>JASCZW010004458.1:308540-381285 GCA_034211315.2 Aedes japonicus
AGGGCTGCTTCTAGCTGTTGAACGCCGTGGTGCAGGAATTTAAATCACTTCAGGTGTAAATATTTAGATCTACACCAGTTTTTCATCAGGAGTGGAGGTGCCCTAATGAATTCCGTGATCCTCATTGCCTTCCGGTTGATTGCGCCCTAGTTTGCTCAGTTTTTGAGGTCAAGTGCAATCGTATGGTGTTACTATCAGACCACGTGGATAAAAAGAATTTGAAACAGTACAAAAGAGATTCGTAGGATGGTGCCGGTGACGGAGTGTAAGGAACCAACGAATTTGTTTTTATGTCGAAGGAGGAAAATCTGCCAAACTCGAGAAATTCAGGGCGGTTATGAAGGGCAAGCTCCGGAAAACAGGGAAGTTCTTTAAAAACGACAAGGATTTGAAGAAAGAGTGGATTGAAGTGTAAGCGTTTAGTCCAAGATGAGGACATTTAGCCTAGGAGATGAGGTTGAATAAATCAACTTTGCCAAAACATAGCTAATATGTGTTTATTTATTCCCTGGGAGTTTCAAAACTATCCGACATAAAATGTATGATTGGTGATCATTGTTGTCTGTTGCATTTTTTTTGAGTAAAATCTTCATAAATTGTTCTCATGATGAAGAATAATTGAAGAAAACACAAGGCTTCATGCACATTTCTTTCTGATTAAAATATCGTATTGTGTGAATAATGGGGAATGTTTATTGTGTTACGATAGGTTCAAAAGATAAAACTGTTCAATGTTGTTTGTAAATGTATGTAAAGAGTAGCTAAAATTAGATTGTAAAATACAGCAACTGCTTTGTATGATTCAGCTTCTTAGTCCAATATTGTTATGGTTTAACAAAAATGTACAATTTGTTTTAAAATGGATTTTTGTAATATAAATATCGCTCGAACATACTTCTAAATGGCTAATCAACTGTTTAAGTTGCACATATACAGAAAAGCAAGTTTACGTAGATATTACACAAAACTTTGACATGGTTAGTCATAATAGTTAAAAACAGTTACAAAAATCGACTACTTTAAAATTTATTTAGCTTTATTATTGGACGGCGGCCTCATTGCATTGACCGCGAGTGGTGGTGCCGCATTTGCCCCATTTCGGCGGGCTTTGATCCGAACCTGCAAAGTGGTAAGCAGCCCATTGAGCACGTCATGATTCGGTATCTTCTTGGCGAATAGTAGCCGCTTGACGGAATCGTCGTACGTCAGCAGGGCTACCATGTTCTGCAGTAAAAAGCCCTGACAGTATTCCATCAATTTTTGTGCGTTGTAGACCTGGTTGGTTGAAGGAGGTTATCATTAGGTTCTGTTAAATATTCGGAAGTAAATCGAGTTCTACAAACCTTAGCGTGGATGTACATTGCTACAACGTTATCGATATCGATCATCTCGGCACAGCGAGCCTCAGTGTAGCGAAGAAGACCCTCGAGCTGGAAGAAACTGGCCGCTGCCATTAATTCCAGCACGTCTCCAGTAGCTACGTCCAGGCTGTTACATCCTCCACTATACAAGAATTGCATAACCAACTGAGAGAAAAAAAAGAAGTTGTTTCAATCACGCTAAACTTGATCGTTGGCTTAAACAACATACCTCGAATATATGGTAGCGGATGTCATTGATCTGAACAGTTGGCGTACCGGTACCTTCGTTCAACTTGGAGCTCAGCATGCTCTGCAGTCGTGGCGATGCGGTCACCAGCACAATCTTGTGCCCGTAGAAGATGCGATTCTCGACTCTGTAAGCAAACGATTTTAGTATCTATGTCAATAGATTTTATCGAAATGAACTACCTAAAAGTGACATCGCTCAGCTCTGGGTTATTGACAAACTTCGGATCGATCCTTGATCCATTCGACGGAAGCAATATGGGTTCTTTGATTGCCTTAATTGGTTCCCAACCAAAACAGGTGCTAAAGATGTCTGCCAACAGTAGAGTGGTTCCTTCCTTCTGTGAAATCAAGTTAATAATGCACTGGGACTTCCTGAAAATTTAGACGTAACGTACCTTGCTATAGCGGAAAATGTTGAACAGTAGAGGCAGACATTCCGTCACGAACTGTTGACTGTAGTCATCCGGACAGACTTGGAGGAAGTCCTGCAGCAGCTGATCGATAACTGCGTCCAGTCGTAGCTCGTGGGCAGCTGCCAAGGCGTGCATCCAACAGTGAAGGGTCCATGGAACGCCAAGTGCGCGCAACTCAATCGTTATATCTAGAGTGATTTTGAGGTTAACATCAAATTGGCAAGATCCTGGACCAAAGCAGATCTTACCTAAATGGTTATTCTCAGCACTATGATACATGGCCTCTTGAAGACTTTTGATTTGCGTTTTGTTCAAAGTTGGTGGAGCCTCCGTCTGTCGATCTAACTGAGTGCGACTTGTACTATCACCTTCGGCAAGCATTTCCTCGAGCGAAAGTACTTCACGACTTCCTGGGGCTAAAGGATGTGATAGCAGTTTTCTCAAGGACACCCGTTGTCCATGGGCCGCAGCAACAGAGATAGCACTGTTATGGAAGGGTAAAATTAGGACGGTTTACGATTGGATGAGTTCTTGAACCTACCTGTAACAACCCCTTTGAGCACTGCCTGAGAAGCTGAGTGAATCCTTGAGCTGCGTCGACAGGAAGGCATGTGCTCCGTGAGCCAGAAGTAAAGAAACCACTTCCACAACGCCACCGCCACTGGCCACCTGTAGAGGGGTCAGCGTGCACTTATCTTCACTTAGCCGGGCACCTCCCTCTACGTGGGCACCTCTTTCCAGAAGCGTTCGAAGAGCTTGGTAGTTTCCTTTACAGGCAGCAAACGTCACTGCCGTCCAATGTTGCGTTTCGGGATGAATTGCCGGGCAGTTAGGATATCCCACGGATGGAACTTCTATATTCGGATCGGCACCGGCATCCAGCAGTGTTTGGATGGCACCATCATCATTACGAACGGCAGCGATCATCAGAGCTGTCAAACCCTGATGGTTTAACGTGTCGTATCGCGTCGTTGGTGGCACCAATGAAAGCGCTTGGATAAGTAGTTCAGCACGACCGGTAAGCATCAAACGGAAAGCCAGCGCGTAAGTTGCACGACGTCCACATTCACTGGAGTCCTCCTGCAAAAAGACGAATATGTGAGAAAACAATGTAGGGATTACGCAGAAAAAGCATACTTACAATATTACTGCTAGTCGTCGAGGTAGACGATGTAGATGACAGCGACCCGTGAAGTGGTTGCGTTTGTCCGGAATGATTCGACGCAGCTATACTTTGGTTGGATAGAGTAAGTCTTTTCGAGGGTAACTCTTCTTCCGAAATGGTCAATCGAGGTGGACAGTCCACTCCGGGCAGCAGCAGACGTGCAGCCTGCATGATATCATCCTTGTCGATGAGTAAAGCATGCCGATATTCGGCATGGGATGAGGAAACACGAATCCACTCCACAAGTGGAGGCAATACAACATAGGCTCGTTCGTAGCACAGTTCCTGTATGTTGGTTCCTCCTCCATTGGTTGCGACCCCAATGTCATTGTGTTCTAACTGAGAGCATCGCATGAAGTAAAACAGCACTCTCAAGGCAGATTGTGACATCGTGATGTGGTGACTTCTCTGTTGTGCTCTTTGAACTAAATCCTTCAATTCATTCAAACTGCCCACGCAGGTAGTTAGAAGACATGGCTCCAACGCAGAGCTTTGATTGTTTGAATTGATAGACGATTGACTAGCCCAACGCGGCATGGTAAGTGCTCCGGATGCGACGCGGCCTGCATTCAAGTGTGCGTAGGGCTGCAACAATCCCCACAGATCTCCAGAACCAGCGATGGCATGTTCTAAACCACTAGCCGTTAAGGTTACCGTTGGATCTGTCGGTAAACATTGCAAGAATATCTCTTCAAGTAAGTTCTCTAACCCAGCGCAGAGATAGACAGCGGCATATTCATGTACGAATCGCCCCAATCGGGCATCGGCCATCCATCGATGGAATCTACCAACCGGTAGCTGAAGTCCCGCTCGTGCTGATTTACTTTGCTTCAGAGCACTGTCACCTGGAACAGCAAACATGGCTGCCGCACGTAGGCATGCTTTGATACATGAATCAGCCAAAGCAGGTGACAGTACGATTTTAAACGCCCCAGACACTTCATGCTTCGAGCACAAACCCAAACAACCAGACAAGCGTTGTACTTCACGTGCAACTCGAACCAGAGCCCGTTGCAAGAGGTAGCCCAAGCGAGGAACCGCTTCGACTGAAACTCTTTCTGAGTGCTCTCGGCAACGACCGGATCTCAGAACCCGCAAAACGCAATGTTGACTCCATGGAGGATGCTGCAGCTCCACCAAACGGTTGTGAGAATCCACCCACACGAACTCATCGGCACTAGTTACATTGGTATTTACAGTTTCCAGCGAGCTGTACCTTCCAAGTCTTCGCTCCGGCTCGGAGCTCTCCGATCCAGCACTCAAACTGCTGTACGTAGATGTGCTTGTGTGGGAGCGCATCGTAAGTTGCTGAATGGCTAGTTTTATGTCTTCCAATCCTCCGCCTCCCCATGGAATTTTGGCAGGAGTAGCTCGATGCCGAGATCGGGAATGGTTTGTGCTTGCCCGTGAGCGTGCACTTCGGTTCGTCACTCCAGCAGCCAGACGGTCCTCAGGTAGTGGACCCAAGGGACCATTGGCACGGTTTCCACCGGGGGAGCTACTTCCATGCCCGGTATCAGACATAGACGCATGCCCAGACGATCGGTTCTCGTCTGACGAACTGTGACATTCGTTGACCCGCTGTAGACCCCGGAAGTCATGTGTTCCCGTGTGGTGGTGTGTTCGAGTGATGCCAAGACTTTTTTGCGGAGGACCTCCGAGAGAGTTCTGTTGTGATTGTTGATGGTGGTATGCTGGCATAGCGTGATGGTTCTGTGTGAAATGCTGCTTGAGATGACTTACGCTGCTGGCGTTGCTGGAGCTGTTGCTACTGGTGTTCAGCGGTTCCGTGGAGGTGTTGGGTGAGTTCAGTAGATTATCGTTGCTGTTGGTTAGACCACTGGAATTCAGTCGCTTGGCATTGTAGCCATTGGCACTGTGTTGAAGGTTAGATTTGTCCAGCCCGGAACTGATCATAGCCGGTTGGGATTTTACCGGGGAGCTTTGGACGGTAAGCTTGGTAGGTCCAGATACGGACCTGTGCGGTCCTTGCTGTTGTTGTTGTTGGTGGTGCTGTTGTTGCTGTTGCGGAATTCCGGCGTGATGCGACGGTAGGGCTCCGTTCGTTTGTAGGTGAAGTCCATGGAGGGGAGTCTGGTGTTGCTGTTTGAGATTCACACCGTTGGTGAACTTATTGTGGCCGACATCTCGTTCGGGGTTCATGGCCGATGGGTTGTAAGAAAGATTGTGGTTGCTGCCATTGCTTGATCCAGTGGTGTCTCCACTTTGTTGAAGGCTTTGCACCGGTGAAAGGTTGTAGTTTCGGGGATCTACCTGGTTGCCGTTCGCTGGTCGAACGGCGATCTCCTTCGAGATTCGTGGTGCTGGTGTGGCAACAGCGGGGCTCTGAATCCGCGGTCCAGATGTGACCGGATTCGATGAGGCAATGTAGTGATTTCCTGGTGACAGTCCATTGGAACCGTTGTGGAGGTTGCTGCTGGAGCTGTTTACGCCGGAGGTGGAGTTGCTGTTGTTGGACGGTGTATTGACGTGTCCATTGGCAACCGTTCCGGAAGGTCTGGTAGGAGAAAAGAAAAGATTGGTAAGTGATTTTTTTTTCTTCAATTCGGTGGAATGAGTCTGTATTGGGAATAAGGTTCTAAATGTGCTCACCAAGTGTCATCGATAGGTCTTAAAACTAGATTTCTACATTACCGTGCCCGCCAATTCTGCACAAAGCTCCAATCGAAGGGATCGACGGACTCGTCATCGTTGCATCCGAACCCTTCCTCACCAGGATCGTTCTGGAATACGGCTTGTACGATATCTGTGGCAACTTTGAAGCTTTCTTCGATCTTGATGTTGATGACCCCGTTGATGACGCTCTCGACGAATGGAGGTAAGGATTGATCGTTGTTTTCATCGGTCGCTACGACTTTATCCATCCGTCCGATCTCCACTACTTGAGTGTGCTTTGGTTTGTGGAGCTGTTCACCAACAACGGTGGCAGAAGAGGTTTTCTGTCCTTCCGGTGGTGGTGGAGGTGCTTTCTTCTGCGTTATCACTACGGTTGCCGAGCAACCTGGGCCCATTGGGTCAGCAGTAGGTGATGCGGGACCGGAAGTTTTCTTCTTCTCTTCTAGTACTGATTTGAGCTGTTGCATGAATTCCTTACCGGGCTTTGGCTGATCCGAGGTATCTTTACGCTTTGGTTTGATGATGATGGAGTTTTGCCGTTTGAAGTTCATTTCGGCAGTTTCCTCGCAAAGGCGTTGTGCATGGAAGACGTTGAGTTCCGTTACCTTAGGCGGTGGAGGAGTTGGTGGAGCAGGTTTGATTTTGTCGGACTTCTTTTGGACTATGCTGTCACCGAAGTAGATTATCACCTTGTGATCCTTTTGCTTTTCGATCTTGTTCTTGATGTTTTGTGTAGAGGCAGAGACCGATGGAGGTGGAGAGGGTGGTAGGTAGCTGAAGTAGTCATCCTCTTCTGTGAGGTTTGTGGTACTTTTGATCACCTTTGGGTCGATCACACCTCCACCGCTGTATCTATTGCGGTTGATTTTTGCAAAGCAGGAGATCTCGTTATAACTTTGGGCTTTTTTCATCCGGTTCAGCTGGCGTGATGTCACCGATGGCGTCTCCGGGAACTCGTAGTTAATTTCCGTCGTTGAAGCGCCCGCCGATGGTGCTGCGGCTGCACCATGGCGGCTATCTTTATTGTAATCCGAAGACATCCGTCGTTTCAGAATAAAATTATCGTTTCGACTGAGTTTGTTGTTTTTACAATACTTGGAACCTTGTTGCTGAAGCCGAGTTCCGGCTCCCGAAGAGCACTCGCCGTTCCCGGAAGAACGTTCCGGCTTGCCCGCAGGTTTCACTTTTAGTTTGTATCCGCGTAACTCCCGACAGAGACTGCAGGTGCAGTCTTCCGTACACGTCATGCTGTTTGGATACTTAGAGTTAGGTCGTTGGTGCTGTTGCCATTGCTGGTGCCGCTGCTACTGCCGGTAAGGTTACAACATTTTTGCTTTGTTCAAAAAACATTTTCACTTTCGTTTCCATGCAGACGGTGGTCAGCGGGTAAGCATTTCGGAGACTGGCCAGGTTTATGACACATGTGGAGTAGCAAAACTGAAAGGCATCGGGAAATTGTACTTATGACTCCTGCTCGCGCATACACACTGCAAATGTAGGTAAAATGTAGTTAGCTAAATTATTTTGGACAGCAGCCGCATTACAACAACGGTCGGTGGTGGTTGCCCGCCAGTAGCAACACATTAATATTTTACTGAACGGTAGCGGGTCGCAAGCCACACCACGGCATGGTAGAAATGTCGGTGCGATGTTATGAAATTGGCAGGTATTTAGAGCAGGAAACTGGTGGGCTTCACATAAATTTGGCCCAGCTGGGCGAAAATTATGAATTAACTGCATGCGGAGTACGTTGGTTGCTCCTTCAATGGCTTCAATGCAAGTTCAGCGACGAACTCTGATTTCGAGCACATACCAAAGTTTAAATCCAAAATAAACAAATCATCAAGATAACAAAGCGCGAACGGCTCAAACCCACGAAAACAATTAATCATAATTGCAAAAACAAAAATCCCCCGGTTGCGCACCGAAAGCTATCTTAATAGGATTAGTGCCACACACATGTCAAATAAATCTATCGCTTAGTTCGCAGCCGGTCGTGGGTTACCTGCGCGCTGCTGTGGCATGAATGAAAGACCGCAACCAACGTTCTCTTCGTCGTGGACGAGGTTGACGTTACATGTGCATTTCCTTTTCTAATTTGCAGCCCAGCCATGCTCCCGTATGGTCGTCGTCGTCGTAGGCTGATACGAATTGCAATGTGCCAATGTGCAGTAACGTACCGTATAGAGCTCATGTAAAATGCATGCAATAAAGTCGAAACCAATTTTACATTGGACATATCATGTCAAGTGTGAGGCATGTACGAAAGGGGGCCGTGGATTCTTAAGCGGCTGGGCTTAGCAAGTTAGCGTCTGCGCTGTGGTTTGCTCTAAGCGGTTCAATAAGCTTGGTTTTTTCTCTTTGCCGTTTATAAGCGCTGGCTCCAGAACGAGGGTGAGAGTAAGTAGTTTTGCATAATTGAATCGATAAAAAGTGGGGGAGATATAACGGCCGATAAGGATATGTGATGATTTAATTATGGAAATTTGTTGAAACGGGTTAGGAGAAATGAGTTGAATTATGATCTAATAGCACGTAAGTTGCTATATTTGCACCTCGATAGACTGTTTGCTAAGTTACGATTAATGACCTCACAAGAAGAAATTACTATGAATGTCTGTATTAACTGCTGTTAATCGAAATTTTGGTGGATTTTTAATAATATTTGATGTTCAGTAAATTAAGACTTCCAGAAAATTATACACTATAGACTGTTCCGATAATTATAAATACACTAATTATCAACTGTCAATTCAAAATGCGTGCAGTATTCAACCAACTGTTGGCTGCGCCCTGTTATTTACATTAAACTTAAACGGATGTTGTCATTTATTCAATTTTTTGCACGGAAGTTTGAAAATGCGTACACGGTGGAATCAAAGTACTCATAAATTTTCACCCACCTTGGAAATAAGTGGACTAGCCCACAAGGTGGGTAAAAGCGATTTACCCATAAGTGGGAACAACGTCTGTACATCAACATGGATGTTTACTTTTCACCCATCTTCTTGAAGCCAGCTTTTTTTTTTGAAGGGTCAAAAGTACCCATCTAATCAAAGTAGATTAAATACTATTTCCAAAAATTGTTAAGGAAAATCTTAAGAAATTAAGAAAGAACTTAGCACATTGTATTTAATTATATTTTATAGAAGCAATAAAACATCAATAAAAATTCAAACATGTATGTTCTACGCATTTATAAAAATGTATTTCTAATTTACAAAATCGCTTTCCTTCTAGGTTTAGGAAATATTTTGGGTTCAGTTTATTCTCTAGCACATCCATGCTTAAAATTGTAATCCCGAATTCAGAGCTGGAAATAAAATTAAACATCAAAGCAAGGTGCAACGGTAAGTGACTTGTACTTGTTCTGCTGACAAACTCTATTCTCAAATCTCCTTGTAGTTTCCACATGCACAGATTTATCTAGATTGACGCAGATATTTTTCATTTTATTCATACAGATATCTGTATGTAAAGATTACAGATTTTTGAGGTAAACCAAGATTTTTAAGATTTTTGACAATTGCTTGTCTACTAAATAACCTCAAATTTAACAACTTTTCACCTACTATACTTTTAGTGTGCTGTTTTAGGCCCATGAAGCAAAAGAAAACAATTGACACTGACACTAGAGTGTCTGAAAGTCAGTTTGTTTGTGTGCGATGGAAACGGCGATGCACAGTGATTCCATCCCATACAAAAGGCGGAAAAAAGTCTTAAAATGGATTTTACATAGTTTAACTATGTGTTTCCAAGTAATTTTGGATCTCTGATTTCAAATATGCTATTGTCGTCTTAGGCCACACTACCGTGATATGGCCACTTTGTTGTACCCTGGAATGTCCGGAACATCCGAAAAAAAGGATAAATTAATTTGTCTCGACCTAAAGCAATGTGATTTTTTTTTTAAATCATTTGTACATAAAATGTTAGTAAAACGACGTGGAGAACAATGTATGGTTCTGTAAGTAGCCATTGCATGGTCTTCCGGCAGTTCTGGAACATTCGTAAAACTGGATAATTCAGTAATTTTATACAAAAAAAGGAGTGGGTCTTAGAATTTCACAACATTTGGTAAGTTAGTTCGTTTCGAAAAGTATATGACTTTACTTTTTTTTTGTCCTTAGGGTGACCCATTTTGAGATAGGGTGGTCCAAAACCAAATGTTAGACAAATATATAGTTTTAAAGAATTGGACCGATTTTCAATTTTATCTGCATACATAAAATGAGTTTTCAGAAAAATTAAGTGCATAGAAAATTTAAATCTTATTTTATTATCAATGATAAAAAGGTCCAGTTCTTAGGATTTTAATGGCGACTACAATTTTCATGTAAATTTCAAATAAAAAAAATCAGACGATGTACGTCAATTCATAATATTGATTGTAATGATTTATTCCAATATGCGTTTTCATCCTTTTTACAATTATCACAAGAGAAGGGTATACACTGGCAAAAAAACGAGAGGAAATCATAGAAATATCGTATGGAAATTTGCTAGAAGATACTATTGCATATTTCATACGATTCTCTAATGGAAAAAATGATCGTATGAAAATTTTCTGCACAGAAAAAACAAAGTTGCAATCGGGATTCGAACCATCAACCATCAACCATCGAACCATCAATCCCACAAGACTATCAAAAAGCGTGTCACTGAACTTTGAAGGGTAATTTTTTTTTTTTTTTGTTGGGGCGTAGAACCACAGCGTCCACTGAGTTGAACTTTTGTGGTATACCCCTGTTTACTATTCTAATTCGCATCTTAAAGCTAGATCACCATTTGTCAAGTGACCAGCCTAAGACGCGTCTCCCAGTCAGGCAAAATTGAGTTTATAAAACCCACCACCTTTCCAGGATTTGCAGTCCAAATTTCTTTAGGTTGCATATAGCCACTGTTCAGAAATTTAAGTCTGCTCTTGTACAAAGCATCACAACTGCAAAGCAGATGTTCCAAGGTTTCACGTTCCATGATACAGATACGACATATATCATTCTGAACCTGGCCAATGTTTTTCAAATGATATCTACTCGGGCAATGTCCGGTTACTAGGCCAGTATAGGTACAAAGAACTCTCTTATTGAGTTCCAGATGCTTTTTACTAATTGTAACATTTGGAATTATAAACCTTTTTGCTTGAGAACACTTTGTGGTGACCAACCAATTGGTCATCACCTTTTGCTCTTCCCAAGATTTTAATTCCATTTTAATGGCACAGTATGATATACCGCAGAATGGTTCTGGGCCAATAAACTGTGCATTTGAACCTTGTTTAGCAAGCTTGTCTGCCCTTTCATTGCCTTCAATGCCACAGTGTCCCGGAAACCAGAATAAATTTACCGAGTTCTCTTGGCACACCTTTCGCAATGAAAGAATGCATTCCCAGACAAGTTTGGATGTACATTTATAATTACTTAACGCTTTGAGTGCCGCTTGGCTGTCTGTAAAAATACAAATATTTGCATATCTATATTTTCTCTTCAGACAAACGTTAACACATTTTATTATAGCAAAGATCTCCGCTTGGAAAACCGTTGGATAGTTTCCCATCGCCACTGACATTTCTACCCCAGGGCCGAAGATTCCTGCTCCCGTTTTTGTTCCAATTTTTGAGCCATCTGTGAAGAATTTTATTGAGCCATGACGAACAATGGGACCTCCGACTTCCCAATCTATACGTGACGTTTCACATATGTTGTAATGGATGTCATGGTTTTCCACAGGTTTCATCCAGTCTCCATTCATATACATCACTGGCCCATTTTGAAAGCTTTGTGAAATGCTCAGGTGACCGACTAAGTCACCAGACATCAAAGTTTTCAACCGTTTAAGTCTAAGCATACTCTTTTCCGCTTCTAGTTGCACGTATTCGTGCAAAGGCAGCAGATTTTGCATTGCATTCAACGCATTTGATGGAGTGCTGCGCATCGCTCCCGTTATAGCAATGGACACTAGCCGTTGAAGTTTTGTAAGCTTTTTCTGTACAGTAGCCTTTTTTGTTTGTGGCCACCACACAAGAGAAGTATAAGTTACCTTTGGACGTATTATGGATGTATAAATCCACATTATCATTTTTGGTCTTAGACCCCATTTTCTGCCAAATGTTTTTGAGCAAATCCAGAAAGCACTGGTTGCCTTACCGATCACACACTCAAGATGAGCATTCCAGTTCAGTTTGGCATCCAGTATCACTCCTAAGTATTTAACCTGTTCACTAAGATGAATCTTTAATCCTCCTAGCTGAGACGCTTTTAGACTAAACTACCTTTTCCTAGTGAAAGGTACAATTACTACTTTTGCTGGATTAATGCTAAGGCCCACCAAGACTGGGTCATATACAATTTATGCTCTCGGGGGAATGGGGTTTGAAGTTTAGTAACAACAAGCAAATTTCGAAACAACAAGCGAAAGCAATAAGCTTGAAACGATAAGAAAAAAAGCAAGAAGTGAATTCGTTACATGTGAATTACATGTACATTTATTTGAAAATACAAACCTCAATTGGTCCACCTATTGTGAGATCTGACCCTTTTTTCGCTTCCCTGGTAGTACTAGGAATACGAACCCGCATGTGGTCATTTTGGTCCTGGAATTTTGATATAGTTAATCACCATTGTACTTATTTTTGACATATTCTCATGTTATTTGACGTGTCGCATGATGAGTTTTGACCCAAATTTAAATCTGGCAACACTCCCGGGAGTCGCCGGATCATCAACCCGGATGTGACCAATGTGGTTCTGGACTCGTAATATCATTGCCATTGAACTTACTCCTGAATTCTCATTTAATTTGAGGTGTCACATAATGGGTTTTGATCTTAGTCCGAAATTGACCACTTCCCCGGGAGTATCTCCGGAACCAGTAAATCAATTCCAATAAATTTACAAAACGACGTATGAGATCACAGTACCTTTCATACATTGTTTCATTCAAATCGGTTCAGTAGTTGCTTGAGAAACTGAGTTAGAAATTTCGTTACATACACACTGACATGTGTTCAGTTTATTGAGCTGAGTTCGTTGTATGTAACACTAGGCCCACTAGGCCTTGGCTTGGCTTCCCAGACACTGGCCTTCCGGAACCATGATTGCGCAAGTTTGCGCAAGATGAAACCCAGATTTTCAAAAAGCTGGCAAAAAAATCTTCAAAATAAGCCTATTGTGGTGTATGTGCGCGTGTGTGCTCACATTTGAATATTTAGTTGAAGTTTTTTTCCGATTCTCCATACATTTTATATGGGAGCAACAAATCACGACCACGTAGGTCCCATACTTTGAAAAATTGTTTTTTTTTTTTTTAACAAGTATATTTATTTGTACAGGCTCAATCGAATTAACTTTACAGAGCCAAGTTTTCGTTTTATATTTACATTAAATAAAAAAATAAGGTGACTTAAAACTATGTTAAAGGGATAAAACCGATTACTCGCGGTTGTCTCGAGGTGAATAGGATTTACAATTTTTTTGGATGGGAAAGTTTAAAGAGGGAATTTCAGACAAAGTTAACAAAATTATAGTTTTCTGATACATAGAACTTCAAATTACAAAACAAATTAAGGAATTGAACAATTTTATATAAAAGAAAAAATAGCACACACACATACACACGCGCACACACATACATACACACGCACGTAGTCCTCACAAATTTAACCTAAACATGATAGTTAATCAAACTACAACCTAAGATTACTGTTAGTCAAAAATACATAAATAAGTTTCATAAACTCCAAATCGCGTGCAGCCAAAATATCTCGAACCGGTACATTAGGTTGTCTACCTCGAGCCCGGAGGGAATCATAAAGCTCAGATCTGACTCCACGATTCTCAGCACAAAACCAAATAACGTGATCTGCGTCCTGGTAACCTTGTCCACATTCACAGAGATTGCTGTCTCCCAGCCCAACACGGAACAAATGAGCGTTTAAAGAATAATGATTGGACATGAGGCGTGACTTCACACGAATGAAGTCTCGACCCACATCCAACCCCCTGAACCAAAATTTCTTCGACACCTTGGGAGTTATAGAATGAAGCCATCTCCCCAAATCTCCTTTACTCCATTTATACTGCCAGCTGACGAGTGACTGTTGACGAAAAATAGGAAAAAATTCATTGAAGGCGATTTGTCGATCACAAATATCGCCTTCCATAGCGCCCACCTTTGCAAGCGAGTCCGCTCTCTCATTGCCCGGAATTGAACAATTAGATGGGACCCATACAAAGGTGATGATAAAATCACGCGAAGATAAAGCACTTAGAAGCTCCTGTATTTTCATGAGAAAATACGAGGAGTGCTTTACCGGCCTCAAGGAGCGGATAGCCTCTATAGAACTGAGACTATCCGTGAAAATGAAATACTGATCCGGTGTTAATGAGGCAACAATTTCTAGCGTAAAGTGTATTGCCGCTAATTCAGCGACAAATATGGAACAAGGAGCTTGAAGTTTACGATTGGCGCTATAAATTTCATTAAATATACCAAAGCCGGCGGACTCCTCTATCAAAGATCCGTCAGTGAAGAACAATTTAGTGGAATCAATTTGGCCAAACTTTGCAGCAAATATCACCGGAGCAATCATAGGACGATGATGCTCTGGGATTCCACGAAGCTCCTGCTTCATGGATAAATCAAAATGAACCGAATTGTCGAAATCGGAGAAGCAAACACGATTGGAAATGTTCGGCGAAGGGCTGACATCCTGTGTTATGTACAAATGGTACAAGGTCATGAAGCGAGTTTGAGGATTTAACTCGAGAAGCTTTTCAAAATTTTCGATCACCTGGGGGTTCATAACTTCACACCTGGTGAGGAGCCGGAGAGATAACTCTGTAAACCGATCCGAGAGTGGCAACATGCCAGCCAGCACTTCAAGGCTCATGGTATGAGTCGAGTGCATGCAACCTAACGCAATACGAAGACACCGATACTGAATACGTTCCAGTTTTATGATGTGCGACCGAGCCGCTGACTGGAAACAAAAACTACCGTATTCCATAACCGACAAAATCGTTGTCCGATACAACGTTAGAAGGTCTTGCGGATGCGCTCCCCACCAGGTCCCGGTAATTGTACAGAGAAAGTTGATCCTTGGCTGGCATTTTCGCTTCAGATACTCAATATGGGATCTCCAGGTGCACTTTGAGTCGAACCAGACCCCAAGATATTTAAATGACATAGAATGAGTTATCGGCTTACCCCAAATTTGAAGCTTCGGTTGTGCAGGGTTATGCTTCCTTGAAAAAACTACCAACTCAGTTTTCTCCGTAGAGAATTCGATACCTAGCTCTAGAGCCCAAGTAGACAAATTGTCTAAGGTATCCTGTAAGGGTCCTTGCAGATCGACCCCATTGGGTCCCGTGACAGACACTACGCCATCATCTGCAAGTTGTCTCAACGTACAGTTGTCACTTAGACAACCGTCAATGTCTTTGACATAAAAATTATACAAAAGGGGGCTTAAACAGGATCCCTGGGGGAGACCCATATAACTAAATCGGGAAGCTGTAGAGTTTCCATGAGAAAAGCTCATATGTTTCTCTGACAGCAAATTGTACAAAAAATTGTTCATTAATGGTGAAAAGCCACAAGCGTGGAGTTTATCTGAGAGAACTTCAACAGATACTGAATCAAAAGCCCCTTGATATCCAAGAATACAGAAGCCATTTGCTCTTTTTAGCAAAAGCTAACTGAATATCTGTGGAAAGCAACGCGAGACAGTCGTTCGTTCCCTTACCCCTACGGAAACCATATTGAGTATGTGAAAGCAGGTTGTTCGTCTCAACCCATTTGTCCAGACGGAAGAGGATCATTTTCTCCAACAACTTTCGAATACAGGATAACATCGCGATGGGTCGATAGGAGATGTGGTCGGACGCGGGCTTACCAGGTTTTTGAATGGCAATAACTCTCACCCGTCTCCAATCATCCGGTACAATGTTTAGTTCCAGAAGCTGATTAAACAAGTTCAACATGCGCCTCTTAGCGACGTCTGGGAGGTTCTTAAGCAAGTTGAACTTAATCCTATCAGCCCCTGGAGCCGTATTGCCACACGAAAGGAGTGCGAGAGAGAGTTCTACCATTGAAAAAGGTTGGCTGATCTCATCTATCGAATTCGTGGTTTCGCGAGGAATCATCCGTGCCGGCACAGAATCTGGACAAACTTTTCGCGCGAACTTGAGGATCCATTGGTCCGAGTACTCCTCGCTCTCGTTGTTCGTAGTTCGGTTACGCAATCTTCGCGCCGTGTTCCAAAGAGTACTCATCGACGTTTCGCGCGACAGCCCGTTCACGAATTTTCGCCAGTAACCGCGTTTCTTGGCCTTGATGAGGCTCTTAAGTTCGCGTTCGAGAGCCGTGTATACTTCGAAGTGCTCAGGAGTTCCACGTCTACGGAAAACTTTAAATGCGTCGGACTTTTTACGGTAAACCTCGGTGCATTGCTGATCCCACCATGGAGAAGGAGGTTTCCTGCGAAATGACGTTCCTGGAACTGATCGAGTTTGAGCTTGAAGCGCGCTGTCTAAGATCAGGTTAGAGAGGAAGTTGTATTCCTCCAGCGGTGGAAGCTCTTCTACCGTCGTTACGGCTTCATCTACTGCTGTCCTGAACTTTGTCCAATCGATGTAACGGGTAAGATCATACGCGATGTTGATGGATTCCGATGGATTGAACCCGGTGGTAATCGAAATTTGTATTGGCAAGTGATCACTACCGTGGGGATCTTGAATCACATTCCATGTGCAATCCAACGATAATGTATTCGAACAAAGTGTGAGGTCTAATCTACTGCCAAGTGAGGACGGACCAGCTAAACGTGTTACTTCTCCATTGTTAAGTACTGTCATATTGAAGTTATCACAGAGGTCGTATATTAAAGAAGACCGGTTGTCATCGTACAGTTCTCCCCAGCCTGTACCGTGAGAGTTAAAATCTCCCATGATCAACCGTGGAGAAGGAAGAACCGAACAAATATCTGAGAGTTGTTTTCGGTTAATTGAGGCTCTAGGAGGAATATACACAGAAGCAATGCAAAGGCTTTTATTTTTAATAACAGCCTGACATGCGACAACTTCAATACCTGGAATTGGAGGAAAATTCACTCTATAGAAGGTGTAGCACTTTTTGATCCCCAAAAGTACTCCTCCTCCACGTGAATCCTCACGATCAAGACGAATAATATTGAAATCATGAAACGGAAGATTGATTTCGGAGGAGAGCCATGTTTCACAAAGAGCGAATGCATCACAACCGGTATTGTGAGCCAAAAATTTGAATGATTCCAATTTAGGAATAAGACTTCGACAATTCCACTGCAGAACAGTGATCAAATCCCCGACCTCTTTTGGAAAATTATCCATCGAAGGAAATGATAGCTGCAAGGAGGGGCCACTTTAATGTTAATTGCTTCAAAAAAGTCTTCACTGTGGGAAGCATTGCCATAACAATGCTTTTAAGAGGGTCAGAAATTTCAAGGAGCTTGAAGATACCTTCCACAATATCATCAAACGAGAACATCCCAGCTAGAGATGGGGATTCTGCTCTTAAAATCGGGGCAACGGGGGTTTTGGATGTCCCCGGGAGGGATGGGAAATCCTGTGTGTAGTTAGTACTACGAAAACCAGGAGGATTCGGATTTTCCTTTTTCCCACCACTCCTTGAATTTGGCAAGCTGATTTGGGGCTTCTGTTCATCTATTTTCCGTGGGCGGACGCGTCTCCGCTTTCGTGAACCTCCTTCCGGAAAACTGAAAGATGTTCCCTCCTCAGCCAAGTCAGAGTCAGACTCGTCATCTGACAGAGGAGGGATTTGTATTTACGTTGGGTGATGGTGAGGCTTTTTTCACCATTTCGGCGAAAGATTGCCTAGAACGTTGTTTAAGTGAGCGTTCTAATTTTTCCCCGCGTTGTTTGTACGCCGGGCATGACAAGAGAGCATGAGGAGGAGTACCCTTGCAGAAAGCGCATTTTGGAGTGCTGTCTGCGCAGGCGCCATCCTCGTGTTTCTCCCCGCAATTGGAGCAGCGTGCCTTATTGCCGCAGTGGGAGGCCGTATGTCCCATCTGCTTGCAGTTTTGGCAGATCATTACCCGAGGTACAAACAACCGCACAGGTAGCCGAAGTTTACCCAGCACAATGAAGTGCGGAAGGGCAGAACCAGAAAAGGTCACCCGAAACGAGTCTGTGGGGGTAACTTTTTTTACCCTCGATGTGTGATACTTTTCCCAATCTTTGCACATCTAGTACCTGTACTGGGGGACGCCGAGGGTTATTGAATCGGCCAACCGCCTGCTTCATCAAAATTTCAGGACTCAGACTCGCCTCTGCGACCACTCCTTCAATCTGCACATCACGAGCTGGGATATACACTAAATATTCAAGTGTAAAGTGCTGGGAGACAGCAATCTCATTAGCCTGCTTCAGGTTAGAGACAACAACACGAAGTTTATTAAATCGTACTTTTGTGATCTCAGTCACGGCTGAGAATCGCTTCGTCAAATCAGTTGTTATCTGATAGACATTCAGAGGTTTCATTTTGGGCTGAAAATAGACAACCCATGGACCGGTCGAGTCAATTGGATACGATCGCGGTCGAAATTTCATTTGTGCCTCTCCCTCTTCGGGTGGCAAAGGTAGCTCTTCTGACAAAGCGTCCATGCCGACGAAAAATCTTCGACACGCACGGTTTGCCTTACTGGTGGGAGCGTTAAACGCTCCCCTACCAAGGCAGATTTAAATTATCCACACAATACACTTAAACTAAACACCGAACAAATAAGAGAATAATATTAAGATAGAGAGGGGGAGAGAGCGTGAGAGAAAAAAAAAACTTAACTAATATTACTGATCTACTGCTGCTGCTGCTGCTGCTGCTGCTGCTGCTGCTGCTGTTGCTGCTGACAAAACGTATGCCCGGTCGTCGCACTTCTAGGCGATGAGCCGTGCGGGACGTGGGTGCACGGGTGAGTTCGATCGCCTTCGTGTGCACTCACTCAGCGATGTCGGCTGACTGTTCTGGATGTAGTTGTGAGCCGGTTTGCGTTTCCACCCGAAGAAAAATGGTGAACTGGCTTGTTGATTTGGCAAAAAAAAAAAACACTGTTTTCCTCGCTTTTCACTGGAAAAACTAACGTTCTTCTTAAAAAAAAACTCACATTCACTGCACAAGAGAAGTGAATTGACTTTGAGAAAAAAAGGGATAAATTCGAAAGGCCGACCAGCAAGTAAACTTCCAATATAACGGAGCGCGGGATATATAGTACTTTACTCAAGCCCTGAACTGAGCGGAATGTTGAAAAATTGTAGAGAGCACAATTATCATCCAATCTTCATAAAATTTTGGAAAAAGAAACTTCAAATAGTGTACAAAACTATAAAAATATATTTATTGTGAAATGAGAAAGTCGATTTTTCGACTTTTTTCCGCCTTGGAATCACTGTGCGATGTGAACCTTCGTTTCATCCGTCTTTTCGTATGTCGGATTTTTCAGATTTAATCCTTAATAGATTATAGAGTATTTTTCATATATCTAGTAACCTAACGTCCGTGCTCTATCACAATAATATTTTCTATTGTGATGTGTCCAACTCAATGGGTAAATTTAACTGAAGGTGAGTTTAAAAAAGGGGAACTCTGGTTGACACTGAATATCGACCAACGTGCTTTTGCACATTTGTTTGAGGATTTGTTAAACGACACAAATTTCCAAATCCAAAGTTCGGATGCCGTGTTGAATCCAGTACCCGGACTTTTTGTTCATGAATCTAGACACTTTTCAAACCACAAACTAGCATGCAGTTGCGTATAGCGTAATGATAAATCTGAAAGGGTCGTTTCATCGACTAGTTTCATCAGATATAGCTTATATTCAGCTTGATAAACACTTAATAAACTCATTTCAGCCAAAAGTGTCCAACACATAGGTATAATCACCCATCGATAGCTGGTAACAATAACTCTTAGTATCTTTTCCTAGAAATGGCTATGCCCTTCGATGATTCTATCTTTTAAGGCAACAAATAATTTACTTCTACAAAATTTTGAAGACAATATCTAATATCTCTCTATTTCTTGGAGGAGGTAGCTCATCAACTCTTCCGGTTTGCATCTACGCACCTTGCAATGATGTACTAGGTGGTTACACACCGATTACCTGTCGATCTTCCAAGTTTGGAAGACGTCTGCATTGAATTAGCTCAAATTTGTTGGCGGATTGGAGATAAGGAAAGCATTGGGTATAGGATCAAGTCTCCCCCGGTTGATTTTAAGGCATGTACTCGAAAAAAATGCACCATTTTATCCGTGTTTAACTTTTTAGTCTGTGGGTAAAAATTGATGAAAATTTGGGTATAACTAGTTTGGAGTGAATTGTTTACATGTGCAACAATCATAACAATCGGTTCAGATGTCATCGAAACAAGAAGAAAATCGCCGTAGAATTTAGCGCGCCGTCATGGAAAATCCGACTGCGACCATGAGATGGATCTGAAGACAACTGGGAATCACCCATAATACTATGTCTCGTGTGCTAAAGTCGTTTAAGGAGTTTCAGACAACCGAGCGACGGGCTGTAAGTGGAAGAAAATCGAAGACAGCTGACCCTGTGAAGGCCCGGAAGGTGTTGGATTATTTTAAGTGTAATCCGAACCTTTTGATTCGCCACGCGGCTCTGAAGGCAAAGTGTTCCGCCTGGTTCGTTCAGCAAACCATGAAACGAGCTGGGCTTCGTGTATTAAAGGTCCGCAAGGCACCGAACCGGCGTGATCATCAAAATACGGCGGCCAAATCCCGCGCAAGGAAGCTGTATCGAGAGTGGTTAACGAAACCGATTTGTGCGGTTATGGATGACGAAACCTACATCAAGGCAGATGCAAAGCAGATATCGGGGCTGGTTGCCAAATCACGGTTTGATGTTCCGGAAGACATAAGGAAGAAGAAAGTGGACAAATTCGCCAAAAAATACTTGCTTTGACAGGCCATATGCCAATGCGGTAAACTGAGTAAACCGTACATCACAACGGGTACCACCAACAGCGAAATTTACTGCTCCTAATGCCTCCAGAAGCGTCTGTTGCCCTTCCTGCGGTCCCACGGAGGTGAGACATTATTTTGGACCGACCTAGCATCATGCCATTTCGTTGGATTGGTACGGAGACAATAACGTTGTTTTTGTACCAAAAACCGCCAACCCCCCAAATTCACTAGAGATTCGTCCGGTTGAAAGATTTTGAGCCATAATGAAGGCCAAAGTTCGAAAATCGTGCGAGGTGTTTAAGAACGAGCTGGAGTTGAAGAAAGAAAGGATGAAAGTAACCAAAAAGTCGGTTCCACCGTTGCACACAATGTAATGAGGGGTCTTAAGGAAAATGTGCGGGCTTTCAGCGATGGAAAGGAAATTGAATAAAGTAATTATGCCGAAACTTAATCCATATGTATTTGTTTATTCCCTGAAAGTTTTAAGAAAATTTTACTTAAAATAATTTTTTGGCGTCTGATGCATTTTTTTCGAGTACAGGCCTTAAACAGATGAGCTTGGAAATCAATAGAAGTATAAAGTTGACAGTAGGCGCTTCTGGGGCGCTTATTTCGCGAATTCCTTCAATCGTGATTCAAAGTGTTGATTACTCTTCGGGACGTTCAACTTGCTTGTTGCAGATATCAGTTCCAGTTGTGAAATGGTTTTTAGAGTGTAGTTGTGCAAGTTGACAGTTTGCGAAAATCAGGAAGCCTGCGTCGGGCATCGGCTGTAAACGGGTGTGTCGAGGGTTTGTTGCGCAATTTTTTGTTTCCGGCTATATCGCGTTTTCTATTGTTTCGGTTTTCTATTGTTCGGTGGCGCGAGTGATCGAGTGAACGAAGAAGATGAACAAAAAAATCTGCTTGCCGATGAGATGTGTTGGATTGTCGGGTGTGGTGGGCTGGTGGTGGGGATCATAATTAATTGTGATCCATATTATTCGTTCGCCATACTCGCTGGGTCACATATATTGAAACCAGCTAATCGCTATTCCATTTTGTGAGTGGCTCCAACAGCGTCTGTATTGTTGGTGTAAACCGATCTTAACTGGCTCTCATGCTTTAATATAAATTTCATTGTTTTCTCAATGAAAAATCCCTTCACACTTTTGAGTGGCTCTAATAGCATCCTTACTGTTGGCATAAAACAGTTAAAATCGGAAATCGGTACTAATATTAAAATATTTAACTAGACAGCATATTGTCTAATCCATCCTTTAAGCTTTAAACAAACACATCATAAGAAAGCGTATTATGCACTCAGTAGCAAAAAAAGCCGAGCAAAATTTCTAAAAAACGCTAGAACGATAGAACCAAAAAAACGCCATGCTCAACCTTCTGTAACTTTTTCAATTACTAATAATTTTGGCTGAAAATTTTACAAATCTATGAACAATGTATTATTAGTATATTTTGTCTCGGCTCTTTTTCTGCACCGATATTCCAGCATGGTCAATATCGGGTTAAAAAGGAAAATACTCATGTTGATGCGTCAACTTTAACGCCAGCTGTAGTCCAAACCACTTGATGGAAACAGTTCAAATTTTGTCCATATTCATTGTTCTAGGCTATGGTGACATTTTTAATATGCTACCTAAATTTTTCACAGAAACACGGTGTTTTGAAATTGGTATGTCCAAAAACGACTTTTTTCACATATTTTATGATAATTTCAAATTTATATATTTTATCAACATGAAATTTTGTAACTATAAATTAGAAGAAAAATTAGTAATCTCCATTTAATTCCAACTACCTTTGCTTATCTTCGACAGATACGCGTATTTCGTCTACAATGTGCAGACTTCTTCAGTGTCTCGTACTAATAACTCGACTATTAGTACGAGTCGAGTTATTAGTACGAGACACTGAAGAAGTCTGCACATTGTAGACGAAATCGTGTATCTATCGAAGATAAGCACAGGTAGTTGGAATTAAATGGAGATTACTAATTTTTCTTCTAATTTATAGTTACAAGTATTCCACTAAACAGCTCAAACCCTCTAGGATTCATGAAATTTTGGTCACATAAGGTTAGGGCAAGACAGGTAATTGTTACCCATTGTATCCATATTAATAATATTTATTTTTAATAGGTTTGCGTCGACCATCAGTTGAATCGGTTGTGTCGATACTTTGTTCCGCAATATATTAGTATCGATTTAGTTTCGGTTGCCTATTGTTCGTTGCGCGAGTGATCGAGTGAGCATGAGAGATCGTGGTTCGCCGGCTAAGATGGGTCGGTGGTGAGGTACATATTTAATGATGATCCAAAATTATTCGTTCGCCATGCTCGTCAGCCACCCTCTCTTGGAACAAATAAACCACTGTCCCAATCGGCTTTCCAGCATTGTAACCCATCTCTTAGTTTCCCAACAAAAAACCACTATCACATTTTGTGAGTGGCCCCAACAGCATCCTCACTGTTGGTTCAAACCGGTCAAAATCGGGTTTTAAGCATTACTTAAAATCCCTTTGTTTTCTCAATGAAAAACCACAATCACACATTGTGAGTGGCCCCAACAGCATCCTTGCTGTTGGTTTAAACCGGTTCAAATCAGAAATCGGTACTCATTTTCAAATATTTAACTTAACAGCTTATCGTTAACCAAAACGAACCCTGCTGATACCCATTCCTGTTATCCAAAATCCCAGTGATTTCTCGTGGAAGTGCAGTGGACTCCGCGGCTTCCATTAATTCCCATTTTTTTTACTTGACCTGCATTCGGGAGGGGCCAGCGCCGGTATTACTTTAGTTTGGGATCACCAGTTTTTACACATTGAAGATGTATGTTAGTCCCAAGCATCATCTGTTGGTTCTCTGTGTAAAAATAGCTGACCTGGCCACAGCGGGGTAGCAACCTCGGGCGGTCAATCATGCTCATGCTCATGGTCATGCAAACTGTGTTAATATCACTGGAAGAATGTTATTTCTTAATTCTTTAGACTTCCAGCCATTGACTGGTTCGTCTCCAACTCTGGAGCATGTCATTTCTAGACCGATACACGTAAAGAGCTTGCTCTTTGTTTTTGTTTTTTTGATGTGATTTTTTTTCCTTTCAAATTCAGAGAAGGAATTCCCGAACTTGTGCAGTCAGCTTAAGTCCCTGCTAATGGTTCTTCTTGCAAATATTTGTAGGGATGATAACCTAAACACCTGACGAATTTCGGAGATTCTGGTTTCGGGAAACATCTTTGTAAAAAGTCGGAAATATATATTGGGGTGGCAGTAGGAAACATGTTTAGATCCGGAACTCTCGACGATACCAGGAAGGGGGTTTTCTACTTAATCTACTGTACTTTTTATACGTAGTTGATTGAACAGATCATAAGGATCTTTGATTTGAATGATTCAATTCTGATTTTTGCATCAAGCGTTGATCCCAAGAAGCTGCACACTTTGAAGGAGTTCAACTAGTTTATCAAACAATATCCGAACTTTTTTGAAAGCGATGAGAAACAGGTCAGTTTCGTGAGCTATGGACGGCAATCATCTGTAAGGACATCGAGGTGGAAGAATCAGATAACTTGAAAACTTATTGAAGAATACTCCTGTGTTTCAAACGAGGGAAGCTGACTTTTTCCTTGCTCAAACGATGAGAAGCTGGCTTTTCCCTTGCAAAGTGAGGTAATTGCAAACTTTCTACTAATTCCGCATTCTTCGGAAGCGGAGGAGAGGCTACCGGGACAACCTGCTGAGGATAGTCCTGCAGTCATAAAGGGTGTATTCGATAAAAATGGCACACAGAAAATCTTCTGTAACTTTTGAATCGTATGAGTAGAAAACCTAGAAATTTGAGTAGATCTTATCCATAGTGTATTATTTACATCTGTCAAGTTTCATAGTTATACTTTCAGTAGTTCCAGTCATGTCGTCGAAACAAGAAATTGTGCGTGAGAAAATTTTGTGCACTCACAATCAAAATCCAGGGGCGTCCCACCGGTGGATTGCTAAAAGGCTTGGAATTGCAAATACAACTGTATCTCGTGTAATAAGAACCTTCAAGGAGCTCTGAGTGTCCAAAGGAAGGAAGGGAGTGGTCGTAAAAGTGGTCCAATGGACAGTAAAATGGCCAGGAAAGTCGTACAACAATTCAAGAACCATCCAAACATGTCAATTCGAGATGTCGCTAAAAAGTCTAAGGTGTCAGTCGGTTTTGTGCAGAAAACCATGAAGCGTGCTGGGTTACATGTTTACAAAGTGCAAAAAGCCCCAAACCGGAATGAAAAACAAAACATCACTGTGAAAACCCGCGCCCGGAAACTTTACACGAAGCTGCTCACCAAATCCGGTTGCATCGTGATGGATGACGAAACATACGTCAAGGCCGACTTCCGTCAACTTCCTGGGCAAGAATATTTCGTTGCCAAGTCGAAGTTCGATGTTCCGGAGGATGTTCGAAAGAAGAAACTATCGAAATTTGCAAAGAAGTTTCTAATCTGGCAGGCGATTTGTGGATGTGGTGAAATTAGTGCTCCCTTCATCACTTCCGGAACAATAAACGGTGCGATTTACACGGAAGAGTGCCTTAAGAAGCGTCTCTTGCCATTCATTAAGAAGCACAAAGGATCAACTCTGTTTTGGCCTGATCTAGCATCCTGCCACTACGCTCGAAACGTAGTGGAGTGGTACCGAGCCAACGGAGTCAATTTTGTGCCAAAGGATATGAACCCACCAAATTCACCGGAACTTCGTCCAATTGAAAAATTCTGGGCAATTATGAAAACGGAACTTCGCAAACATCCCAAAACTGTAAAAACAGAGATAGAATTGAAGAAAATTTGGGTAAAAACAACAAAAACACTGGGAAAATCGGTTGTACAAAATTTGATGGTTGGAGTGAAAAGGAAGGTGCGGGCATTCGGGATGGGAGACGAAATGGAATAAAACAAATGTTGTTAATCAAAACTCATTAGTAGTTCTTCATTCCCTGAAAATTTCAAGAAAATCCGATAATCAGTTTAATTTTGATGAGTATATATGTGTGTGCCATTTTTATCGAATACACCCTTTAGGTAATCCTTGCACTGATGGTGGGTTCTCATCACATCACATCTAAGGTAGCACACTATGGTCAAAATGGCTGCAACAACTTGATTATGACGTCATTGAGTCACAAATCAGTCACCTCAACCGGTTTGTAACATGTGGAGATCACATCACATCAGAAATCGTAGAAATTCACAAACAAAATTAAAAAAAAGTTCTTAACATAGCTGAGTATCGATTGTGACATGGTAATGTCAAGATGATTTCATCGGTTTTCTGTCTTTTTGAATTATAAAAATAGATTATTTTCTATTTTCCGACGTTTCGGCATATTATATCTCGCCTTTTTCTAGGGATTATAGATGTCTGATTTTGTCATATTCTATAATCGCTAAAAGAAGACGAAATATAATACGCCGAAACGTCGGAAAATTGAAAATTATCTGTATTCATTATTCAAAAAGACTGAAAGCCAAACTTATCATCAATTGCAATGGGTTTGAAAAGTCATTAGGCATAACATCATGGAGTAGGTCATTGTAAAATAGGGTACGGAACGGGTTTTAAGCAGTTTATTCAGCACTTGGGCTTTTGATGAAGCCGTATGTAATCTACAAAATCTATATCCACATTAACCCGGACACTTTCAAACCATTGTAACTTTTGAAATATTGCACGTAGGAATGAGAAATTTTACTGTGGTATAGCTGAGAGTCTATGATGAAAAAGACTATGATTGATGTTTACATTTCATGTTTAGTATTCGAGATGGCGATGAAAGAAAAACAAGTGCGCGAGTGAATTTTGTACGGGCGTACGGCAAATCCTGACTTGTCAATACGGGACCTTGCAAAAACATTGCAAATCCACTGTTTACGATGTGCTCAAATCATTTTCGGAACGTTTGACGGTGGAGAGGAAACCGAGAAGTGACAAAAACATTGGACGCGCTGATCCTGTCATGGACCGAAAGGTGAAAGATTATTAACGAAAAACCCAAATCTCTCCATTCGAACGGTGGCTCGTAAAATAGGAATGTCACCTGGTTTGTCCAAAAATCAAAACAACGTTTAGGACTTAAGTCGTATAAAGTAAACACAGTTCCAAATCGCAACGACAAACAGAACTGCAGAATCACGGGCTTGACGTTTGTACTGCGAATATTTGACGAAGTTTTCATGCGTTGTTATGGACGATGAAACTTATGTCCTGGAGGATTTCAAGCAGCTTCCAGGGCTGGTTTTTTATTCTGCTATGGCCAGAAATGCTACAGTTGAGCGGTTAAGAACGAAGAAGGCATCGAAATTTCCCAAAAATTACCTTGTGTGGCAAGCAATTTGCACGTGTGGAAAAAAGAGTAAATCTTTCGTCACTACAGGCACAATCAACAAGGAGATCTATCAGAAAGAGTGTCTGCAGAAGCGATTGCTACCCTTCATCAAAAGTCACAAAGAAAAACCTTTGTTCTGGCCCTTCTTGGGCATCATGCCACTATGCTAAAACTATGATGGAGTGGTACCAAGCAAATCAAGTGAACATATGTACCAAAAACCTCAAATCCGCCAAATTGCTCAGAGCTACGACCAATCGAGAGATATTGGGTTCTGATGAAGCGGAAGATTTCTGGAAAGAAGCAAGGAATCAAAGACATCAAACACTACCAGCAAATTTGGACAAAGACGGTTTCTACGATTTCTGAATAGTCTGCACAAACCCTAATGGACGGAGTTAAGCGCAAAGTTCGAAAATTTCATGCAAATACCGAATAACTATGTTTTGTCTTCGCGAATTGGAAAACACATCCCATGAATCTGAAATAAACAAATACGACGGAAATATAATGCGAAATTTATGTTTTAGTCATGTTTTGAGGTGTCCGGATTATTGCGGATACAGACCTTAATTAGAACTTCCAATATTTAGACGTTAATTCCTCTGCTTAGCTCTTATCTACCGGAACTTACCTTAAGAAACGAGCATTAGACTCAAAACATTTCATAGCGATGAAATAAAATTCACAATTGCAGGGACATATTAAAAGCATGCGAATTGCTTTCCTATCATGAAAATGTTTTCTTCAACTCCGCAATCTGTACATCTTCCCACCGTAATTCCTCGACTGTCCTCCATCCATTTGAGCCCCATTTATTTGTATACGATTAGAGTCAATCATGAAGACTTCAATAAGATGCAAACATTCAACTTCATTAAATGTGTTTGTGGACGCTATTACCTTTCATGCTATTCGGGAAATTATTGTACTCATTCAGCATGAGTGGTTGGTGGTGTAACAGCCACTGAACCAATAATAAACTGAATCTATCAGCTATGTTTTGACACTGTTGATAAATTTAGGAACAGCAGTGGCATTAGTATTAATGGGCTGCTGTAATTTAGAGTGCCACTGTTGACTCTAAATAATAGCTGCCAATAAAAGTTAGTGTTGCAATCATGAAAAAGTTGAGTAAGCACTATATTTTAAGCTTTTGTCAGTTATTTGGTGTACGAGGTTGGAAAGTATCCATTTGTTTCAGCATTTGGTAAGGAATGTTTAAAGTTAAATTGAATATTTTGATGATTTTACATTGAAACTTTAAGGGAAATATCTTTTCCTAAATGCATGACCGAAAACCTGAACGATATGTTTCTTTGGTAAGCTACATTTTTGATCATTCTCAGTTAGAGAGTGCTACAGTGAAGGATATAAATTGAGCTACAGACTACCAAAATGTCACGAAAATGTCTGTCCCCCGAGACCGACACATGCAAGCATCCTTTAGCACATAAGTCGAATGTTTTCACTCAACTTTGATTATTCTGGACAGGGTGCGAAAAATTCAAATTCAATAAGCAGAATCCCGTGAATTTATCCAACATCCATCTCGTCATTCACCGATTCGGTGCAAAACTGAATTTCAGAAGAGCCAAAATTCGGTGATAGCAAGAACACATTCAGTCAGAATGTTTGCGATTATTGTGTTTTGTGATGCTCTCCTCTTTTTGTTTTGACTGATTGAACCGGAGATCTGTATAGAAAAATTTGTCGGTAGCATCCTGTGTGAATGAAGACATTCGGTGCGGGTCACCTTTTTGGAGGGGACCGAATGCTTGTGTTCGTTCGTTCATTGCTTTTTCTCTTTATTAGTAATTCGTGTGTTCAGCAAAGACCAAAGAATTGAATGCTGTTGTTTTTCGCACTCATTTCGGGCAGTCAATTTTTTCACACACTGATTCTGGAACTTAATCAAATCGCTGCCATCCGAAAACACCCTCCATCGATTCCGAAGTCAAATGTTGCGACCCCAGTCCAATGTTTCCAGTCAACTTTAATAGGTAAAAAATATATGAATTATTTCGTCGAAACTAGGTTAATCTTCAAGTTTGCACAAATCATAAGCACCAAACCGTCGGTCTGCCTCGCCAAACAACGGCAAAGCTCTTTGGCTTGGCTTAATGCTCTCTCGCTTGTCACATGTCAGGTTCCAGTAGCTCGAGTGCACTCGCTATCGAGTGGGTAGTTCAGTAGTCAGCCCGTTCCCCACACATGAGGCAGTAGCACCACCAGAAGCAGAGGCGATAACTGCCGTCAGCCGCTACACACATCGTACTGCGCGCACGCCATTAAGGCTGCTCTGTGCAGTCGGCAGTCTTTCATGAATGAACCACACCAAATGGATGATTTATGATTTCTCGCACATGAAAGCAGTGGAAAACGAACGTCCAGAATTGAAACAGCGAAAAAAAAAATCGCAGGGGGAGAGCGCATAATGAAAGCTAGCCAATGTTCATGATATCTATATTTAAAGAAGAGGAAAATTGCATGCTCGTGGAGCCGCGGAGAAAAAAAGAAGTGACGAATGAATGAAAAGCTAACCACGAAATTGACAGAGGAACAGAGCAAGAGAAACAGGCGGAAAACAAACAACAAAACATATACGCGGTTCGAAATAATGAAAATGAAAAAAAAAAATTGGACAGACAAAAAAAACAACAACTGCAAACATCAACTCAAATTGAAAACTACGGTACCTACTTTTTTTTTTTTAATTCTCTTTCTGTTGATGTTATTCATTATGGGGCATTTTGCTCACCATCAACCATTCGCATTTGATGAACGGGGTTCTCGGAAAAAACAGGGAAAACTTCGACTTCGACGGGGTATAATCGATTGAGTAATACATCGAAAGGAAAGGGAAATTTTAAATAATAAGTGCAAAGTGGTCCCGCTGAGGAAGGGAGGTGGGTAGGTGAGAGGTACGGAAAATTATGCTATTTGTTTGAGCGATTGAGAACATGCACTCCTTGTTTAAATATATTTCAATATTTGTGTTGTATTGGGGGGAAGTTGATAGTTTTATCGGTTGATTATTATGTGAAAATGTAATTGTCAGCAGCAAAATCGCGAAATTTTATTCATCTGATGGGTGATAAACGAGCCGTTTTGGATTATGGGGACGCGACGGGTTTGTGCGAAACCGGAACAAATTGGCAATTGTTGATCGTATTGATAAATCGTTTTGTTGATAGAAGAAATACTCGAAAAAAGCCAGATAGTAAAAGAATGGATTTCTTCAGGTTTCCATTATGATTGCAACAAAGTCGATCAATTTCTCGGGTAAATTACTTGATTATTATTTTTCATTGATTGATGTTTGCTTTCACTTGATTTTATTTTCGCAGTGATCAGATATTGCGAGGCAAATAGATTTTCTAATTATTTGTGGCATACTTTCAAGCTGTTGATTTGATCTTTGGTTGGGTAGAGACCATTTTTTTAACTGCGAACTTTCTTTACCAAGGCTGAAAATTGCTGTTTTTTTAGGGCTATGGGATGTAATGTGAGCCTAACCCCTTAATAGCTCTTTGTTATTACTTCAGTGTTAATTGACAAATTCATGAAGAAATCATGGCGATCAATATTGAACATCCCAAGATATAAGGGGACAGGTTCCGGATGCCCCTTAAAAGTGGTCAAACTGCGGTTTTGACAGAACCTAATAGTGCGGTGTATTAAAATATGTAAATTTCATCAGAAACCATATCAATTGTTCAAGTGAGCGAAAAATCAAATGGACACATTTGGATAGCCAATCAATTGGTCAATTGGCCTATTGTTCTTCATTTCGTCACCAGCTTTTAATTTTCATTTGTGTTGTACAGTTTGATATTGGGTGAATAAACAGTGACATTGATCCTACTTCTGCAAGGTCATTTAGACAATTCATGGTGTAAATTTATAAGAACGCAATATTTTTAAAGCTGCCTGACTCTTAATGACGATAAAAATAATTGCATGCCTGTACTTCTTGCTTGGGGTAACGTTCACGCACTCCAATATTGAAGGATTCCACGCCGAATAACCCATAAAAGTCGATTTTTTTGAATGATCATATCCGATTGGAATAAATTATTGCATATTCTTTTGGTGCACTATACTGTTCGTTTTCCACTGACCGAAAAAAAATCAAAAAGATAAAAAAAAATCTTGAGTAAGTTTTGAAAAGGTCGTAAGTGTAAACTATTGATTGTATAAAAAACTGTGTGAGAACGAATTGTAGGAAACACATTGGGGTTTGTGGATAGAATATTAGACAGGTCAAATTTTTTTTTTTCATGGTAAAAAGTTGATAATAAACTTTAAATAAAAAAAAATCAAATGTATCTCTATTTTTCACCAAGTTTTTATCACAAAAACTAGACATTTGAACGCGCATTTTCCTGACTTTAAATGGATGGAAAAGTTAAAAAAAAAACAAGTTTTTAAAGCAGTCATTTTGAATATATTTTCGAAACATTGATTAAGGTTTTGAAAAAAAATGTGTTTGATGGTAAATTATAATTCCAGAGCCAATTTCAAACAAAAAAGGTTGTGCCAATAAAGGTAAACTGTTTTTGAGATATCAAAAATTTAATTTAATTTGAGTTTTTTAAACTTAAAAAAACTTTGTGTTTCGCCTTATTCATAACTTACTCGAGATTATCCATCCGCAATAAGTGGTGTTTCCTAGTGTAATGCAGTTACTTACAATTTTTTCTTGAACATCAAGACATTCGGATAAATTGTTAGAATGGGTTTTTGTTACCGAGTATTGGAAACTTTATGTATACCTTATGGAATGTATATCTATTAGAAACTAAAACCCCGTTCACATTACAACCTATATTACGTGATATAGAGTATCTTGATGTCAAATGCCATTTATATTATTTCCAGTGAAAACTAGATGTAAAGATGCTGATATCAAGATAGTTTATATCACGTAATATGAGCTGTAGTGTGAACGGGGTGTAAGAAATCGTTGAATTCTAGACAAAATCGTCAAAGGGTCGAAAGGAACAATTGTAAACAATGACTTAAAACATAAATTTCCTGGAAATGGCAGGTTGCTAACATCTATATCCACTACCGATGGGAAGGTAATAACTCCCTCTATCTGTATCTACTGCTATTTTGGTTGTAGGAGCAAGCAGATCCCAGAAAATTACGCTAGAGATCATTGTTTACAAATGTTACTTTCGACCTTTTGACTATTTTGTCTAGAATTATTATTGTACATAGTAGTAAGCCATGAATTATTTCAAATATACTTTTGTTCATTCGTTGTCCACACCAAGGTGAATTTAATACTAGTATTACTAGTATTAAATTCACCTTGGTCCACACGTCACACTTTTAACAGTTTATGGGCCCAGACAGCTGCCATTGCTCTGTTTGAAGGAATGAATTATTTTTCACTGTCAAGACTCAAGAAGTTCCTGAAAATAAGATGACGAATCCGAACGATGGAGATAAAAAAGGATTTGAGCGTATGCCGGCGGCGATGGCACGGTACCTGGATCTATGGTGTCATTGCAGGTGAGAGAAGTTCTTTGTGGATCGGAAAATGACAACTCCTGGGCGTTTTCCACCAAGATGGTACTCATCAAGGAGTGGACCTGGTGTGCCGTGAAGGACCGTAATGAAGGGGATCCGGAAGTAAGCGAAAATGGTAGGAAAAAGCTCTGGCAGCAATCTGCCTCAACATCGATTGGAGCATCTACGGCCTGGTGCAGAATGCAAAAGCCGCAAAAGACGCATGGGACAACTTGCGGAACACAGGTTTATAAGAACCTACACAGCCTTTTTACAACGATCTTAGAACCTTGACTTCTAATATTCCATTTACTCCTATCAAAGGTTTTATTTTCACTTTGTAAACTCATAAGATGCTGTTTTGAAATGCCGTTCTAGGACTCATTCATATTATGCATTAAACGGCTCATTGGCTTTGAAGAAATCTACCAAGCGACCAGATAGTTTTATAGCAGCCATTGCTAAGACAAATTGGCTTTTTGGCAAAACTGTGATTTCTTGCAATCGCCATATTGAAATATATAAAATAATTGAAATGTGGAAAAACAAAAAAAAAAAAACAAATTTTAAATGTAATGTAATTGAACTGCAGATCTGAGACAAATTTCGGTATTCGTTTAGATAACCTTATTAAATTCCATTAATTTTCAGCTCTTATCGTGCCAATATTCACCATAAAATTCTATGCGCATATGATTTGGAGCATGATGCGCTTTAAAAAAAACTCAATTTGTTTTAAATATTTTGCTATCAAACATAATTTTCCGCAACACTAGAGCTTTTTTTAGCCATTATTTACTGTTGAATGAATCAGGAGAGCAGAGAATCGAACAAAGCAGAAAAACAAAAACCAACCACGCTATCGCCGTGAAGTTTGACAGCTGTGGCCATTCGGCCCTATACTGGTTTTGATGGCGGCCTATGAGGTTTTATGATGGTTCTCAAGTGGTCATAACATCTTTCACTAGAACATTTTCAAAACCTTTATGGTCTTGGAAAGGTTTTATTAATTTGTTTTCACAACCGTCTATAGAGTGGGCCACTTTGTACACATTTCGGCTTTAAAGATGCATAGAGGAGGTGTTGGTGGACAAAACAGTTTTGAATGTAGTTTCATCAACAAAGCCGGGAGTAGTGCTACGGCTGGAATAGAACTGAAATTGTTACTTGGGAATGGCTCTACCCAGAAGATTGGACTTCTTCGGAGGCTGACAGGCATCCGGTTGATAGGGGCCGAGAGGGACGACGACGTCAATTGCCAGTCTCCCCAGGAGTACGTGAATGAGATTATGCTGTCCTACAACCAGCTGATGGAGGTCTGCTTCAAAGTGGACGTACCAAAGAAGCAAGTTCATAAGGCTGTTGTTAAGTGTTTCCGATGCAAGAAGCTTGGTCACTTTCCATCAGAATGTCAGAAAGAAGCGAGCGACGATCAGAAGGATAAGCGAAGTAGGTACCCCGAAATGCAGCTTTCTTCGCCGCTCTAGCAATAGCGAATGGTTCCTCGATTCTGGCACAACTACTCACTTGTGCCGGAACAACAATGTGCTCGAGAATCAACAGAATGTGTCATCACGGATAAACGTGGCCAACAATGCTAAGGTGGCCGTCGTAGCGAAAGGATCGGTGAAGCTGAAGGCTGAGTGTGGCGTTGCGACTTGGGACCTCACGATGAGCAATGTACTGTGTGTCCCTGATCTGGCTGATACAAGCTGATCGAAACGAAGAAGCCCGTGATGAATTTGGTGAAGGACGACAAGTACGAGTTGTGGCATCGGCGCATGGGACACCTCGTCGCTGGGAAGAAGCAACTCAAGAGGATGGTAACCGTCTGGTGAGCATTCATGTCAACCATTAAAGTCGAATGGGTACCGAGAGGAGCGCATGCTAGAGCTTATTCAGTCGGACTTGTGGAGGCCTATGAAGACAACATCGATAGGAGGCAGTCGCTATTTTCTCACCTTCATCGACGACGCAAGTCGGAAAACCGTCGTGTATTTCTTGAAGTCGAAAACGGACGTACTCGAGGCAGTGCAAGATTACAAGGCCATGGCGGAAAAACAGACTGATGAAAAGATCAAGCAAATCCGCATCGACAATGGAAAAGAGTATGTGAATCAAAATTATCGAAGCTTCGTGCTGAAGAAGGGAATTCAGCACGAGACGCCCACTCCTTACAACCCAGAGCAAAATGAATTGGCCGAAAGGATGAATCGAACGTAGACCGCAAGAGCGAAGAGCATTCTGTTCGATGCTAACCTTTTTGGGCAAAAGCAGTTGCAGTCGTATCCCACGTTGTCAACCGATCACCGACAAATGGGCTGTCCCCAAGGAGAAGTTCTCCGGAAAGCGGCCGGATGTGTCGCACGGACATTTGGAGCCAAGGTCACGGTGCATGTGCCGAAGCTGAAGCGAAAGAAGTGGGACAGGAAGTCTGAAGCGAGCATCTTCGTTGGATACGACAAAGGTTCGAAGGCGTATAGAGTGTACAGCAAGAAGGCGAAGAAGATTTTCTTCAGCTAAGATGTGATTTTTATTAAAGAATGCCAACTGAAGCGCAGTAAGACAACGGAAGAACCAGCAAACGAGGACGCCTAAGAACGTGAGCTGGCGATTCAGAATGAACAAGTCAAAGTAACTGATTAGACTGAACCAACCGAAGCAGATGATGAGCCCGAGGACGATGGTGCTGGCGAGAATGTCCAGGATGAAATGGTCTACAACGATGTAGACTCTATAGATGATGAGGAGTTGCAACCCTCCGTGCTCCCTCCACAACCAGAGGGCCTACAATTGTTGGTAAGACGCAGTGCGAGGAAGCACACTGTCCCAGGCAAGTATCGCGATTATATTATGAGCTGTAATACTTTTCATGAAAGTGGTTCCAAATCTGAACAGATACATTCCGTCGAAACGGAAGGCGAGCCAGCCACGCTCCGAGAGACGCTCGCTCGGAATACGAGACTCAGATGGAGAACCAAACATGGGAGTTGGTTGAACTGCCGATTGAGAGGAAGGTTGGAAGTGGGACAAATCGAAAAATATGCTTCCGACAAATGGACAAGAAGGTGGTAGCCATTATTGACAAAAATTCCAATTTTGTGCAAAATGTGGCTCGCAAAGTTGGGATGTCATAATCATACGCACAAAAAGTGTATCAGATGCGAAGACTGAATGCGTACCTAGTGAAAAATGTGCAAAACCGTGATGACAAGCCAAATTTAACTACAAAAAGTTGTGCTAAAGAGCTTTACACCAATTTTTTGCAAACATTTTCTTGTATCATAACGGATGACAAACCAAAGGTACTAGAAGACTTTAAACAGTGCAGAGAAACGCCGTTGGCGAGAATTTGTGGACAAACAAGCCGTCAAAAATCCCGAAGAAGTATTTGATTTGACAACCCATATGATTGTGGTCAAAAATCTAAAAGTTTCGTCTCTACCGGCACTATCAATAAGGATGTGTACGAGAACCGTTTATCAAAAACCACGACTCTCCAGCTCTGTTTTGGCTAGATTAAATCTCCTGTCACTCTGCGAAATCCGTCCTGGAATGGCGTTTGGTACTAGAGGTCCACTACGTGCCAAAACAGCCAATCCACCAAACTGTCCAGAACTTCGCCCAATAGAGAAGTACTGGGCTCTAGTTCAGCGAAAACTGTTCGAAACTAAGAATAAAGCAAATGATACCGATGATTTCAAGAGAAGATGGAGAATCGTCACGGCGGGCATATCTGAGGATACCGTACGGAACATGATGGCGGATGAACCACAGAAAGTTATTTAATTTCTCATATTATTTTGGTGTCCGAAATTCAACGTGGACAGGCTTTATATTGTAGCATTTTGAACTACATGAAGTGTATGATAGGATGCTTCTGGATTCACATAGCAATAAATTAAGAAAATTGAAAACAAGTGACACTTTTAAGCAAAAATTGAAGCAAAACTTCTTGAGCATTCTGTATAGTGATTTGCCGATTACCCATCAATTAAGGTCGTTGAAAAAAACACAACATCAGTCAATTGACAATGACCGCACCGTTCTACCGGAAGAGCCGCTCGGAGCCATTGGATCATTGGAATCTAAATTCATCGAAGAAGAACTTGGTTACGGACCACGATGATTTTATCATTCATCAATTTCGTGGCAAGTCCGGCAAGAATGATCAGGAAAATAATTCTCAAAGTGATGGACAGTTCCCCAGTGATCCTGGCCGAAGAACATGATTTTTCCAAAGCAGAAAATAAAATGTTGACAAACATTTGTTTACTTTTTGCCCTTTGAATTTGGGCTGTTACTTTTAATATCAAACACAACGCACTGAAAAAGTATTGAGCATTCTTAACATTCTTCTTTCTAATGTGCTGCCTCAAGATCCTCGTACTCTTATGAAAACTCCACAGAATGTATCACTCTAAAGCATTTCCCGTATTCTGTTGTATAAAACCTTTTCCTGCGGACTAACATGGTTACCATATATGTAAGCTGTTTGACAGCTAAACGGTCTTGCATATAGCAACTAAGAGTTGCGTCAGTGCACGGCAGGTAGGAAATCAAACAGATGTTTTTGTAAATTGAGCGAAAGGGCATGTATCCAGTGGTACTCGAACCATGGACGTCAACCTTTGCCTAACATCCCACTGCAGGATAGGTTGTAGCAACGGAAGTCCGCCACTTCAACAGGCAAAAACTGAAGCATGGAAAGACGCTCATGTACCACTGGATACATGCCCTTTCGCTCAATTTTCAAAAACATCTGTTTGATTTCCTAGCTGCCGTGCACTGACGGAACTTTCAATACTTTCTCTTCATATCTGTCATTCTAGCAAAAAACATTAATGTGCTCTCTTGGTGCCTCATGGTGATGAGCGAACATCTCCTTCTACATCATACTCGTTACTCCACGCACGGAGAATATATAACATAACAATTAAAGTATGTTAAAATAATCTTTTGTGATGGAATCAGTCGTCTGGTATCTTCACCATTAATGCCAGTACTTAGTAAATGCTACCATTTCTGAACAAGCACCTTTCCATCCAACGACGCTGAATCCAATGAAGGTCTCAGTGGAACACTTGAAGTCAAACAGAGCGTAGAGTTCATTGAAGCACGACGATATGAATCAAATGGATCGTGTTGGCCGGGTTCCGAGCTGCAGAAAATTTCTTCTACGCAGAACTCGTTTAGGAGTTTAGATGAAGAGTTCGGCCAGAATTCCTGGAGCGTCTGTTTCGCCTATCAGCACTTTTTCTGCGAAGACTGCTTGCATGACTTTACGCCTATGCTACAATGTTTCAATACCCAAGAGTGAGCAACGATCCTGGTACGCTAGATGGTTGACAGGATCATTCTCCCACAGATGAGGAAGAGCATAACTTTGAACAGCTTCAATCATTGCAATCCAGATTCTTTGATACGGCCACCACACCAAGACTCCAAATTCCGGGGAAGAACTCACGAGAGAGTAGTACAATGACAGGTGGGAACACGTCGGAGATCTTAAACATGAAACCAAGTTGTCTGTTGGCTTTGATAATCATATCCGTGCAGTGTTGTCTAAATGTCAAACCGCAGTCAAGCGTGATTCCATGGTCACGAACAGTATCAACTTTCTGTAGAGGTTGATTGAAAATTGCGGGTTGGCACTTAGCAAATTTTAGTCTTCATGAGGGTTTGGGACTGATTCGAAGCCAAAAGGATCCTGTTGTCTTCTTTCAGATCTAGCATGTCGCCAATATGCTAAATCAACAATAGCAAGGTAACCAGCAAGAATTTTTGATTCGTTCCAAAGGACATGAACCCTCCTAATTGCCCGCAAATTTGTCCAATTGAAGAATTTAGGGCATTGAAGAAGGAAGATCTTAGGAAACATGTCTTGGCAGTAGATACCATTCAACTGTTTGAAAAGATTGGAAGAGAGTGTCAAACCTTGTTGCCAAGCAGTCTGTGCTGATTCTTATGAAGAACGTTTGCAAGCAGGTGCGCCAGCTATTATACAATGTCTAGACTGCAAATATTGAGAACACTAACCTGAAGTGTTACCCTAATGCTATCTGATGAAATTTGATTTTTCAATACTTGTGTGTTAATTTTACTGAAAATTGAGTACGTCCATACTCTTTGGGACTGTCTTTATTTTTGAGAGTCCTCAGTAGACCAATGCAAAATTTGAAATTTTTGCTTCTGTATGCTTAAACGCTAGGGTTCTTATAAGCCTCCAAAAATTGACTAAATATAGTTTGAAACTGCCAGTTTTGTTTAGGAATTCCTACGGGAAACCACCTCAAATTTGTAACTAGAAAATGAGAAAAAAGATTAGTTATTTCCATTCGATTCCAACTACTTTTATTGCTTATCTTGACGGATACGCGTATTTGGTCTAAAATGCGCACATTTTTGCAGCGTGTCGTGTATTAGTCGAGTTTTAGTACACGAAAATGAAGAAGTCTGTACATTGTAGATGAAATACCCGTGTCAGTCAAGATAAGCAATTAAGTTAGTTGAAATTAAATGGAAATTATTAATCTTTCTTATCATTTTCTAGTTGCAGGTATTCCACTAAACAGCTCACATTCGCCATGGTTTTCTCAAATTTGTACTTGCAACACGTTAAAAACTCATTAAATTAATCCTTCAAGTCGCTAGTGTCCTATAATTTAGTTTAATCAAATGCTTAGCTGGCAACAATGGTATTTCTGGCACGTGGAATAAAGCACCAAACTAATGGCTTCTATGTAACATTGTATAATACAGGGTGTCTCACAATAGGTGTCACTAAAACATAATGGGATAGCAGCAAAACAAACCAACCAAATCATAGCATTAATTTTTCATTTTAATGATACATGTTATAGAGATAAACCATATTCATTCATTTCGAATCTCTCGCCCTTTTCCTTGATAACCTTGTGCAAACGCTTTATAAACCCATCGCAGCTGGCTCGCACGATTTCCTGAGGAATTTGGTCCCAAATATCAATCAAATGTTTCTTGAATCGATCTAAAGTAACCCCTTTCGTAGGGCTAATATGTTGCAGCATATGATCCCAAAAAAAGTAGTCAAGTGGGTTGAGATCCGGTTAAAATGCAGGCCATTCTTCGCTTGTGATGAAATCGGGCAAATTTTCCACGCATCACTTTTTCTTGTGCGCAGGAGCTGAGTCCTGCTGGAAGCAATATGGCGTATTCCCATACAGCGTTAAAACATGAGAAAGGAGATTGTTCTTCAAAAACTGCCCGATGTAATATTCAGTGTTGATTTCAACGTTATGTTCTTCGAAAAGAAGGAGTGGTTTTTTTTCGTGAAACGGCGCCCCGTACCATGATTTTCGATACATTCTGACAGCGTTCTACAGCTAGTTTATTTCTTGGAATATTGGCAAGACTTTTGTCATACACACGATCATTTTGTTCATTATGACTGTCCTGGAATCCTCGCAGTCATCGTGCCGAACCAAATGATTTCTGCTTCTTTGTACCCTGGCTTGCTTTTGACGATCCGTGAAACCGGGAATCCGAGGTTTCTTTTACGGCTTCCATTCCAGATCATGTCTGAGGAGCCTGTTCATTGAAGCAGGGGACATTTGAAATTGTTTGCTCAATTTTCGGCCAGATACGGCCGGATTCCATGTTATTTGCTTCCTCACAGATTTAATCTTTGTTCTGGCAGTTAATCTGGCCGCTCCTTTGTGTTGAAAATATGGACATTTCCAGTTTCCATGAACGCTTTGAAGGTACGCAAAACAAAACGCTTACTCACTCCGAACTGCTTTCGGTTATTGAATATCTAACACGGTCTAAGCTTTTGCAAATGTTATTTTAAAACTTGCTCCCATATGGCTTCCATGGGAGTTGATAAATATAAACAAACGAAGTCGCTTATTTATTTTCAGCAATAAGCTGTTAAAAGAATACACTCCAAACGGGTATCATCAATTCCGCTGTTAAAATTACCCAGCTGAAATAAACTTAGACTGAAAAAAGGTGACACCTATTGTGAGACACACTGTACAGTGTTGCTAGCTGAGCAGCACTTTGATCATACCAAAAGATTATCATTTTCAGTTCACATTTGGCTGAAAAACTATCTCTGGAAAAGTTATAACAGATAAAAAATCAAATGAGAACTGCTATAGAACATTTAGAAAAAAATGCTACTAGATAGTGAAATAAAATATTGCTTTCACCATAGTAATTTCTATGTAAACTTCAAATGGAATGAGCGCTGTCAGTTTTTTTTAAATAAAATGTGCTGTTAAGAACGTTATTTTGGATCGTTTCAATATACGAGAGCAAAAATCTCGAAATATGCTTCAGTGTAGTTTGCAGGTTACTTAACATTTGCTGTACTAACCTAACCCTACACCATAGTTTCTGTGCGTCTATGTTTGCAACAAGGATAGAAGCAGTATGTTGAATTTTCATTTAAAATCAAACTGAAAAAAAAATCATTATAGAGTCAAAATAATGACGGTAATTCTAGCTTTATTCATTACGGAGTATGGATTTGTTTTTAAAACAAGTGTGATCTGAAATTGATTCTGAATATTTTCTTACTGACGGGAAGTATTTAAATGCGTCATTAAACTACATAACAAGACAAATATTTACCAGAGTGAAGTCTAACTTCATAAAGACAGCAATTCAAAAACTAATTGAAATCAACAGCAAAATTTACTAGAAATGAGATGAGAAATTAGTATTTTCCATTTAATTCCAACAACCTTTGCTTATCTTGACAGATACGCGTATTTCGTCTACAATGTGCAGACTTCTTGAGTGTCCTGTACTAATAACTCAAACCCTCTAGGATTCAACAAAATTAAATCAAAATTTGATTTCACTTCACAAGTGTCAAATTTGATATCAAATTTAGTTTTCGTCTTGCTGTAATATTGCTTTCACTTGTGTATGAGAAACTTTTCAGTTTGCTCTCACTGATAGCAGGATCAGTTAAAAATATGATTCCACAAATTTATGCAAATGCAAATTTCAATTTTGATCATTTAACCGTTGAAACGACCAAACAACAGACCAACGACCGAAGGACCAACGACAAAATGACCAATTCAATCTATAAAACATCAAATAGGAAATCAGAATTCACATAAATGAAGGCTAACCATGTTTTCCTTATTCCAAGCTCATCCTCGGTGGCCCAATCCGAGCATTGTCACTCCCAAGTAACCATCAGCACTAAACTTTAGCTCGATGATAGCACTATATCAGCATAAATGTTGCTTAAAAGTTCTATTTTAGCATATGTTAGGCATGCAAGCTTCATATTAGCAGCACAAATGAATTCAAGCTCCAACCAAAATTTAGCATTATCGCCAGCATTATATGCGCATATAAGGCTGTTATACTGCATAAAAGTATTTATCATGTTCACAGCATATATGCTTTATATCTGTATTTAGTGCTAATGTAAGGCTATCATATAATGCTAAAAACTTTTTTTACAAAAGCATTGTAAAGTAATTTGGAGTCAACAAAAACCTGTATGGATAAGTGGAAAAAAAACATTGAAATGTGTAAATTATAGAGGTAAAGTTAAATTGCATCAAAACTAAGATACTTTTAAACTTAACACACATATTAATGATTTGGTTCCAGAAACAGCTACATCCCCAACAGCTAGTTCTACGCCTTCGAATTCGTTTGTAGAATCCGAAGATGAAAGCTCTAACAATTCTGGAACCGCTTATAGCCAGGCACATGCAGCAGTCCAACCATGCATGATGACACAGTACAGGAAATGTTCTCAGTATATAATATTCTCAAAATATTATTTTAAGCGCTTTAATAATATGAATTTACAAACCACTTTGTTTGTAGCTCATTATTGCATGCATTTTTCCTCCTTTAATTTGCTCATACCATCATAGGAAGAAGCAAAAGAAGAAAAAGTTCTTAAAATCAATCGGAAATAGACAGTAGATAAATGCTGCATAACAGCATTAGCAGAGGCAAAAACGGGCTTTAAAAGCTGACAGTTATGTTAAGGTGCATTAATATAGCATTACTAATGCTATTTACCAGCTGTCACTTCTGCACTATATAAGCACGTTATTTCGCCTTTCTTAGCGTTATATTAGCATTATATCTGAATATACAGCTTCAAGGTATTCAAGTGCCGCTTTATATGCAGATATAATGCCACGTTAGTGCTCAATGCTTACTTGGGCTATTCAGAAGATATGAAATGTAATAAAGACCAAGATATGTTCCTTTGACTATAAAAAACAAATATGTTCCCTAAATATGGTGGTAGATCTGATACCCTGTAACGCACCACGAAAAGGTTATTTACCAGCGGTACGGGTCAACATCATATTTAGTTTTCGATTTGATCTTAGACTCTATTCGGGTAATCATCCACAGCGTCATCCGAAGCCTTGAGATATAACGTAAACTCTTATCACTTCAGTTTCATTAACTGGCATACACTCGAGAATTTTCCTCATTCCCGAAACGTACATTCTTCCATACACCAACCGAACCACTTAATCGAATTTCCCACCATCCGTCGAAAACGCGTATAAACAAAAAGCATCTCGACATCCGTTACTTCTTCCAACACGTCAAGTACTGTTTCAATCCCAGTACGAGAACCCTACGGGCAAAAAACCGTACACTAGAACTATATGCATTATCGATTTCTGTTTCAAATCAGCACCCATCGCCCAGTGCCGATGGGAACCTGCCAGTCGTCAAGTTGCAATTATACCATGCCAAGTATTATTTTTTTTTTCTGATTCCGTTCTCGCTGCTGGACAGGGCAACGACATCATCTGCCGTATGTTATCTACCTAAGAGAAATAATCAAGCAAATCTAATCACATCGCACCGACACCGGCAGGCTTCCATCCAACCATATACATCTGCATACTCAGCTGTGTTCTATCGAGAGCCTGGTGACTTTTAGATCACTACGGTGCGATTCGCTTCAAGAACCTCGGCTCGCAGATCCGCTACACACATAAATGTTTAGTTCCATCCAATTAGCTGGAAACGGGCGTACAAAGTCTCCAAACAACAACAACAACTCCCATCCGGTAGAATAGCCGGAGCCTTCAAGAGCCGTCGGGTTCACCGTCTGTCCGTTCGTTTAGATCTCTTTCCGGCGAAGTTGATCCAAACTAATAATCACATCCATCGGCTCCGCTTCACGCTTTTCCAATTCACTAGCAACAACACAAATTAAGCCACAAACTGCACATACAATCACACATTTCGACAAGCGCTGAACACTTTGGGGCTTTTCGCTTCATCCCACAGGGCCCATATGGCTGTGAGGGCGCGCGCACGCGAGATGCTGTTTGTGGTTAGGTTTGAGTACAACGACAAAAAACGGCACACATGGTTGAATGATTTGCACTCTTCTTGCACTTCAGTCAACGCTCATTATGCTTCAATCACTAGCTAGACGACGACTCGTTCGGCCGCTCACTGGAAGAACGTTTTAAATAATTGAATTTAGCGACCGCAAACCGCAGAAGGAACTCGGCGTAGAGCACTAATTTCTGCCTCAGTTTCCACTCAATTAGGCGCGTTACGGCACTTGGCACTCCACTTCACTTCTTGGTCATGTTCGAATGATCTCCGCGCGGAGGAGCGGTTGGCCGATTCTGTTTAGCGTAGGACATTGGAATGGTTTTACTTTGGATTTTGGGGGAAGGCAGCGGGGCACAAGTACACCTCTCGACACGACACTATCGCAAAGAGTTAATCAATCTTTTTATGTTTCTTCGCAAATGGTCAGGAACGAGCCCAAGAGTACGCGCTCTGCGCGAGCGGCCTCTTTTGCAATACACCGTAATCGGACCGCTGATCGCGCAGGGTCGAAATTTGTTACTAACGCGCCTAACTACAATCACTTGTTTGTTGGTAATTTGCATAAGCAGAACTTTTAAGCGGTTGATTGCAACACGTTGTCCATGTGCATGGGCAGCGCGGCAGAACTAGAATCCCTAAGAACACTTGTGAATGGTAGAACTAGCACAGGAAGTCTAAAAAAAGCCTAAGATCTCGAATGGGCCCACACAGGAGCGTTTGCCGGAGTCTTCACAAGAGCGATTCACGTCCACCTTCGACACTTCGTGGTCACTTAATAGTCCTCCAATGTCTCTCTCTCTCGCTATACAAAGCCAAGCGTCATCCTATAATTATCTAAATCACTGAAAGTCCATGACGGCAGCGGTCACTTAGTCCATCATTCGCCCGGGTGGCCCCAAAAAAGCGACCCCCATTATGATGTAATCCATCGTACAGCAGAAGCACTTAAGCATGGTGCAAATTTGGCAAAGTCCTCAATCAATCGACGGAGTAATTGGACCACAATCGCGCGAATTCGAGAAGACTTCATGCAGCTGAGATGCATCCAAGCAAAGCAGACGACGAGTGACTTGCTTAGATAATCGAAATCGTAGTATAATCCGAGACACAAACCGTACTGTACAACCGTCGAGTGGAAAACGTGTGTTGGCACCGCGAAAGCCGAGAGCAAACTGAAACCCACGGCATAAATTGTAATAAAATGTAGCTGGGCTCACGGCGGTCTATCGGTCGGTTGGTGGTTGTTGTTTATTGCTGTTTTGTTTATTTTCCACCCAAAGCCCCCGCGCGATAGAAACACTCTCACCCCGCTGCGTTGATGCTCTCACTGAGGTTTTGAGCCCCGTGTGTCGATGATGGAGGAAATTTTCTCACCGCGACCGTAGAGCTACGAGCTGTTTCTAAAAGAGGAGCACTTTTCACCCATTCATTACTTTATGATGGTAGTGAGGCACTGTTGTGAGCGCTTGAAGCAATGGGGTTCACGACATTGATTGAGGGAGAGAATTTTTCCATTTTTGATGGGGAAGCGGCGCTGATCAATCAATTGGAGGAAATGGTTGACAATTGGTTGCTGCTCGTAGTTTGGGAGAATGTTGGGTTAGTAATCTCAGTATTGGTCCTGCTTGTTATACATCAATGAACTTTAAATCATCATATTATTCTGTAAATTTGTTGTTATTATTGAAAACATTAAAACAAAAAACATTGTGTCTTTCATCATAAATTTTTGTGCAATAACCTTCTCTAACTCTTGATCAAGTATTCGTTAAAAATATCTTTAAATCAAATTTCTTCACAAAAACATTTAAAAATATCTTATAGGCTGTTTCATTACTAAGGAAGTCTATAAGCAATACCCGAAAGTTGAGTTACTGTTGAAACATGACCAAATTTTTAAATTTTTCTTCTTGTGGCTATTTTCGACTCCTCATCAATACGTGACGATTGTATTTACATCAAATATTTTTTGAATGGATCGTCATACTTTTCAAGCACCTTTTCTTTCCCATAAAAGCCCACTTTTGAAGGTTGTTTTTGGCAAGGCATGCGTGATATGGTAATCGTCGTCCTCACTTTTAGAAATGCAAGCCTTTGCAGGGCACACTCCTTTTTGATGACCTCTCAGTACCAAGGCAAACAGAAACAAATCACTTTCAGATTCCTTGGGAACCAGGGAAACTGCAACGCAATAGGGAACACTCAAAAACAACGATCAAATAATAGCTCATCGTTTTGGATTGCCATGTTATTCTCATATACAGGGTGGCAAATGTTGCCTGTCAATGTTTTTTGTCTCAGTGTATATCATGCACAGTTTTGTTTGCCGACATGTGCATATTTTTCATTGGACGTGTAACCATCAGGCATTCGACGGATGTGACTTTTTCGACGATTAGACGCAAATCGAGAGCTGGTAGTAGATTTATATTTGAAAAAGGTTAGACCGTTTGAGATATTGAGCCCGCGTTAACACATCGATGTGAACAAGAGATACAACGAGACAAAATAAATCAAAGGCATGGATCTCATCCCACGACCAGGACCCAAATGATGGTTGAACATGTAAGGGAGCGAATTCACCACGATTCAACTCAATTAGGGCGAGCGATTGCCAAGGATCTGAATATTTCCCATACATCGATCCAAAATATCATCACCCATGATTTGAAACTCAAAGCGTATAAAAAACGCAAATTTACGCGTTAACAGAAAAACAAAAGAAGTGATTCGAGTGATTCGAAGTAAGGAGTAGCTGCAGCGATTCCGACTGAAACAAGGTTTCTGTTGCGCTGGAACAAGGTTTCTGTTGCGAGACACTCACAACCATTCTGTTGGTAGGATGGAGTATATGTAAAGAAGCTCGCAGATGTTCCCAAAGATAGGTTTGCTGTGCCGCGGTTATAAACTGTGTCGAGAGTGATGGTATGGAGTGGAATTTCAGAAAACGTAAGGCTTCCATTACTTTCTATCAAGTCAGATGTTAGAATCCTCACTAATTACTACATCAAACATGATTTGAAGAATCACTTGTTGCTTGTATGCTCCGAAACTGATTCTAGACGGAAATTACTATTTTCAACAGGATTCTGCCCTTCTCAACATTCAAAAGCAACAACACAGGAGTGGCCCAGTTTTTTTGCCACTTCATGTCATCACAAGAATGAATGGCCTGCTACATTGCTAGATCTCAATCTTTTGAAGTTCTTGACGTAGAGACATGCTCATGAATTCATCAAGATACTGATTGATATCGATATCTAAATAATTATGTTATTTTTTATAATAAAATGTGAGTTTATAGGAAATAAAATATTTGTTTTTAAGCTATTTGTTGTGTTTTTATGAACATTTATCATACTGACAAGCAGCCGTTGTCACCCTGTATAACAAGTATAGTACAGTGCACAGTGGGCAAAACTAGCAAGAACGGAACTTTCCGTTTTCGTTCAAATTGGTAGTTTTGTTACTTTTAATAATTATTCGACCTTTACTAAATGATTTGGTTGATAGGGTGACTAGTGGTAGCGTTAAAATTTATTTTTTCTAGAACATTTTATACTTGAAATTTGGTTTCAACCCCTACAACTTCTCTTCTTCGAAATTGTATGATGATTTGTTTGATCTATTTTCATACAAAACAATCTAATAAAACGTATTTTTGCTCTTCCTCTTACTCGCCACTCTATCAAAAATATCAGAAAGTGTAGGTCTAATATTTTCCTACAAGCAAATTAAGCACCAAATTTTAAAAAAATGCTGAGAATAGCTGAATATTCATAATTTTATGACAAATATATGGCAATGGTAAGAGGAGTCAGCTGGCTTTGGTATATATAATGAAATTCATAGCGTCAATCTTAAACTTTTAGCACGTTGTTCCGTATAAATATGTCACTGAATTAGCAGCGATACACTTTACGCTAGAAGTTATTTCCGTTTAATTGTTTTAATTGTTCAATCGCCCAAACTTTAGTTTTATGAGAACTGATGTAAATAAATATGAAAACTTCTCTGTAAAGTTGATTCGATTAAGCCTTTACGAATAAATGATTTTTTTTAAATAGGGAAATGGTGCAAAATGGGATTTCAATGGGTGTGTAATTGACGTTAAATCAGGTTCGATCAGCCTTTGGCAACTGTTTCTTGAATGCCAGTCATATTGGAACTGTTGGTAGGGGAGGTTGGTACAAAACGCACCGTTTAAGAAATATTGTGAATTACTTGGGAATGAACGCAGAAATTTAGGACGAAGTAATTGAGTATGGTGCATTACCATGTTTTCGTTGTAGATCAAATGTGATTTAAATTCAAAAAGATGATTTTTCATGATATTTTAAACCTTTTCTAATTTGATCGCAAGACAACGCCGGGGTAAAACGCCTGTTTAATTGCTCAATATGCACCCTAAAATTGGGGTAAGACGTACCACGTTACTGGGCTATGATGCACTACAATATTGAGATAGCATGCATCGTTTGTAAAAGGTTAAAACACGGCTAAAATTAGTTACTCCTAAGAGTTGTAAAGTAAGGAGATTGCAACATATCGCCACATCCTCTTATATCTGTTTGGAAGCCAAGTAGCCAATGGGTATAGAATAAAGATAACAAAACGTTGCGATATGTAGTCTCTCCTCATTATATACACGCTGAGAAAAAAGTACCCAACAAAGCAGTTAAGTGTGGGAAGCCAACGTTGGGTGTAATTATGATTACGTACCGTTGAGTTCAAATTACTTACTTTTGGGTAGAATTTTACAAGAAGTAAATTATATATGCCCAACGGTAGGTTAACATGATTATACCCAACGTTGGCTTCCCACACTTAACTGCTCCACGGAGTACTTTTTTCTAAGCATGTAGGCGTATTTAACGCCACGGTGCGTTCTGCCCCAGTTTTACTTTTGCATAGTTTTGTCTAAATTTTCTAAAAATACGAGGAATTATAGTGATGTTTTGATAATATCTTGAAGTTTTGTTGTGTGCAGTACATGTGATGTGAATTAATCATAAACCATGGATATTAACGCATGGCAAAAGCTTATTTAAAAAAAAACAGTAATATTTTCATGTGAGTTCAGTTATGACACTTCCTTCAACTTTGATCGTATTTTGATTTGTTTAGTACCTAATTGTGCCTCAAAATTATGAGCTTTGCTATTTTATTTAAAAATTGATAAAATATCATTTCACTAAAACTATAATTTTGAATATTTGATCATATTTATTGAGTAGATCATACCCCACCAGTAAGTAGTACAAATCTCCCCTAAATGGGTAAACGGGCGAAATAAGGTTGAACGGACCTTAAAAAAGAACCAGCCAACCATGAAATCATATTTAATCGATACGTTAATATATTTACAGTGGAAAGATTATTTTAATTGAAAGAAATCAGCGGAGTTAACCGTTTTTTGCTCGGTTTTGCCTATCTTGCAGTGTTAGGATAGCTTTTTTTTGTATAATATGATTTTGTGTTTTTTTTTATATTAGATTATGTTAAAAATATATTTTTCATATGAATTATCGTGTATTACGGGAAAAATAATTCATTGAGCAAATTAATGTTTCGTGTTCACTTCGCTCTTACATATACGTGAAAGTACAAGAAACTATATGGTTGCCAACTTCTTTGATAGGGCTAAAAGCGACATTATAGGGTATGTGACCCTTAACTCATCCTAAAATGCAACAATCGATTACATTTTTCATTATAACTGATAAGGTATTTGAGTTGGAAACAAAATTTAACTAGCTATACACTTGCTAAGATATGTTTAAAAAGCCATCTGGTAGTATGTATCACGAAAAGTTACATAACTTATTTTATAATGTCAAAAACTTTTGAGGGATATGGATGTAATGTCGGTCTATGGGTACCAAATTGCTTCTTATCATGGATGCAAGTTCGTCCCATTCGATAGATTTGTTATTAAATGTTGTCTATGTACGATTTGTTTTTGTGATCTTCTGATTCAAGGTGTTCCCAGCTGTATTCGTTCTATCCAATAAACAATTTCACAAATCAAACTATACTTGAACTGCTAAGAAACACTTAAGTGATTTTTACATATGATTTAGGGGCCATTCGGCAATCAAAACATTATAATTAGCCATCTTAAAAAAAATCAACCGAAACTCAGACATTTGTATTGTACTTGTTACCAATAACAACATTTTTATTACGCTTTTCATATAACAGGCCATAGTTGGGAACCTAGAAAAAAATATGTTCCTAACATTGGGTCTATGGTTTTCATGTTAAATCATTGTTATTTTACCTATGTGACCTGTTATTTTAAAACGTGTGACTATTTTCTGTACATATTGGCTACATTATCCGGTTTATAGGGTCAATTTTGGCAAATTTACATCATTCGAACATCGTTTAAACAATCTGTTCAGCTTCACCAGTAAAGACATGGTGTCTAAAAAGTTGAAGAAATCGAAAATTACGCGGAAGTGAACAATTATAAATTGATTAATAAAGCCTCAACTGCTTTGAAATAAATCGGTCATTCTGATAGAAACATAATGTTGGGGATTATCGCTGAATTAATGACATATTTTGTACAAAGGTCGAATCAAGCAGCTAGGCTTACATTGCATCCCCTTATCTAGTTGTTTGGATGATTGGCTGGAACACTCATGTTTGTCATTTTAATTTGTGTTTGAGGTGTTTGTGTTTGTGTTCTTGATAATCATCGTGGTATCAACTATTTGCCGCACTTAGTATTCATTCTGGTTATGAAGCGCCCTTGGATATGTGAGTGATATCCAGCACCCAAAATCAATGAATAACACAGGAATGTGAGGCAAAAAAAGAGAATTTCGGAAGATGGATTCGCGAGTCATGATGAATCTCGGATCAAAATTAGATTACCGCATAGGGCCAAGTGTATAACTTCAAGAAAATCAAGTGGAGGATCCGTAGATTATTGTGAGACCTTTCCAGTTATCACATATTCATACATATATTGAAGCTAACGGATGTCCACGTTTAAATTGCACTCAAAGAAATTGTCATGAAATTTTTGAAGTATTTAAGAAAATTTTAAGCTTACACTTTTCTTATGATCCAACATGGGATTTTGTACATAATTAGAATCGACAAGTTTCTGTACATAGACACATGCCTTCTTCAATTCTTGATCTGTTGTGGCTGTCCTCATAATTACTGCTTTATAATAACCCAATATTTGTTGATTGGTTACAACTCTGAAGTATTTAGAGGATTGCACGCCATTGCCCTTTAATTACGATTTAGAACAGTGTTTTAGAGATTTGAGGAGTATTAGCATAATGAGAACGAATCGTTTTCTATAAGAGATATGTAGTTAAGTGGAATGCAAAACAACGTAAAGGTGATTTCGTTATTAATGATAGAGAAAGTAAAACAAAAACAGGCCTCTTATTGTTGCTTTCAACCTTACGACAATTTTCACTTGAATTGAAAACATGGAAAAACTTGTTTTCTTCCTATGCTTCACAGCAGAAGTTTCGATGAACAGTAGGCCGGCAGACCCGTACCTGTAATTAGAGTTGTAACGTTTAATTGTTCAATTGCCCAGATGTGTTGTTGTTGTTGTAGTTGTTGTTTTGTATTTATGAGACTTTCAGCCTGCGGCTGGACGCACAGCCGGATTTAATTTCAAAGATTCTTCTGTTTTACTGAGCGTATTTTTTAGCATAGTGAATTCTAGCACGTATGGGTTAGTAATCCATAACTAAGGGTGATGTAAAGTCACCGCAGTATTATAGGCCACAGAGGGCAAGCCACTGATCTATTATTTGAACTTTAATGGGAATTATTATAGAAAACCATAGTGGTATGTTTACATCTATTTATTTTCTTACGTAACATTTGTTACGCAGTGCATCAGTTGCTCTTCCGTGTATGATCAGAACTAGTGTACTTGCACAGAGAACAACATTGATGGAGGTAGGGATTATTGTCCATCATCAATGTACAAGTTCACTAATACAATCTATTCATAAATCTCTACAGACGTCTGACACTTGAGCAAGATCTTAGAACTGTGGAAACTGAAGACAAGCAGCACTCAGCCGGGTTTCTTGGCGAAACCAGTAACAAACAAGTAATTTTTTGACGAAATGGTCCGAATTGGTCGGAGTTTTTAAGATCGTAGCTATGTCAAATTGGTGTATTTCATAAGATTATCTTACACATTTATAGTGCTGTTCATATGAAGTTCGAGTTTCAATTAATTGCGATATTCAATACTTGAACTACTAAACCCTACCATAACATTAACTAATTATGCCATGCCTATTTGCATCCAGTGGCCAAGCGGCTCGCTTTCAAGCGTAGAGAGGAGATGTTCGCTGCACCTGTTTCTTTCTAAATCTTCGCTCAAACAATAAGACATGTTTAACTAGCCCGTCCATCAGCCGTCCTCGCCTGTCATAAATCTAGGTCTACATCATTGACGAAAGGCCTAATTAGTCGACCTCTAAAAGTATACCTATAAAGCAGTGCATCAACATACCGTGCACCGTAGCACGGCGAGCGGATCGGATTACAAAGTAATCAAAAGTTAATTTCAATGTAGGTACGAAGATGCCGCGAGTGGGTAGGTACCCATCTACCCGCCATCTCAACCCGAAGCAGAAGATGCGCCATATAATTCCCACCTGATGAGACGACCCGTTGCAGCAAGTGCCCTTAACAAATGTATGCCACTTGACTTCGGGGCTACCTGGCAGTGCGGTACTTTTATTGCTTTCGAATTAAATGACCCCATGTCTTCGTGACTATGCGAACCTATTCCGTTAGGCCACCTTTGCTAAACTGGATGAACTTGGCTGCCGATGAGTGATGGCAAGAAGATTATGATCCTCAACGATTTTTTCCCCTTTCCCAAACCTTGCCGATGCCGGGTGAAGCATCTAATGAAGCGAAATTCTGAACTTTGTCTGTGGAGAATGTTCCATCCAATCATTCCGGCAATCATAAACGCCTTGCGATCGTAAAGTAATTGAAAGAATGGTTTTGTTTTACACCACAAGTGCACTTTGTTGATCGTAAACTTTTCCACATCGTATCGTAAAACCTTCAACAATGACTTCATAAGCTGGAAGTCTCCCGGAAGTCGATTCATAACTTTACGATCTTGAGAACCACGTCCCTTGGATGTCCGCCGTCCGAACAGCGAGCTTCCAGTGGCTATCTTGAAGCTCTAGCGCTTGGTATGCTTGTGACTGATAAATATGGATCACGGAGAAGTGGCCTAGAAATAATCAACTGCCTGTTGTTGTTCCCGAAATGGTGCCAAGGGATGACAGATTACATGCGTCTTTTTTAGTGCAAAAAGAACCGCTTCACTTCATTTAGAGTCCATCAACGTTATGGCTTTGGCGGCCAGCCGATCATCAATGCCGTTAATGATCTATGAACGCTTTGTGCAACGGGCGGATTTAGGGGTCAACTGGGTAGTTTGGGTAAAATCTTAAACTTTCATAGAAAATCAGTAGGCATTGGCATGTTTGGATTAGTGACAGTATTCTATGAATTCAAGTTCCATGAAAAAATAGGTAGAAATACAGTTACTTTTGATACTGTCTGCCGTGTCATCAATCTATGCATCTTTTATTTCACGATGATTCTATGTTAATTTGACACTCGAAAAGGTCACTGAAGCATGTTCAAAGAGTGACAAGTGTTGAAACCAGAACTTGGTCTCTTATAACGCCTGTGTGTTTTCCTGGAAGTTTGAAAAGCGCAGGGAAGATAATCTTCTCAAAAGGTGGGAAAATCGTAAAAAATATGAAATCACAACCTACCCGGACCATTTTTCCCGTTTTTCTAATGCCAAGAATGACCGACCCCCGCTTTCAAAATTGCACCGCAACCGGGCCAGTTCAATTGCTGTCTTATTTCACAAAAAAAGGCAAGTGTTGCTACGATGCGATCCAGTGCGAGTGCAGCGATTGGGATCTAACGAAAAGAATAAAAACTCCCAACTCGATGGGGTGTCGGAGTTAATTTCGGTTTTCATCCCAGAAGCGTCATTAAGGTTCGTTTAGAGCGCGAACTTTGCTCCACGCTTCGCTTCTCGATGTTAAGTGCTCTGGGGGGGAAGCTGTGAGTGGGAATGATTCCTGCCGGTCTGAAAAATTGACCCATTTTTCCGCGAAGGCAGGCAGATTCGTTTTCGACAGCCCAGTAAAATGGTGTTTATGTTTTTGCTTTGTTTTGTGTGGCATTTGACTGAAATGGCTTTTCTGTTTTCCTTTGCAAGTCTCGCAGTAATTTGAATGATATTGACCGTGTTCCATTATAATGACTCTGCTGGAGCAATTTTAGATCAACACAAAGTTTTTCTGGGTAAAAATCTGATCGTGCTCATCATGGTGAGAAATTTTTGTGAATTGTTGTGCTTCGAATATCGTTCCGTTTGTGTTTTTTTTGTGTTTTACCAATTACTAGCATGAGTATTTTTTCCTCAAAATAGCCTGCGGCAGGTGGCTAATTGTCTGAAATGGTAACCCACAACCGCTTGCATTTGTATAATAGTGACATGCATTTTCCGTAAGTGTAACACACATTTTGGCACACATTGGCACATCGGCCAATTTGCCATGCCGCAAGCAATCAGCGCCATAATCAGTCATGATGTGTCCAAAATACGATAAATGCATCGGCTGAGCTATGATGTGTGCGAAACTCCGATGTGTTATAACTCGGTAACCAGCATCCATCAGATCAATTACGATTGTTTTGAGCCGTTCCATGAGTTTCCAATTCGAAGAAAAAAGAAACATCTCTTATCTCTGCCAGGCTATTATCTCAACAGAAATAACAATTTCGTAAAAATCGATAAATTGCCACAATATCAAACCAAGTCATGTACTCCCGTGGAGAAAACTGCACATCAGCGTCAGAGCAGACATTTTCCTATTAAAAGTGAAAGAAGAAAATCTCCAATGTGAATCCCACAACAATCACAACACAGAGAGTTTGTGATATTGAACCAATTATTTGCCATCCTTGTACTGACTGGGAGTTGTAGGAAACAGTAATCAACTGAATATAACGCTAAGTGTTTTTCATCGACTGTCATCCAACCAGCCATGTGATGAGATTCAGTCATAAACTCGTTATCTAAAAACAGATGGATTTTTTGAAGGCCTGTGTGTGGTTTTGCTATAAGGCAAGTTTTCTTTATGAACGTAACTCGTAGTCTTAGTCGATTCGTTGAATGGCTTTAGAGTCCTAGCACATTTCAAAATGCAATCTTTGGGCGGCAGATAAAGGGTGTATTCGATAAAATTGGCACTCACATATTTATTCACCAAAATTCCACAGATTTCGGATATTCTTAAAATTTTCAGCGCATGAAAAACTACTGATGAGTTATGATCTACATTTTTCTTTTAATTTAATTTCATCTTCCATCCACAATTCTCGCACCTTCTTTGTCACTACACCCATCAAATTTTGTACAAATGATTTTCCTACTTTTTTTTGTTGTTCTTACATAAATTTTCTTCAACGTAAGCTCTTTTGCAACAGTTTTTGGATGTTTGCGAATTTTCGACTTCAAAATTGCTCCCAATTTTTCAATTGGACGAAGTTCCGGTGAATGTGGTGGGTTCATAGCTTTTGCCACAAAATTAACTCCGTTGACTCGGTATCACTCCAACATGTTTCAAACGTAGTGGCAGGGTGCTAGGTCAGCCCAATACAGGGTTGATCCTTTGTGCATTCTTAAGAATGGACTTCATGACTGGAACAACTAAAGGGTGTTTTTGAAGGGCGAACACGAAATTATTGCGACACCGAAAATGTCATGCAAATTTTCTTAGGGTAGTTTTATGCATATATTTACTTCAAAAATCAAAAGAAAAGTTTATCGATGGAGCCTTGAATGTAAAACTGAACGCATTTTCGCTTGATGCCCTCCATCAAAGTCTTTACAGTGTCATCCGGTACCAGTTTCTCAGTTTTTTTTTCATTTTCTTAACATGTCCTTCTCGTCTTTGACTGTCTTCTTGCTCTTCCGAAGTTCCCGCTTCATCATTGCCCAGTACTGCTCCACCGGGCGCAGCTCCGGACAGTTTGGCGGATTCATATTCTTTAGAACAAAATGGACAGAATTGGACTCCAGGACACTTTTAGAATAGAGGCATGATGCCAAATCTGGCCAAAATAGCGGAGCTTCGTCGTGCTGCTGCAAGAACGGCAAAAGGCGCTTCTCGAGGCACGCAGATGTGTAGATCTCGCTATTTACTGTGCCCTTTGTCACGAAAGGCTCACTCCTCAGTCCTCAAGAGCAGATGGCCTGCCAAATAAGATATTTGGAGGCGAACTTCGACATTTTCTTCTTTTTAAATTTGTCATCCACATAGAACTTGCTCTTGCCGGTGAAAAACTCCAACCCCGGAATTTGCTTAAAATCGGCTTTTATATACGTATCGTCGTCCATCACACAGCAGTCATATTTTGTCAGCATCTTCTCGTAGAGCTTCCGTGCCCGAGTTTTAGCCGTCGATTGTTGCCGCTCATCGCGGTTTGGGAAGTTCTGTACCTTGTATGTATGTAGTCCAGCTCTCTTCTTTGCATTCTGGACGTAGCTCTGCGACATGCCGATCATTTTAACCAAATCACTGCTTGAGACGTTGGGATTTGCTTTAATCATCCGCTTCACCTTTCCCTCCGTCTTTTTGTTCTCCGGTCCCGGCAGAGCATCGAGAGGAAGCCTTGGGCCGATATTTCGTTGGAACCGGATAAACCGGCCAAAAGTAAGCAAGAGCCCATGGAAATTGTTATGCGGTGGTTGATGTCTAAGCCAACCGCCTAGGAGCAGCAGGGCATCACTCAGAAGAAGTGAAGGACTGAAAATTTCACGTTTATTTACATCACTAAGGTGGTGAACAGCGAGGTCAAGTCCCACACTGAATTCCCGAAGATAGTTATCCTATGGCTGACCATCAGCATGAAAGGGATGTCCAAGCCACTGTTCTTTTTTAAAGGACTTGCTGTGAATGAAGAGATTACCACAAGCCTGCTGGAAGAAGCCACCTTCATGCGGGACAAGGTATGGCGGATTGTCTGGACCTGGCATCGCTGCACTACGTCGAAAAGTCGTTGGAAGAAATCGCCCAATAAACATATATTCCACCAATTTTGTGCCAAAATCCGATAAGCAGCGGATCGAAAAAGCGAGAAAGGAGCTGAAGAATATCTTAACACCATTCTTTTCTTTGGTTATAGTCAGGGTTTGGGGTCATTTTTGTAAAATTACCAATAGATGTGAGGTTTAAGGAAAATTATTTCACGGAATTTTTCCGTAGTTTTGTCAGCTCCTTCCCACAACTGTTGGGTGTTTTTTTAAGAGCAGGCGTTATATTTTGTTTTAAGTCTATGATTGTTTTGTTCACGGGAGATCTAACCGAATTAGTAAATTTAGGCTTGAATCACAATCATCACAAAAAATCATTGAATTTAATGTTATTTTTTTCCATGCCAGTCTACTTTTACATATTTTCAACCTGGTCGTAATGTAAAATGTAATATAAAAACACAAAAGGTGAATGTAAAATTCAATACAGTTTATTTACCAGTACTGGCCAGGACAATTCTCGATTGTTGCAGAATGTATCACTTCTATCGATAGAGTCAGTGATCTCCTTTTGTCAGTGGTTGTCTACAGCCCTCGTACAACCAACTAGTGGATGCAAATACCACCTACAAATACCATGTCGCACAATGAATGTAAATGCTAATGATATTTTACTTCATTTATGGAATAAAGCTCGATTCAAAGTAAATCTGGACTCATGGTTTAATACACCACCGCCTCCCTGATGGTTGGAACAAAAAAAAGTTTGACAGGCATATGTTGTTGATCGACGCTTTTTGAAATTACGGATCATGGAACTTGAGAAAAGAAAATTAATTGTCCACAATCCTTCGTGATCTGCCTTAAAACTAGCAAAAGTGTAGGAATTCCGAAAGTCATCGGTGTGTCTTATAATCAAACGTTACAAGGATACTCTGAGTGTGGATAGAGCACATCATAAAAATGGCACTAGGGACAAAAAGCTGAGGAGGAAGGTGTTGAGGTACGTGAAAGGCAACCTAGGTGTCTCCAAACGTGATTTGGCAAGGAAATACGATTTCAACTTTTCCACCATGCGTCACATTCTTTCAAGAGAAGGATATAAGTCTTTTTGTGCCAGTGATCATCCAAATCGTTCCCTGAAACAAAATTTAGTGGCCAAAAAGCGAGCATGATCACTATACGAACGAGTTTTGACGAAATTTGATGGCTGTATTTTAATGACTAGAATATATACTGGCACTAATCAATGAACATTTAGCATTGAAAATTCACAAAATTGCCACTAAATTATTAGACACGGTGCCAACGAAAAAATAACAATTGAAAATTTAAAAATAGCAATAAAAAATTGATTATTTACTTGCAATAATTCAAAAGTGACCGGTAAAACTTTCAAGAAAAGCAATGGAAATTAGTAAAAAAGCAATAATAGGCTGATAGTTTTCCGTCATAATAATAAGTTCTAGCGGTAAACATGAGACAAAAGTCTTCAAATTTTTCAAATCTTTCCAATTGAAACCAAAAAAAAATCTTTTAATTTTTTTTCTAATGTTTTGATTTTTTATTGCGATTTTGTGGAAACAGTTGAAGTGTTTGAAGACTTTTGTCACATGTTTACCTCTAGAACTTATTATTATGACGGAAAACAATCAGCTTATTATTGCGTTTAAACTAATTTCCATTGCTTTTTTTGAATGTTTTACCGGTCACTTTTGAATTATTGAAAGTGAATTATCAATTTTTTATTGCTATTTTGAGTTTTTCTATTGCGAATTATAATTTTTATGTTGGCGCAGTGTTTAATAATTTAGTGGAAATTTCAAATATCTTTATTGCTTTTCCATTTTTGTTGATGTTTTATTACCTTGCCGTATTTTAATGGATGACGAAACGTATGTCAAAATAGATTATGAATAAATTCTTGGATGAAAATTTAACCTGGCAACTGGTCGTTGGGAAGTATCTACCACGTATAAATATGTTTTTGATAATAAGTTTGCTCGGAAACTAATGATTTGGCAAGGAATCTGCCGTTGTGGCCTTAAAACCAAGGTTTACATTGAAGAATGTCCGAAAAAGCGAATTTTACCCTTTATTCGGCAACACAAGACCAACGTTATGTTTTAGCCGGATCTAGCCAGCTGCCACTACTCTAAGGAGGTACTAGAAGGGTATGCTGCAAACAATGTTAATTTTGTCGCCAAAGAGATTAATCCTCCGAATTGCCCTGAGTTCAGACCGAACGAAAAATATTGGGCAATTATCAAGCGAAAACTTCGAGGATGCGGTAGAGAAGTGACAAATGCACAACAAATGCGTTTAAAGTGGAATAAGTTCGCCGGTACAATGTCACCGGTGACTGTGCAGATCATGATGGTATCTCATCATGGGAAGTAAAGTGCGACAGTTTGTTCGAAACGGTAAAATGTAATAACTTGTTATATATTGTTTAAAAGCTGAATAAATAACCTTTTGTTTGACGTTTGATGATCAACCGTGTATGTTGTTTAATTTTCGTGTTATGATCACTTGAATACGTCCAAATTTACTTTGAATTGGGCTTTAATATCTGTATAACAAACATTTCTGAACTCTGAAGGATTGTTAGCATTACTGATTTCGTGTAAACCAGCAGTGGTATTTTCCCTTTTTCACGTTTTGTTGAATATATAAATTTCTGTGTTTATTACATAATCAACTGAATTTACAACTTGACAATTTAAATACAACTGAAATATCGGCGAAAACATAAGTTTGTTTACAGCAATACCATAGAGTGCCGCTGTTATCAGCGGTAATTTGGTTGATATTTTTAGCAAAAATCTTTATTCGACATCCTTGGTCAAACGAAAAAAAATAGATCGATATGGTTGACTTCGAATTGATATACTTATAGCAAGCACGTACATATATTGGTTCATTTTCAAATCCTTAGACTAAATTGACCATAAGCACATGAGGTTTTTTTGGAAGGAGCAAGCAATTCAGCACTCGATCAGACAACTACCATCAATAGAAGCAGCATAATGGGGTGAGAGAGCTAATCCTATTAGTAAAGCCTGCCCACGTTTAATTTCGGACACCACAATAATAACAGAAAAAAAAAACAATTTACACACAATTCAACAAAACCGATTATTTATGACACAATAAAAGAATTATTTCTACATAAGAAACAGTTGATTAAGATGTAATGCTTTTTTTTGTATCATCATTTCCCATCGAAAAAAGATAAAACGCTTCGATTGATCTACTAGTTGGATTAACCCATCAACATTTTTTTTCGCTCAACCCTTCTCAACCAACCCGATAAGGCGGCTGAAAAAAAAACAACACCGCCAAAGCCTGCAGTGATAATGCAGAAAATTGCGAATATTCATCACCATGTTACAATTTACCTCTTCAATCTTGCCACTTTTCCCATCATTTTTTGCTTCTTTTGCATGCAATGTTCAATACTTCCTCATCGCGAATCACTTTGGTGCTAGTTGTCTGATGACGGCCGCCATGATGCACTGCATTTCCATGTACCCAACCGAGAAGTTCGGAGCCAACGATATCGAAAGGGAAATTTTTCCTCCGACAATCAAGTTTTAATTAATTAACTGGTTTACACTACCAGACAGCTTTGGAAGCGAGTTTAACTATACGCAGTGATGCAGACCTTCGGTGAGATGATGGGAAACAATGGTGAGGTAAGTTGAAGATTGCGTGGCCAGGATCAACCTTAGGGCAGGTTCATGACTAAAGCGGGCTCGAAATTGAAATGAATAGTAACAGACAAAAAACACACACAAATATTTCTATGGAAATGAATCTCCCTTATGATACTCGTTCCCTTAATCGAGAAAGGGGTCTGTGAAAACAAATAACATGGAAAGAAAAGGACGTAAATGTGCACACGCGCGCTGGCGAAAGAAAATTCACTTTCGTTAAATCAGATGCGGCTGGCGTGAAATTAAAAGGTTGAAGTTGAGACAGGTCTATTGAACTGAGACCATTAAGCGCCTCGCTACTGTTACCATTCTACTGTTCAGCTGGCGATGACAACGACGACGCTATGAGATCCATTACTTTTAAGAAACGTAGATTGGTTTTGACTGTTGGATGATAGGTACTGGTACACGGCTATTACGAACGCAAAATTGGATGATGTCTGTGTTTCAATCCTACACAAAAGCAATAGTAAAACATCGGTCTTTTGAAAAGGAATGCTGATGACTAATGAAGCGTGTTTTTATGAGAGATATGATTGACCAATTTGGGGTATTATTACCTCATAGGTGGATCACGGAGGTCGATCGATGCCGTTCAATTGGGAAAGAGCCTAGTCGTTAATTTTTCACGTTCCGTCATCCTATTAAAATAGGTTAACTCTAAGCTGTTTGAAATTTGAATAAATGGCGGAAGCATTTCTGAACGCCTAATAATGCAAGGCAAGACAACTTTGAAACAGATATTTGCAAATATCCTTCAATATTTCAGAGATTTACGAACATATTGATTTTTTTCTTATTTCAAAAACACCTTCAGTTGTTATCAAGTAGATAAAAATGTTGGAAAATATTTCGAAATATTCAGCAATGGTGTCCACTCCCAAGCTTCGACCTTTCTTTTCATTGTGATAAACAGTTTCAAATGTTTAAATCAAAAACCAAAGCAACCATAAAAATGATCAAACACGATAACTGACTTACCGACAATCAAGTTGTAGATTTACTCCAAACTATTCATAAACTAGGTCAAAACGTAAATCTTGTTTTTCTTGTATCATAATGGACTACGGAACATGCGTACCCGAAGACTTTAAACAGCATCCGGGTCTGGCTTTTTACACCGCAATACAAAGGAATACCGTTGTCGAGCATTTCCGGACAAAGAAAGTGTCCAAATTTAAGAAGAAGTATTTGATTTGACAGGCCATATGTAGTTGTGGTCGAAAATCGAAAACATTCGTCTCTACCGGCAGTATCAATAAGGATGTGTACAAGAAAGAATGTCTGCAAAAACGGTTGCTACCGTTTATCAGAAGCCACAACTCTCCAGCTCGTTTTTGGCCTCTTGTCGAAATTGATCCGTCCTGGAATGGTATAAGGTACAAGAGATCAAATACATGTCAAAAACAGCCAATCCACCAAACTGTCCAGAACTTCGCTCAATAGGGCAGTACTAGGCTCTAGTTAAGCGGAAACTATTTGAAACTAAGAAGAAAGCAAATAGTACCGATGATTTCAAGAGAAGATGGACAATCGTCACGGTGGTCGTATCTGAGGATCAACATCTTAATTAACTGTTTGTAATGTAGTTTATGATTCTGTTATTGTGAAATAAACAATCTATTTTGTTGAATGATGTGTAAATATTTTTTGCTGCTATCATTTTAGTGTCCGATATTTACCGTGGACAGGCTTTATTGTTATTAACAAATCGTGCCAAGAATTACTGGGGCACCGTGATGTCTTGCTGCTTTCATAAAAAGGGATGTAAGGAATGTCCACCTTTTCTCTATTTATTTTCATATTTAAGTGATTTTATGATACCAGTGTGTCACTGATCTACGAGACACATATAGTAGATCAGGTGGAATCTAGGTATGAAACCAAATATGGACCAAGTGCTACGGGGGCACTCTTGAGGCGAATGGATACGACTTTTATGGACAGCAAAGAACACATAAACCTTATGCTGACTGGTACGGTATTTTGAGCACTACTTAGTGTTTCTTAACTGAGCTGAAATGACCGCGAGGTTTCAATGATCTTTTACAAATATCTATCCCTGTGATTGAGAAGTTTGAATTTTGAAAAATATGGTTATTAAACTTAAGCCTGAGAATTCGATAATCTGCACACCCAACATTGTAATAAAACTCTAGAAGCATCACAAAGCGTTCCAGCCACTTAGAATCCGTAGGCGTCCGTATATTTCGTATCGGTATGCTCTGTGACAGCTACTAGCATTTTTCGTCAGCGATTTGTTTATAGCTCGTGAGAAACAAACGAAGTGCCGTAGTTAATCTTACGATCGTCAGCTGAATTGGAAAGCGTTGAGAAGCATCAAAGCAAACCTTGGACTGTCAGAGCATGAAATCGCAATGAAGTATGTCATTAGGTTCTCGCCGAGCGATCTCACAAACACTAGCGTGCTGCTTTACACGTATATGATCGACTTGTTTATTGTTTTCAACCACGAGATCAATTGTCAAAATGTTCAGGTTTGTTCTTTATTTTCAACCAGCAAAATGATTGTATTAGTGAAACTACTTACTAATACTAAGGAGTGTATCGAATATAAGCTATCCACATACATTTGCGTTGTATGCTCTGAACACTGCATGCTGTGCGTTTGACTTGTTTGACTGGACACATGGCTAAGTGAGAAGGGTATTACTATGCGAAAATTGGCGAAGCGGTTTGGAATTCATCATGCGAGTGTGAAAACCATCATTAATAAGTTTGGGGAACACTATTCTTTGGATGAGCTACCAGGAAGAGGCAGAAAACCCGGTTCTTCCAACCCGAAACTGGAGCAGAAAGTGGTATCTCTAATCATGAAGAACAAATCAATGTCAATGCGTGATTTGGCCAAAAAAGCAGGAACGAGTGTCGGAATGATCCAGCGTATCAAGAGACGAAACCACCTGAAGACCTACAAGAAGCAGAAAATCTCGAAACAAAGTGCAGAACAGAAGAAACGAGCCCAGAAATTGTATTCGCGTCTTTTGCAGCGTCCGGATGCATGCGTTTTGATGGACGATGAGACCTATGTAAAGGAGGACTCAAAACCCCTTCCAGGTCCACAATACTTTACTGCCGTCGTTGGGGAGGATGTGAGCGATGCGGACAGGTCGATTCAAGTGGAGAAATTCGGTCGAAAGGTACTGGTATGGCAAGCAATATGTTCCTGTGGTTTGAAGTTAACCATTTTTTACACTACCGGAACTATAAATGCGGAAATCTATCGATCTGAGTGTCTCCAGAAGAGATTGTTGCCTTTATATAAGAAGCATAGTACACCTCCACTGTTTTGGCCGGATTTAGCGTCGGCTCACTATGCTAAAACCACTCTCAATTGGCTTGCGGAAAAGTTTATAGATTTCGTTGAGAAAAATATCAATCCACCAAATTGCCCTCAGCTTCGACCCATCGAACGTTACTGGGCAATCGTGAAGAGGGTCTTCAAGAAGACTGGTAAGGCAGCTGGGAACATGCAGGAGTTCAAAAAATTTGGGCTCAAGCGTTCCAAAAAATGCGATGCAACACTTGTCCGGAACTTGATGAAGAGCATTCGATCCAAAGTTCGAAAATTCGTGAAGGAATAACTTAAATTTCATCCGGTCTTCATTATGTTCAAGTTTAACCTGGTATAATAAAGGATTAATTTTTTGTATGAATAAAATATCGGTTTTCAACATAATTTGAAAGAAAGTTTGTGGATAGCTTATTTTCGATACACTCCTTAATAAAACTGTTGCTAGGAAATCAAAATGAGTATAGGTTGTCCCAGAAAGTCTAAACACAATTTTGATACACAGCTGTTGCTGCTAGATGACGTTTAAACAGCTGAACATTATTGTGTATCATTGTTTACATTTCAAACTACAACTCCATGAGTCTCAAGTGCCGGTGCATTTACTTTTGATGAAAATTTCTTTCCTATTTCCCAGAAAAAACGCAGATCGTGCACAAATGGTGCACTTTTCCCAACGTTTTGCAGAATCAGTTGGCAAACATGGAAGGTGTGAGCATTGGAGCAGTTTGTAACGCAATTCGGAAGTATGGAAAGGAGTTTTCCTTTCAGGACAAGATAAAATCTGGACGTAAACCAGGCCCTGTGGACCAAAACCCGGACTGGAAAATCAAGCAAGCTTTCGCCCGTAAAAAGGGTACCTTCGTTCGAGATGTGGCCAAAAAGTTGGGAGCTTCGAAGAGTAACGTCGACCGAGCCAAGATAATGGACTAAGGACTTTAAAGAAGCCGAAGAAGCCAAAACAAAGTGAAAAACAACCAGAATCTGTTAAACCCAGGTCCTGTAAATTTTACGATAAACTGCTGTATGAAACATCGGCATATGTCATTATGGATGATGAATCCAACGTGAAATTTGATTATACGACGCTTCCGGGTGACCAGTTCTACTCGGTCCGTGATGATCGAACTATTGACGATTTCGATATGTCCATTTTTACCGAAAAATTTGGTAAAAAAGCGATTATTTTGCAAGCAATTTATGAGTGTGAAATGTTTTCAAATCCGTTTGTAACAAGCGATACGATCACTGCAAAAGTTGACGTTCGGGAATGCTCGTAGCGGCAGATCTGACATCAGTGAATTACGTGAAAGACACGGTAGCCTGGTACAAAGCCAACGGAGTCGAATCCGTACCCAACACAGGAAAAACTATTAATTTTAACAAGCGCGTAAAATTTCCCTTTGTTTAATTCCAAGTCATAGGCAGCGTAAACAACGAAATTGTTTGCAATCTTTAAGGCACCATACAACAATGTTGGCAATCTTTCATACAACAGGCTAGATCCAGGCGTTATATTGACAAATATTAGGGCCTAGCTGACAATCGTAAACAATGGCTTCTTCCGTGAATTTCTTGTCATCGAAAACTCGCCTCATCAATCTACCACGGTTATTTCGAAGAGTAAGAGTTCACCTACTCGATAGAATTGGAGGATTACATGGGTAGTCTTTGTGCCACGATAAATTAATGGAAGAAGCCATTGTTTTTTTACGTTTGTCGATATGGCCATTTATTTGCATTAGATAACGCAGAAAATTGATTGTTTTTTTTTTTTATCCGTGAAGGAGATGAATCCTCTAAACTGTCTTTTATCTATGAAGAAGATGAATCCTCCAAACTGTCCACAGGCAAGATCAATTGAATCTTTTTGGGCTCTGACAAAGGCATATTTGCTCAAACATGTCAAGGCAGCGTATTCCATCAAAACTTTTGAAAGCGACTAAAAAAAAGTATCAAAAACCATTGGCAAACAGTCTCGGCTGAAGCAAATGAGCAGTGTTAGATCCAAATTCCACTCTTTGGCGTAGAATTAAATGGATATCGGAAATGTCACGTTGAAATGTTGAAAATTGGCGACATTGTAGAGAACATAAAAGTACAATAAAAAGTCAATTAACTTGAAAACCGAGCTCGTGAAGCCTTTTCTCATTGAATTTCAGACACATTTCTTTCCGTGTAGATTTTGAATTATTTCACAGATCGCTGAAACGTTTCACTTTTATGGCAATTAACGCTCTCCACTTTATTTCGTGCTACAACATGTTTACATTCTTTTTACATTCAGTTAAATTGCGTCAAATTAAGTTGAAGTGCGCAAACGCATTGTGTACGAACGGCAGTAAAATCCGAATTAATCGATACGGGATCTTGCCTAGAAACTAAAACTACCGAGATGTACCGTGTTTTGTGTTTGCAAAACATTAAAACAGCGCTTGACTATGGATCAGATGGTTGGTAGTGGAACAAACCGTAAAGTATGCTCCCGACAAATGGACAGAAGGTGGTAACCATTATTGAGAAAAATATTTCTGTACGAAATGTGGCTCGCCAAGTTGGGAAGTCAAAATCATACGTACAAAACGTGAAGCAGAGGCAAGGACTGAAGGCTTACAAAGGGATAAAGGTGCCAAACCGTGATGACAAGCAACATTGCACAGCAAAAAGTCGTGCCAGCGAGCCTTACACCAATTTTTTGCAAAAATTTGTTGTATCATAAAGGACGACGAAATAAACGTCACCTGCTTCTGGGTCTAGCTTTTTATACCGCAATGCAAAGGAACGCCGTTGTCGAGACGGAACGCCGATATCCGGACAAAGGAGTCCGAATTCCCGAACAAGGATGTTAACGAGAAAGAATGTCTGCAAAAGCGGTTGCTACCGTTTATCGGGACCACGACTCTCCAGCTCTGTTTTGGCCTAATTTGGCATCTTTTTACTACGCGAAATCGTCGTCGGAATCGGATAAGGCACAAGAGGTCAAATACGTTTCAAAAACAGTCAATCCACCAAAATGTCCAGAACTTCGCCCAGTAGAGAAGTACTGGGCTCTAATTAAGCTGACACTCTTCGAAATTAAGAAGAAAGCAAGTGGTACCGTTGATCTTAAAAGAAGATGGAGAATCGTCACGGCGGTCGTATCTGAGGATACCGTACGGAACGTGATGGCGGGTGTATCATAGAAAGTTGGAGAAGTTTACAGAAAGAAGGATCAACATCTTATTAAGATTAAATCAACTGTTTCTTATGTAGAAATAACTCTGTTATTGTGAAATAAACAATCGGATTTGTTCAATTATGTGTAATTTTTTTTTTGCTGCTTTAATTTTGGTGTCCGAAATTTAACGTGTACAGGCTTAATTGTTATTAAGAGAGCGTGCTAAGACTTACTGCGACACCTCATAGTCATGTGTCGTCTTGCTGCTTTGGGCCTGTTCATATACCACGTAGACTCATATTTGAAAATCTTAGACTCGTAGACTTTTCTCCATACAATTTTTTTTAAAATTTTGTATGGAGCGTAGACTTAGGTCAATCTCCCCTCCCTCGCCCAATAAAATACTACGTGGTTCATAAAAAGGGGTGTGATGAATGTCCACTTTATTTTAATTTATTTTCATATTTAACAGATTTTATGCTACCTGGGCTGGTTTGTCACTGATCTACGAAGCCCATAGAGCAGGTGGAATATAGGTATGAATTGCTATCGACCACCACATTCGCTTCTGCCATTATTGTGTATGCATTAAAAAAGAACTATTTTAGTGAACTTTTATGTGATTGCAATTACATCTATGCATCACCAATCGTAGTAACCCTGTCGTTTACAGAAAAAAATATTGTCAACGCTATCAGTTAAGTTGCAACAACCATGGCGAAAACAGTCTTTGTACGTTCAACGGTTTGTTCACTCCACCCCTGAGTGACGAAATTGGACATCTTGAGGCATTTCGTGTCCTCCAGATATATGGGCGATCAAGAATTTACAACATCTCCTATCTGGAGAATGTTGATAACGTTGGTTCAGGGCACCCGATAGTTCTGCGCGACCTTAAAATGCAGCAGAAGTCTTAGAGAAACCCCGAGGGCAAGCGCTTAAAGATGGCTTTTGGCCGAAAGGTTGATGGAACCGGCCTAACGGCGTAGAAGTACCTGTATAAGTTGAGGAAGCACCAGTCGAGGCCGGCAGTGTCTATGGCAATTACCCAGAAGGAGTGGCTGAAGGTTCTGGTGAAAAACAGCTTTCTGGTCGAAGCGCGACGTAATGGCGAACGGATGGATGATGAGATCTAATTGATTTTGGACTGACATAACTGGTAACGAACCAGGTACCTTACATTCCACACCAAGGTTGTAGCGTTGACGTTAAAGATATCTTTCCTGCTAAGTTCCTAACGAAGGTCCTTTATAGTTGGCGACCGGCGAGAATGGAGTGTCCAAGCTGTGTGAACTGGGAGTTTTTGGCCAGATCTGGCTTCGGTCTATTGCGGCAGGATTGTGTCGAGGTCAGCTCTAAAATTTCCCAAGTTGCGACCGATTCGACATTGTTGGGTAAATCTCAAACGAAATATGATGTTATATAAAGAGTAATCCGATCAAAATTTGGTCAAACGGTAATGTGTGTGAGTCGATCAAAGTTTTTATTAATAAGTCAAATTCTTTTTCTCTTTCAAGTTCAGTTAGTACAGAATAAAGGAGAAATATACAGCTAAGCTACCTTTTTACCGATTGCGAATCTCCGGGTATTTCGTTTAACACCTGCCATAAGATTTTGTACAGTCTCCTTGTCCACTTAAACTGTTACTCCCTCACAACAGCTTTTTGAGTCTTCTTAAGGTTCCGTTTGACGATGGCCCAATACTATTCGAAAAAGCGGAGCTCTGGCAAGTTGGGGAGATTCTTGTCTTTGGGCACCGCTTGAACGTTGTTGGCAGCATTCCACTCCATGGCCTTTTTTCCGTAATGGCAAGATGCCAAATCCGGCCCAAAAAGAACGGAACAATTGTGTTGCTTAGGGAAAGGCAGTATACGTTTTTTGTAGGCAGTCGCTCCAGATAAATTTCCTGGTTGACGGTTCCGGTCGAAATGTAAACGTTGCTCTTGAAGCCACAGGTACACATGGCCTGCCACACCAGACATTTATTCGCGAACTTTGACATTTTAATTTGCTTGAACATATCTGCCGACCTTCCTCGTTTGGTTGCCGTATAAAATTCCTGTCCAGGAAGCTGTTTAATGTCTGCTTTGGCGTATGTTCCATCGTCCTGTACCACGCAACCAAACTTCGTCAGCATAGTCGTGTATAACTTTCGCGATCGTGCTTTGGCCGTGCTAAGAGACATGATGCAACACGCATACATCTTCAAAATAAGCGATGTGCAAAATTTTTTAATACACGGTGAAAGGAAATGCGTTAAGTTTAAGTCGACCACATTTTGATCGAAACACCCTTTAGTATGTGATGGTAGGAAATGAAATTAGAGCTCTTGAAGTTTAATGCTACGGCTCACTTGTATCTGCAGCTGAAGCTGTTTTCTAAAGATACAAAATAATATATTTTTTAATATCCAATGGGTATTTGTTTGTTTTGTTGGCTGAACGTACAACCACAATGATAACATATTTTGTAATTAAACTTCATCGAATCGGTAATAGCATTTGTTATCAATTTGATATTGAAGCTTAGTCGTGGCACGAAAGGATTGAAACCGGGCTGTACTGGGTGGAACTAGAGTGATGTGAATTCCCAATTAGGATTGTTATTGTTATGAACCATTTATGATGCTGAGTCTTCGTAGGAACTGCACTGTAACGATGTGCTCGAGTGCGACACTATCTGATCTCTCCATTTTTTCGGCCTTCCCACTTTTTAGGCCGTAGGCACCTTACTCTGTTTGTTAATTAGAGGTAATTGACTTATGGCCTGATGGCAATACTCTTTCCGATAGGAATTATGGCTGCAGCTTGTGATAAAAATCTTCACCGTTGCATTCCTCACTGTCAGACAAACGCGTGTCCATCCACAGCAACGATACGAGCCTACGGCATGGCAGGCGGCAGCGATAACGATCGCGTTGAATGTGTACTGCTGTATGTGTATGCAAATAAATATGTCTGACAGTTGAGAGCTATGTGTGAGGTCTCTAATGCGGCGATTATGCGCGCGCAGGTCCAATTCATTTTCTATTAAGGAGGTATTTTTCATCGCCAAGTGGTTGCCATTTTTCCTTTGGAAATTGCGGTAGCGTTATTGTGTTGAGGTCTTCCGGTCGTCGGCACCGATGGTGGCGGCGTTTCGGTTGAATAGGCTATAATAATAACAATATCTGCCTCGGGAATCATGTAAGCTGAAAAGTGAGTGAGGCCATTTTCACATTGACTGATATTCATACCCCATTTTTAACACATCATGCGTGATTGGGTCGATCGGTCGATTGTGTTACGCGATGTGTGCTGTACGTTCTCATGGGGGGGGGGGAAGGTACAGGTATCACCGCACTGAATGCTACTGGGCTCTACTGCCACAATTGTCGAAGCTGTCGATGGGTTAGATAAGATCGCACACAAGGCAGTTGGTTCTGGTTTGCGCAATTTCGTGGAACGGATGCGACATCTCATAAGAGTTATGTTGTAATACGTGCCGTGGGATACTTACACTCAATCAGAGAGAAATAGAAGGACAATACTGATAAATCGATAATCGAACATTGTTTCAATCAACTCCCGACATGACTTCCCACCACACGGTGCAGTATAAACAGGCATAATCAACTATATTTTCCGCAATTCAGACATCAAGATCATAATCGAACCCAGTAATTTCACCGAAGTTGTGAAAATTTTCCCTTTTCATTACACCACTGGGCGGTTTGCTAACGTGATACTTCGGGTAAAGGAAGGAAAACAATCCACCTCACATCGGATCGAGACTATCTCGCGTGGATGAAGATGATGCTACCATTCACCAGATGAGGGTAAGCATCTGTACCAGAAGAGCCAACGCCATCATTTTCCACCATTTACAGTCCCGGCAGACGGCGAGAAGATCTTTCCGTTTTGATATTACAAATTAAAGTTAAGGGTTAAAGGAGTTAAAGGGAAGAAAGTTGCCACGAAAAAAAATGTTAGCAGTGTTTCAATGGGTAGCTTCACGCCAGCAGGTCGTTGAAGATGTACTATAAGCCACCTTCCAGCCAGTGATGGGAGTGATGGGAAAGGCATTAAGTCTCGGTTGAAAATAACGAAAAATTCGCCGCTCTGCGCCGCGGTTGAACCAAAGCAAACATTTGAATTGTGCCTATAGTTAGTTGCCCATTGTTTGTTGCTCTGGCTGGCGATGGTGCGCTCTGTAATTACGAAAGAGGGAAGGTTTTTCTGTTTTCGGTGGGTTATCTCCGTTGTGAGGGTGGCTTCGCTTAGTAGCCTGCGGAATGGCTCAAACTCGTCAGCAGGTAGGCAGGCATTCGCGAGGTTTCAGCGCGATGTCTTTATGTGCGGATTAGATAAGCCGGATGGAGTCGAGTGATGGTGTTATGAAATGTGTATATCTGTTTTAGGCGGGTTAATGGTGGTCCTAATTTGCTTTGATTGCCGAAACAAATTGACCCGATTGATAGGGATGGTTGTTCAATAGGTTGAGTGAATCAGGTAATGGAATGATTGGATAAAAATATCTTCGGTCAGAGCACTTAATTCTGTGCTGTAGCATCATATGACTTCGTTCAGCCGTAGGAATTGCGTTTGCATACTACAATGATATGTTCTTCTACTCAATCGAAGCTGCTCTTAGACCGGCGAGTATCCTGAAACTATAAACAATGTTTATATACATGTAAGAGAGGTATCGAAAGTAATATTGAATATAAAAGATTGTTCTCAAAAATGATTTTCTATGATTTATTGTAGATAAACTTATAAAATCGTATGAACATTTCATTGAAACTTGATATATTTGCTCTTTTGAGAAATGATCGCAAGTGCAGAAACCAGTTTTTTTGCAATTGTGTATCAATTGTACAATCTTTATAATTCATATTCATATTTGAAATACACTTTAATTGCCCTCATGTTGACAATGAAATAAAACATATTCATAAATTTAAGTGAAAGTGCCAACCAAAGGATGCTAAGAATTTCTACAGATTGACTTTTGAATATTCACAATTTAACTGGAACAATGTTCTCAAACATATATTTATATTTGATATAAATTTAATTTAATCTTTATTTAATATATTTATTTATATACAGTGTGTCTCACAATCGGTGTCACCTTTTTTCAGTCGTCATTTATTTCAGCTGGGCAATTTTAACAGCAGAATTGATTATACCAGTTTTGAGTGCATTCGTTCGACATCTTACCGCTGATGATAAATAAGCGATTCCGATTTGTTTATATTTAATATATTAAATCGAGCAGGTGTTTGAAGAACCTTCTGCTTCCTCATGCTTGAACGATGCACGACTGTATACACTCAGCGAAATAAACTTTCGACATTCATAAGATTGCATTATGATTATTTGCTATAAGAAATAAGTAAGAGTTTCATAACTTTACCTTATGAAACATTATGATGATGCAAAAATAA
>JASCZW010004459.1:0-81258 GCA_034211315.2 Aedes japonicus
TTGATGTGTGCTGGGCTGAACTGTTTGTGCTCGGAATGCTTGTATCGATGCTTGATGAGCACTCGCGAATGTGCAGGTTTTAAAAATCTGGTTTTCCTAAGAGATTTTTAGCGTGATGGATGTTTTAAATATTAAGGACAAATTGTTCGATTAGTTATTTGCTAATATTTTCTGATCATTTGATGAACCACTGGAAACCGCTAAAACTCTATTGAATTCATGAACAGATAAATATGTCCGAATTAATTTTCAAAAACTACAAGGAACAGCCGCAAGGCTACGTAGCAATGTGTTATGAAAGTTATAATCATTTGTTTCGGTATATATTCGTTAGAGTCGTCATTTGTAAAGTTACTGTTTTGAATGCTGTTCTTAGCATAAGCTTGCTCTATATTTGCGCTTCGGGATAATATTGAGACCGTCTAAATTTCCGAGCCGTGTTTGAAATTGTACAAATGATTGAAAGTATGCGGCGAAGGGCAGACTGAAACGTTTTGAAATCAATAATGTGCTAATTACTAGCAACTGATCATGCTAATATAGCCTTCAATACTTTAGCGATGACGGTGGTGGCTGGCTTACACCGCTCAAATCATTCAACCGCCTTACCGAAAGATGGCTGCATATTTATTTCGCTCGTCATTGTGACAGCCGGCTGGCTACAAATTCACCACTGGCTTGGTTAACTGACTGCATAAAAAATATTTCGTCTACAATGTGCAGACTTCTTCAGTGTCTCGTACTAATAACTCGACTGAAAGAAAACCTTCGCCATCTGCCGTATATATACTTTTTTCTAAATACAAAACGTTAACCTATCATTATGTTGTTTATACCTATCTTATTATTAGTTTGTTTATACCGATCCTGAGTCAAAAACAAGTGTACTTAATATCAGTGGACAAATCCAAGGCGTTAAAAACACTTAAGTCTTATCGATGTGGGATAATTTGTGTTTTAACTTAAAATAAGGTGATGCTTCAAAATTTTCAGAATAAATTTAACTTGAGTAGATAAACGATGTGGTGAAACCCAAATTACCGATATTGATCCGTTGCTTAGAACAACAATTAATATGAAAACGGCAATTCAGGCATTTTTTCTTTTCATCTCTAGTTAATTCTGCAAAACTGATTTCAATAAACATACACCAAATTGCTTTTTCGCAGTTGTAAATAATTGTCCTCTGTTGTCTTTTGCCCTACACGCTAAGACAATAAAACGGAAAATTCGGTAAAAGTACCGAAAACCGCACAAAACTGCACATACTGAAATTATCGGTAAACATGGATTACCGAAATTTCAGTATTGTTGGAAAGCAGGAAAAAACGTTAAAATTACTTATTTTTGTACGGTACTTTTTACCGAAATTGCCTGCAGCTCAATGAGAGCATTTTTAACCAAATTTAGGTAAAATCTAACGATAAAATCTGTAAATCCACTTTACTAATAAAATAAGTAAAATCAAACGTTCTGTTTCGGTTAATTATACCGATACTTTAGGTTTTGCTACCAAAACCTAGTTTTCGGTAAAATACAAACCTTATTATCGGTTATCTTATCTAAGCGTGTATGAATCGCGAATGACAGCTGAAAGCAGGGATGCCAGATTCACAGATATGTCTGTAAATTTGTAGACTTTTAATTTTTATTGCAGACTTTTTTAACGATGCAGACATTTAGCGGATATTGTATTTATGTTGCAGACTTTTACAGACATTTGAAATATTTTTTAAATTTCTAATTAAGGTATGTTATGAAGTTCGGATTTAAAACGTATGCAGTACGCAGTATAGTATTTAAACGCAGTATAGTAGATACGGTAAGAAGCTTTGTTGAAATGTTTTAAAATATCGTAGGTATCATTTAAAGTAGAGATCCTTGAAGAAACGAAAGCGGTGGGCCACTTGGAGACACAATGGGCCCGGAGATATGTATCGTATAGGCCCTTTCCGAGAGTAACATGGAGTCCCTAGTGGTAGTGTTCAATCCCACGCGTGTTCAAACCCATGCGAAAAATTACTGTCAAAGCGTTGGTAATATTGGTCCTTTGCTATTAAGTCACAACGAAAATCAAGGTTCACAACAATATAAATCATATTTGAGAAACTTAGAGACTTCGAATAATAATTTCTCCTATGGTCAGGTAGAAACTTCTCAGAAGTATTGGGAGCAAGCAGTTCATGCAAGAAGAACCTTCAAAAATTCATTACCAGAATTTCAAGACAGAACTTCCCCAATAATCAGGAGAGGACTTATCAGAGCTTCAGGAAGAAGTGGAGGGGAGCGGACTTCTCTGATGTTTGGAATTTTTCAGAGGTTTTGGAGTTCTTCCCAGAAATCCAAGATTGAACTTCCCAGAAGTTCAGAAAAAAAAAACTTCCCCAAATTTCAGACGAGAGCTAACCAAGAAAGGCACTATCTATAATTTAAAAAAAAATCTGGAAAATAAATCCTCAGGACGATGCGTCATAGAAGTTGAGGAAAGAACTTCTCTCAAGTTCAGGAAATAACTTCCCAGAAGTTCCGGAAAAAAACTTCTCGAAAGGTTAGTTGGAACTTTCTAGTAGTGCTTGGCAGCTTTTCCAAAGCTCAGAGGAGAACATTCTGCATTTCAGAATAAGGATTTCTCAAAGTTCCTTAGGGAGAAAAGAATGAAACTTTCCAGGAGCATTGGGCGTACTTCTTTCCAATTTGAGCACGAATTTTTCAATACTTCCGGATCAAACTTCCCCAAAGTTCTGGAGAAAACTTCCCAAAAGTTCAGAAGGAACATCTCAGAAGTCCAGGAAGAAACTTCAAGAACTAATTTAAGGGAATTTTCCTACAAAGTTTTGCATAAAATTTTCCTCGCAGTGCCGGATGGAACCAATCAGAAGTTTGGAAAGAATAAGCTCAAGAAAAAATTACCCCGAATTTTAGGAAGAAACCTACCAGAGTGAGCAATAATTGCAGGATCAAGGAAGAATTAAAAAAAAAAATCAGTTCACAGGAGGACTTCTCAGAAGTTGCGAAGAGACCAAAAATACAGTTGGAACCACCCAGAAGTGCAAGAGAGCTTCCCTAACGTTCCGAATCAAACATTACAGCTTTTCAGAATGAGAACTGTTCGAAGTTCACAAAATCTCAGAAGTTATGGTAAATTCTTTTGATAAAATCAAGAAGAAACTTTCCAGAAGTATAGGAGGATCTTTCTAGTAGTTCAAGCAGGAATTTCACAAAAATTCAGGAACAAACCTCCCCAAAGTTCAGGACAATATTCTCTGAAGTTCAGTGGAGATTATTTCGGCAGTTCAGAGAAGAATTTCTCAGAAGTTCAGGAAGAAACTTTTAGCAACTTAAGAAGATTTTCCAAGAATTCTGAAGAGTACTTTCTCAAAGTTTTGCAGAAACGTTCCTCGTAGTTCAGGATGGGACTTATCAGAAGTTTAGAAAGTAACTTTGTTCAGGAAAAAAATACCAAACGTTTCTGGAAGATAAGGTTGGGTTCTTAAATGTGAATTTCGAAGAAAATAAGGAGTGACTGAAGTTCAGGAGAAAACTTCCCAGAATAAAGCAAAGAGCCTTGCAGAAGATCAGGAGAGCGTTTCCCTGAAATTTAAGAGATAACCACTGACTAACCGAAGAAGCAGTCTATACAAAAATCATTCATATGATCATAATGATGTTGATGATCATGAGTGATGATTAAAACATGGTACACACCCTCGATGGTTATTGTTGAATAAAAAAAAGTGTGTTGAATTTGTCAAATGAAAACAAAATTTTGGTTTTAAAATAGAAAACTGGAAAGAGCCAGGGGGAAAAAAACTATGGAAAATTCATCTATGCGAATTGAAGCAAGTCGACGCAGACTTGTTTAAATAATCACACAAATAGCGAAAATTGACATTACTCCCTCTCTTGTTATGTATTTTCGTTGAAAGAAGTCTAATTTTCTAAAAAAAAATTTACAGACTTTTATAGACATTGCCAGACATTCCAAATTTTTATCACAGACATTTGAAAAAAATATCTGGCATCCCTGCCTCAAAGAGCAAAGCAGTCTCACTCAATATACTGAATATAGCAAAGTCAACATACTAAAGATTCATATACACACGATCATTTCAATTCGTATGATTTTACATTGGAGAACGAGCGCACTGTGATTTAATATTTTGGGTAAGTGCACTTATGTATGTTTCCTTGAAAATACACGTATATTGACATACACGTATGTCTATCAATTCCCCAGTTTTTGGCAAAATTTTGCATTTAAATTTATGCAAAGTTATGAGTTTTATCGATATATTTTAACTATACAAACGTTTTACATCGCATGTATCTTTCATTTTTTTTTTGGCTGTGTAGGAAACGCGATCTCTTTGCCCGTAGTCGATTTCAACCACAAATCCGGTTCGTTTGGTCCAAAAATGTAGCACCAAGAGTCAGTCAAATGGACAGTATAAAATCACGAACAGAACACAAATGAGGTGGGGGTGTGTGTGTGTGTGTTTTTTTTTTTTGATAACTGACAGCCACCCAAACTTGTTTAACGGCTTCTGAGCTCGGGTTTTTGAATTGGTTATCCAAGATTAATTCTCGGTTCGCGGTTCGTTCAAGCATAACTTCTTTGAAACAAAATTACTCGTGACTTCAGCAATAATAGAAAGTGTCTCAACCGTCAAACAACTATCAAAAATTCCAAATCCGAGCACTTGGAGCACTGCAGTTAAGTAAACATTGTGTTCTGATATTAAATGACTCACGCCTCACACGGAAAAAAATCCGTACCCGGATCCGTGAACTGCAGTCATGAATTCTAGAACAAGCAAAAATACACCGTGAACTGAATCACATTATCGGAAACTAGTTCACGTTTTTGGGTAAAAATCATGAAAACGTGAACTAGTTCACGGTCCGTTTTCATTTTCGTGAACGCTTTTGTTTCTGTGCATGACAGAGTAAAGGTTGTACGGAATCAAATTGCACCACTTTTAAATGGCTGTAACTTTTAACCCGTTGCGTATTTTCTATTGAAATTTTGGTTAGAGTTAGTTCAATGGGTATTTGTTTATGCTGTGTAAGTTTTGCTAGTAGATGTGCAATCCGGATTTTTCTCATCGTGCCATCAGCAGGAAGCTTGGAATTGTACACTTTACGGTTTCTCGTGTTTGAATTCGGTACCACGAACGTTTGACCATTGATTGGAAAGAAAAAAAGTGGCAAAAATGGATCTCCGTATAGTGTTAAGGATCACAACGGCTATTTCAAGCTTTCAAGAGAAATCCCATCAGTTCAGTTCGAAATGTGGCGAAGAAACTGAATCTAACCAAAACTTTCGTGCAAAATGCGAAAAAACGTGAAGGACTACACACGTACAAAGTCCAAAAGGCGGAAAATGGCGATGAACGGTAGAATACGGTAAGTAAAACATGTGCACGGAATTTTTACACCCAGTTGTTGACGAAACCACATTGCCTCGTTATGGACGATGAGACGTATGTAAAAGCAGACTTCCGGCAACTTTCGGGACTCCAGTTTTTCACTGCTCATCATAAATTCGATGTCTCTGAGGACAATAGAAAGCAGAAGATGTCAAAGTTTGCCAAAAAATATATGATTTGGCAAGCAATTTGCTCGTGTGGAAAGCGGAGCACTCCATTCGTGACAACTGGAACGGTCAATGGGCAGGTGTACCTAAAGGAATGCCTCCAAAAGAGTCTACTTCCTTTTCTGAGGTCACACGATGGTCCTACGATTTTCTGGCCGGATTTAGCCTCGTGCCATTACACGAAAGAGGTTTTGAATTGGTACAAGGCTAAGGAGGTCAATTTCGTGCCGAAGTATGTCAACCCCCGAACGCACCGGAGCTGCGGCCAATTGAAAAATACTGGGCCATCATGACGCAGGCATTTCGGAAGCATCCTAAGGAAGTGAAATCGGAGGAAGATATGAAGAAAAAAGGGATTGCCACGCAAAAGAATAGTTGGACCAAATGTTGTACAGGACTGTATGAGTAGTGTAAAGAAGAAGGTTCGTGCATTTGGATATGGAATGGAAATTGAATAAAACAAACATGGGAAAAAAATTATAACTTGTTTTATTTTACTCCCTGAAATTTTGAAGATGATTGGTTGAACGGGCGAATTTTGCCGAATATTGTTGTTTGTCGCAATTTGATTCCGTACACCCTTTAATGGGGATAAATTTAGGGAATTATCTCGCCAAGGTAGTGCTACACTTTATGTCGTTTCCAGACATGTTTTCATAAGTGATACATATCGAATACTTTGGAACATTAAGCAGCATGTAGGATTCCCCTCTGTATTTTTTCATGTGATGCTTTGCTTTTAAAAAATGACCAATCAAAATGCTTTAATAAGGTAGTAAGCATTACTTGCTGCACAAGCTCCGAGCCAACGGCATTACATTCAAATCTTCACCGTCAATTTACAATCAAACAATTAACAACAAGATATGCACATGAAGATTGTGTAAAAATGCCTTCTTATATCCCACGCGAACTGAAATTTAAACTAACAAGCCCCTTAAACCCCAGATTGCTCACTAATCTCACTCCGCAGCTTTAATCTCTTGCTGCTGTCCAGATTCCTGATACCATCATCAATCTGGTCGGAAAAATTCCTTGCCTCCAGTTGTCCAGTTCAAATTACAGCCATCGCCCTTAGGTCAGCCGTGGGCTGAAGCAGGTAAACTGCCCTGACCCGACGACACACACGAGACGGTGATAAAAATCAAAGAAAGTGAATTCCATCGCTTGCAGCTATTTGAGATTGTGGACATCTCTCCCGGGTCCTAGTTATCGCCGTCGCCCCTTCATCGTCGCCACAGTGTGTAAGGTTCAAAGAGCCCCTGCCAGTTGCATGATGGGAACATACCACCCCCACAAACGACTTGCAGGCAAAGTTCAAGTTGAATTCCTTGCCCTCCACATATTTCTCATCGTTTCACCAGAGGAGGCCCTTTTGACATCGGTGACTTTTTGTCCCCATGTCCTCATCGTCGTCGTCGTCGTCATCCGTATTAACTGCATGCATGCATGCTTGTTCAGTAGCTCCACTCTTTCCCTCGATTAAGAGTCGAGGCGCATTCATAGCATTTCTGTTCTGACTTCAAACTAACCCAAGTTCTGCCCTGCTCTCCCTACCCTACTGCCGGAACATGATGGATGATGCTTAAATTACTACGGGTTCATCCAGGGAACGGGTCCGCCCGGCTTTGTTACGCTTCCCTTGAGCAGGCGAACTTGAAATGAAGCGGGATGACGAGTATTTCGGTCCGTGTTCGGGAAATTACACATTTCACTTCAAAAGCTCCGGAACGGAAAAATAGCCTTTTTGTTGTGAAATCGTGTGCAGTTGCTGCACATTTCCGGACCCGTAATTACAATCCAATTACGGAGTATGTCAAAACCACTATATTTCGTAGTGGAATTTGAATTTTTTGTTTTTGTTTTCAGGAAAGCTGCACCCCCGTCAGTGGATTGGAATGATGGGGAAGTACCAAGAGGACCTGTCAGGATGGAAAATAATAATCGTTTCGTCGTCGTCGTCGTCGTCGTTCTCGTCGCAGCTACACGCCTCTTCAGGATGCGAGCAAAAAAGGACGGCGACCTACAGCGTTCCTCAATGTTCATCAACCGAGACGCTGTAGGAAGAAGGCAAAGGAACTTCCTTTCGAGATGTGCGAGGGAGCTTTTTGTTTCGAAAAAGGGACAACAAAGAATGGAGTGCAAATGGTCTTGTCCTATGCTAGGAACGACTTGACGCCGACTTCCGTTTCGAGGAACGGAGAAGAAAAAAAAGCAGTTACGGAAACGAGCAAAATGATGCAAGCGATTGTTGAAAATCATAATTCATGGCGATGAAAAGTTGCTTTTCTTGTTGCACGTTGGTGAGGAGCGAAAAGATTCATCTTGCTAGGCGGGAATTGTTTTTCTTCTTTGACTCAGCGTGTGATTACAAATGTCTTGCTGTCGGGGGATTTGCTATGCGCAGTACTTCGCCGCCTTTGTCTTCCTGCCAAGGAACTTTCTGCGTTCAATAACTTTTTGAAGGTGAATCAATGTGCTTCAATGGCTCCAGTCGGAATTGTTGTAGATTTTGACTTACCCTCGAACGCCCTCGGCCACCTCCGCTTCCAGAGTAGCTGTCGAAGCCACCTCGAGCTGGAAACTGCAATGAGAAAGATGGGTAATTGAAGAAGATTAATTTGCGTATGACACACGGGATTGGGGCTTTTGGGTTGTGCAAGAAGTAAATAACACGTGCCAATGCCACACGCGCACGTGCAGTTATTATGTGAGCAAAATATCCTTCTAAGAGCATCCGCAACGGTCGTTGTTATCTGTGCCGCTATAGACTGTTCTGAAAAATATAAATACACTTTCTTTCTCAGACATACTAGATGCTCTTTTTTATTACTTTTCTTTATTATAAGTAGTAATTAGTAATATTTCCATTTCATTTTCATTGATCAATTTTCGGTTGGGTCGGTGAGGTGAAGGTAGGTAGGTCTATCTTTTTTCTTAACACCACACTGATAAAAAAGCAATGAGAATATCCACACATGATTTTTCTTAATTTAATAAACAAATCTTCTTGTAACCCCAGATACTTCCTATGTGTACAAATAATCACTTCAAAATACAGACTTTGTTTTGCTTCACAAACTTCATTTGTTGTTTTTTATTCAGAAGGTTCTGTTTATGTGTGAACAAATGAAAACTATTTCACCTGTAGTCTGGCAAATAAGTATGTCTCTATGATTATTTCCCATGTATTTATAAGGTTTTAACGTTTGCATTAAAAAAATGGACAAAAATGGCCGATTCTTCATGCGTTTACCTTCACCCGCACTGACGTAACTACCCATGCAGCATCAATCATAGTAACCCATGAGTCAGCAGACAAAATTTGACAGCTCTATCAGTCGAACTCTAACCGTGATGGCAAAAACAGTGAAATAACTCCGTTCAGAAGTGTGCGCGTTCAAAGAACGGCAACCCACTGCATTAAAAACGGACATCGTGTGGCATTTTGTGAACGCCAGATACGCCCTTTCCGGCATCTACAACATCTTGGCACTATTAGATAACAATCAGAGCATCGGAAGAAAGCCCGGTTCCGGAAGACCGACGGCCCTGAGCGACAACAAGCTCCAAAAGATGTTGAAGAGGAAGAACGAGGGAAAAGTGTCGCTTGGCCAAACAGTGAAAACGTACCTGGCGAACATGAACATACATATCAGAAAGCGGAAGTCGCGTCCACTGGTTTCGTAGCTGCAGGCAGCGGCAGCGGATGAATAAGATGGTCAATTATCCCTGCGAATCGTGACGTGGCGGTGGTGATGGATGACAAGACCTTTCTCACCCTGGATGGCAAAGACTGGCTGGGCACTTCGTTTTTTACTTCCCCCACGAAGGCAGTGAGCTCCGAGGTGAAGTTCATTTCACACACCAAGTTCCCTAAGAAGGTGCTACTGCGGCTGACAATCAGCATGAGGGGGATGTCAAAGCCACTCTTCTTTCGCTCCGGACTGACCGTGAACTGGGAAATTTATAGTTCAAAATGTCTGCCATAAGGGCAAAGACGATCTGGCCGAATCTGGCGTCGGCCCACTACTCGAAGCGAATGTTGGAGGTGATGAAGCGGCTGAATATCGATGTCGTACCCAACGTCCCCCAGCTGCGTCCCATCGAGAATTTCAGGGCCAACCTGGAGCGTAAGATCTACTCCAACAATTTTGTCGCGAAAACTGAGGAGGAATTGATAACTAAAACGAAGAAGGAGCTCAAAAATATGCCTAAACGCATGTTTTCGTCCGCTATGGCGAGTGTTCCGGTTAACTGCCGGAAGGCCGCTCGCAAGGGCGTAGAATTTTTTGGAAGTAAGATTAAATAATTACCTTCCATGGGAAATCTATCAAAAACAATTTTCTGTCTTAGCTTATTTTTGTCATCATCCGAAAAAAAAGTTCATTTTTTTAAATGAAGACGTTAGATAGTCCTTTCAAAAGCTATTTTTAACTTTTTTGGCCAATCTTTCTTGGTCATTTGTCAAAGACCAGAATGTTTTTATAGAATGAATTTCTGGGAAATTTAGTAGATATCTCTCACTTGGTATACATATAATATTGTTCTTTTTGTACTACCCTAGCTTAAATTTTGAGTAACGACAGGAAGCAATATTAGACAAAAAAAAGTTAGGTTTGTCATGCTGTTTCATCAAGTAAAGCATCTCTTTTTCATTGAGTCTCATATGTTTGTCCACATTCACATATGTTTTGCCACACCCAGCATTTCACGGGACAGATACGCTGCACGGCCGCAAATTTAAATCAACGCATTCAAAGTTATCTGAAGGACTTCCCTGAAGTTCTCTGAAAAACTATCGTGAAGTTCGTTGAAGATTTTCGTGAAGTTCTCTGAAGATTTTCATGAAATTCTCTGAAGAACTTCCTTGAAGTTCTCTGAAGAACTTCCATGAAGTTCTCTATAGGACTTCTCTGAAGGAGTAACCAGAAGTTGTCTGAAGAACGTAAATAAATACCAATTTTAGGGGAAATCAGCCCCTTATGTGTAACATTCACTACATAGTTCACAGGCTGACCAGTGCCCTGCAGTGAAATAATTCTGATCTATGAAGTCGACCGTTTGGAAAACCATGATTAGAACTTGATCTAGAAATCAAAATACAGATATTGCCAATAGTACCCCTGAACACTAGCTGCACGAAACGGACGAATTCTGATCTTATGTGTTCACCATTCAATAAGCTCTGATCCCTCAAATATATTTTTAAAGACGCCATCCTGCTATGTCTCAATAATCTCGAAATCCAGATTAACACTTAGTTTACAAACACACTTTAGCCACGGAGTAAGATAATTCTGAGCTGTTGCGTCGAGCGTCTGGAAGCTCATAATTTTACAACTAATTTTCATCAAAACAGTGAATTTATACACGATCTAGATCTCAAAGTACTGGTCCTACACAAAGTTTACATGTACGCTAGTGCCACGAGCGGACGAGCTATGAACTAATATTAAAGCCATATGAAAGGCCTCACTCAACCATGCCTCTTTGTCGAAGACGCCAACTTACCATTTGCGGAGGATTTCGAGATTCAGGTTATAAAGTAAGTTTCCATGCACACTAGCGCCGCGTAGTGAGATAATTCTGATTTTTTAAGTTTACCATCCTGAAGACCTTGGTCCACTGAACAACTTTGCTGAAGGAATTAACATCCTATATACGAAGAGTCGCGAGATATTTTCTGATGAGACAACAAAGTTCACTCCCCATCTGTCATTTGAGACCGCCATCAAGGGAATCCGTGAAGTTTACTGTACTTTTCTGTGTTTTGCTAGGTCTGGTATCTCGTTTGTAGGTCTGGTATCATGTTGACTGTTGGTTGCAATTAGTGTCATAGTTATCAGAAAAAGGAGGTCCAGTGGGCGTAGCATAGTTCAATAATTTGGTCGGTAGTATTTGGTGACTTCATTGATCTATATCCGGTTGTAGAGATCTGCATCTTTAAGGAAGCATAATAATGCCGCCTCCCTTGTGATATCTACACAGAAAACGTCTCTTATATTGCCAGGGATGCCCCAAAGCTGGCGTGGGCTCTTATACTGGGGGAAGAAACAAATAAAATGCTCCAAAGGGTGCTGTATGCTACATATTGAGCAGTTAATGAGGAGTTGTGAGGCCTTTGGTCCCTCCGCGTGACTAGGCCAATTCCCTGGACCCTGCGTTACGAAGTGTGTTCTTGATCTATGGTATCTTCACCGAGGACGCTGTGAGTGACAAGTCTACCCATCCTGCTCGGAGGCTAGTTTATCTGCCTCAATATCACCTGGGATGCCACTAGAGGTAGCTCCTGGTTGACAAGGCTGTTGAGGAGTTGGTTGGTCCCCTCAAGAAGGACGACTCCTCTGCTAGGGCCCTATGTTTTTTCGAGTAAACCTACAGTGACCCTGGACAACGAAGATGCGATGAAATATTTGAACGGAAGTGCTCCTGCCTCGACGCAGGTGGCAATCCCAGGAGTACACGGAAGGAGCCTAGAGGTAACTCTGATGACAGTTTAGTAGACTGAGGCTAGCTTGTCTTCAAGGAACTGTCTAGCGAGGCTCGTTATTTCAATTCCGTGCATGATACGGGTGTTGATGATGGCAGAGACAACTCGTAGCCTTGTTGCGCGATTGGAATCTGCGTGACTTCCTGCGATGGTTCGAAAGAGGCTGATTCGGGTACGGCAATTGGATTTTACCTCGTCGAAGTGAGGGAGGAATGTTAAGGGGGGGTCGATCCGGATCCCGAGGACCTTAACGGTGGAGCTTCGAGTGATAGGTCTACCCCTAAGAGGGACCGGTGTAGGGAGAGGTCAATGGTTGCTCTTCTCGGCAGACAGTTCAAACCCGATGCCTATGGTCCAGTTTCTACGTGCCCTGCCGTCTGGATCAGCTTCTTCCGCAAGGCTAGCAGGAGTGCTTTTGACAACCATTTGGACGATATGCGGATATCTGCAGGCAAACCGGAGATGACTCCGTTCCGTTCAGGAAAAGGGTGACAGCAATCACCGATCCCTGCGGCACACCCATTTTTTCTCTGAACCTGCTAGACCGATGGTTGCCAATACTAACTTGAAAAGTCCGATGGCGGAGAATGTTTTGTAAGAAAAGCATGATGTACCCGCTCAGTCCCCAGGCGATGAGCTGGTTCAGGACTACGGGCATCCACGCCTGGGGTTGAAGGCCTTGGCAATGTTGAGTGTGGTGAGCTCGATATGTTTTCCATCTTCCATTGCATCAATCAGTGCTTGCTCCAGAGTGCTGAGGTGAGTGTGACGGTTGACCATTCTCTCCATAATTTTGAACTCACAGCACGTATGGGAGATAGGTCTATAGTCCTCTGGCGAGTGACCAGATTTGCTGACTTTTTGATAGGGACGACGAGGCTGTGAGACCAAGAATGTGGAAGGGCTTTGTCACACCATTCCTTATTTAGCAGGTGCAGGAGTGTAACAGTACCGGCGGGTGGGAGGTTCCGCAGCAGGAGGTACCCGATGTCATCGGGGCCTGTTGACTTTCCCTTGGATCGGAAGAGAGCGAAGATCAATTCACTCATTTGGAATGGCTGTTCTATTTCAAGCGGTGGGACGTCGTCAGGGAAAGTGATGTCCGTGAGGGAATTAGCTGGCAAACTGCCCAAGCAACAATTTAAGTTTTATTCCAGCCGTATAGCACTCCTTCTGGTTTTGAAGATGAAACTACATTCAAAACTGTTTTGTCCACCAACACCTCCTCTATGCACCTTTAAAGCCGAAGTGTGTACAAAGTGGCCCACTCTATAGACAGTTGTGAAAACAAATTTATAAAGCCTTTATAAGACCGTAAAATGTTCTAGTGAAAGATGTTATGGCTACTTGAGAACCTCCATAAAACCTATTGGCTGCCATCAAAACCATCACAGGGCCAAATGGCCACAGCTGTCAAACTTCACGGTGATATCGTGGTTGGTTTATGTTTGACTGCTTTGTTAGATTTTTTGCTCTTCTGATTCATTTAACAGTAAATAATATCTATGAAAAAAGGCGTGATGTTGCGGGACATTCTGTTTGACAGCAAAATATTTAAAACAAATTGAGTTCTTTCCAAGCGTAAAATGCTCCAAGTCATATGCAAAATTAAATTTATGGTGAATATTGGTACGATAAGAGCCGAAAATTAAAACGCCACGAAAATTATACAAGTTTAGAACCACAAAAACAAAATTAAAGCAAATATGTGCGATAAATTAATCAAAAATATCCTGAAAATCTATGAAGTTCAATAAGGTATTCGAAAAAAATGCCAAAATTTGTCTGCGATCATTTGTTCATTTGCATTACATTTAAAATGTGGCGCATTTATTTTTCCAAATTTCAATTATTTCTTATATTTCAATATGGCGATTGGAAAAAGTCACAGTTTTGCCAAAATGCCAACTTATCTCAGCAATGAATACTATAAAACGATTTGCTCATTTGGTGACCTCCCTCAATGGTAATTTGCCGTTTAACGCATTTATTGAAGACAAAATGGTTCTAAAATGCTTTTTCAACTGACCATGATAAGATAATATGAATAAGTCTTAAAACGGCATTCAAAAACAGCATTCTACGAGTTCATGAAGTCGTAATAAAACCATCGATAGAAGTCAACAGAATTTGAGAAAACAAGGTTTTATGATATTTGTAATCAAGCTGTGTAGTTTCTCATAAACCAGACTAAAATATGAAACCTATTGGCCCCTCTTGGTACCATAATAAAACCAAATTGATTTCTTGTGGCTTTCATAAAACTTTGATAAAACTAAGTTTAGCTGGATGGTTTTTGCAGTGTTACTTGGGACCGCACGCATCTTTGACCAATTGGGGCTCATTGGATCGGTTACTGTCCAGGCAAAACTCTTTCTTCAGCAGCTTTGGAAGCAGAAGACGGATTGGGATGAAGCTTTGCCAGAAAACTCCCAGTTATTTTGGAACGAGTTTCGTCGTATCGCCAATGCATTCGAATCACTTTCTGTTCCAGGATGGATCTGGTTCAGTAGGAACTTAGCATTCGTTGAACTACACGGTTTTTGCGATGTATCAGAGGCAGCATATGGTGCTTGTCTATACCTGAGGTGTGAACAGCTCGCCTAATCACATTCAAATCCCGTGAAGTGCCGTTAGAGGATCTTGCTCGCAAGAAAAAGAAGCAGTCGATTCCACGACTAGAGTTATCATCCGCCGTGCTTCTCAGCCACCTTTATGAAAAAACTCTACAACAACATTGACGTCCCAGGCAAGGCTTACTTCTGGACAGACTCCATAATAGTGAAGTGCTGGTTTTCTTCACTGCCGTCCCGTTGGCAATCTTTTGTCGCCAACAGGGTATCAGAAATCCAGCATATTACCAGAGTCGGAATATAGAATCACGTCTCTGGTGTGGTTTATCCTGCGGATATCCTATCTTGTGAAATGAGCCCCGCACAGCTAGCTTACCAAACTCTATGGTTTGAAGGTCCATTGTGGTTGCGCCAGGATCAATCGACTTGGTCGAAAATCAGCGGTAGTTTAACCTGCGTTGGATACCGCACTCCTAAAAGAAAGGCCTTCATCATCACTTTCGATTCAAGCCAAGCCTCCAAGTCCTATATTTTTTTCCGATCGTCGTTTCATGTGTTAATCCGAATTGTTACCTGGATCCGTAGATTCACCTTCAATGCTTCTCCCAGAAATCGAGTCTGCAAACGCAACAGAGGTGTATCTTCAGTCCAACTCAACGAAGCGGAACTGCAATTATTCCGTCTAGCGCAATCAGAGAGCTCTCCAGCGAAGATAGCATCGTTATCCAAGAACCATCATCGAAACTTCTTGCGTTTAATCCTAGCTTTATGGAAGGCAAACTTCGGGTCGGCGGTCGGTTGCAACATGTTCTTATTCCGGAAAATCGCAAGCATCCGATGATTCTTCATCATCAACATCCGTTGACGAAGTTGGTTATGAACTACTATCACTGAAAACAGTTTCACGCGGTTCAACAGCTGTTGATTAGTTTCGTTCTAGATATGTTTTGGCCCATGCGCGTCAGAGATGTCGTCCGCTGGACTTGCCACAGATGCATTTCATGATTCCGCAACAAACCAATGGTCCACGCACAGTTGATGGCTGAACTGCCTTCCGTGCGAGTTACACCAGGTGCAGTTTATCTGAAAGTCGGGATTGACTTATGAGGACCGTTCTACATTCGCTATTTATTTGGAGCAGATCGACGAAGGGTCGTTCAAGGTCATCTAGCTCGCCATCAGTAGCAGTAGGGCAATAATCTCGAACAATCCCGAAAAATGGTTTACATCCTAATAGTAACAACACAAACAGTTTCTGAATTAAATACGAAGATGATAGTAGTCAGGAGGCAGGAGCAAAATTTGTAAATAACACTAGTGTGCACAATTTGACTTCCTTGGGTTAGTTGTAATCCCTACGGTTTCAAGGCGGCCGGCATGTTTGAAGAAAGGAAAGTCGGTCCACTTGGTAACACTGAAACGTGCTCCACATGAGAGTACCAGTTTACTCGTTTTATCGCATTAAGCAATTTCCCATCTCTTATCAGTAAGGTACAATAGGTAGATGTAAATTGTACTGACCGATCGCCACTGATCGACCTCGATCGAGATTTATATTCGCAGTATCGCACACAATACGAGGGGCAGTTTAAGTCAAAATCAAACAGTGCACGATATAGCACCGCAAGCTAACATGAACGAGTCCTATAATAGCATTTCAAAACAAAATTTTACCAGTTCATGAAGTCGAAATAAAACTTTTGACAGTCGTAAAAGAAATTTTAAAAAACAAGGTTTCAAGATCGCTCTAAAGCAGCTGTGTAGGTTCTCATAAACTTGCCTAAAATATAAAACCTATTGGCACCTCTTGGTACCATAATAAAACTTACTAAAGCTGGATGGTTTTGTCAATGTTACTTGGGTATCCACGCATTTTCATGTTCAATTTTTGCAACCGTGCACTGCTTCACTGCCAGTATCAATAATGTAATAAATCTCGATGTTGTTCACATTCATCAGGAAGCCTGACTAATCGCTGTTTACACTTTTCACCACGTTTACTTTTGCAGCAGCTTTCTTCTCCTTTAACTTTGGACAGTCTTACGACATTTGCCCGAACGAGTTAAAATTAAAATATTTCGGCCCGTCGTTCTTTTGTGGAAACTCAATAGCAATTTTGGTGAGACCATTCCTATTATAAAAAAATAACATTTTCAAGGTCAATTAATCCAAAACTCCAGATCGGTAATATCAAGCTTATAGGCTACTTTAGGAGTTAGGCTACGTTTTTCAGTTTTCGTTAACAGTTTATTAAGGGGCAAACACGAAATTATTGCGACACATTCAACTGGGCATAACTTTTTTACCATTGGGTAAAAATCAACCAAATTTTGCACACTTTCTCATTGATGTGTATTGTTTACATGCTGTCAAACTCAAAGTCGTGCTTTTCGATTGAACGAAAATGGACGTGAACCACTGCGAGTCGAGAGAACAAATTCTTTCCAAACACCTGGAATTTCCTGACCTGTCGCACCGGCAGTTGGGAAAAATGTTGAACATTCACCATTAAACCGTCTCCAGAATGTTGAAGCGGTTCCAGGAGCGGTTGACGTTGGACCACGGCAAAGGAGCTGGAAGAAAACCGGGACCGGAGAACAAAAAGACGGAGGGAAAAGTGAAGCGGATGATTAAAGCAAATCCCAACGTCTCAAGCCGTGATTTGGCTTAAAAGATCGGCATGTCGCAGAGCTACGTCCAGAATGCAAAGAAGAGAGCTGAACTACATACATACAAGGTACAGAACTTCCCAAACCGCGATGAGCGGCAACAATCGACGGCTAAAACTCGGGCACGGAAGCTCTACGATGCTGACAAAATATGGCTGCAGTGTGATGGACGACGAAAAATATATAAAAAGCCGATTTTAAGCAATTTTTTCCATTTTGTTCCAAAGGACATGAATCCGCTAAACTGTCCGGAGCTGCGCCCGGTGGAGCAGTACTGGGCAATGATGAAGCGGGAACTTCGGAAGAGCAAGAAGACAGTCAAAGACGAGAAGGACATGTTAAGAAAATGGAAAAAAAACCTGAGAAACTGGTACCGGAAGACACTGTAAAGACTTTGATGGAGGGCATCAAGCGAAAATGCGTTCAATTTTACACTCAAGGCTCCATCGATTAACTTTTCTTTTGATTTTTGAAGTAAATATATGTATAAAACTACCCTAAAATTTTGGTTTGATTCTAAACATTATAAGAAAATTGGCATGACATTTTCGGTGTCGCAATAATTTCGTGTTCGCCCTTTAATAAGGAACGAATAAACTACTTTTGAATTCCTGGGAAATTTATTGTCTAGCGAAACAACTGAATATCGGTTCAATGAGCTGGTTGAAGATGACGTGATGCATCGTTGCAATATTTAAAACGTGTTTCGCCACTGGCAGCACAATTACCTTTGTTGGATTTCTACAGCAAACCCCTAGTAAATAATACTATCACCATAAAGAAGAGCACCTTCCACAAATTCTCATTATCGAAGGAACCCCGTTGAGAGCATTTCCAGCATCAACCAGCAGAATGTCCACCATTATCATCCTTAATTTCAATAAACATCGAAGAATCATCCCGTTTATGTTCGACTCTTTTACCTGCAGCGGGTCGTTTATCGTGGTGAAGTAAAAACACCCACTGCAAATTAATTCCAATTTATTTTACCTCAACCGAAAACAAACACCGAAAGCTGTTGTACGGGTGGCAGGTTTAAATTTTTATTTACAAAACAAATGGAAAACCAGCGAAAAGCTGCAGCGTCAAAAATGACCGCCCGATGATTATGCATCAATAAACTTCACATTTCACCATATCTATAGTTCGTCCCGCATTGTCCTGTTATGGGACATTATCGCTCCTCCCCGCACTTGGTCAGTTGGTGAGCTTACGGGATGGTGTATGGGATCAGTGGATGATTGGATGCATGTTGTCGTTATTGTTATTTGAAGCTTGAATTTGAAACGCGAAAAGAACCCCGGATGAAGCTTCCTAAAAGTGGTGCTGAAATAAAACTGGCAACTCTGAATGAATTGAAAAAAAAAGTCGGTGGATCAACAAGCGACTGGACAGCAAAACAAAAATGTCCCCTAAAGCCAATCCTGGTTCTCGCGAATGAAATATGGAACCACACCTGATGTCAACTTTTTTTTTCCACATCGCAGTAGCACAGCTTTCCACGTGGATATTAAAATTAATGCGAGGAGAAAAAAACCCGCAACATTCATATGCATTGACATCAAAACCTTGTGTCCGTCCTGGGAGCTGTGAGCGAAATCTGCTGTGGATTGATTAGTTTTAATGACGTGTGAAAGCTGAATTATCGTTCTGAGGTAGGAGTCGAGAAAAGGGGCCGATAGGGAGAGCGGGGCATTTGCCGTGCACAATGAAATAAATGCAAACAGTAATCATCCGTCGACTGACGTTTGCGTTGCTGCAAAAAAATAATATGTATAATTATATACGCGGTGGAGTATCAAAAACCAAACAAATTATGAGCAATATGAGCAAATTTTTTCCCTCGTTATTATTATGAGGAATTAGAATGCGATGAAAGAAAAAAACAAAACACTAATTGGCTTCGGAGGATTGAATTGATTGAATGCACTAGTTTGTAAAGTGTGTTTGTTATTGGAATAGGCTACAATGTGAATTAGTTTGTGAGAAAACACGTAATAGTCATTTTCCTGGAAAACGGGGCTTGTTGTTCATGGTTTGTGTTGATTTTTTTTTTCAATATAATTTTGATTAGGGCAAACACGTTTGCATTAAAATTTACATCATTACAAATATGTTGAATTAATAATGGCGTTTACTTTTTACTTTCCCATCAAGCAAACTGTTATCTAACGGCAATGAATCGGTAAATCAATTCCTATACATTTGCATCTCGTCTCTATTGTTTTTTTGTTTTTTTATTGGAGTAGCTCGCTGAGATCATTTCGGCTTCTTAATTTTTGATTTACTCACACTACAACACATATTAAGTGACATAGAGTATCTTGATACCAATACATGAACATCTAGTTTTAGCCTGAAATAATGTGCATGGCAATTGACATCAAGATACTCTGTATCACTTAATGTAGGTTGTAATGTGAATGGGCTATTAGGTTAACTACATAATATATAGCTTAAGTTTCCGAAGTTTGTTTTTTTTCTGCCTACTCCACACTACTCGAACAAATATTTAGGTAGACAAGATCACTGAAATTCAACTGGTGTTATCAAACCAGTACATTTCTTTTTCTATAAACAACTAAGTCGGGTGAAAATGAACCTCCTCGACCGGCAAAATGTGATGCTACTACAAAAAAGGTTATAGACGAATTTTACGCCAAGAGAACGTCCATTAATTACGTAATGCGAAAAGTGACTTTTTATAACCGCCCCCTCCCCCCCTTGTCATGTTTTTTGTATGGACCTTCAATTTTTTTTGTATGGATCTTCACGTTTTGCCAAACACCACCCCTCCCCCCCCCCCCTATCACGTGACATAATTAATGGACCTTCCCCAACTCGTCGTCGTGATTGGCAGCACCCTCTCAGAATCCAGTGAAACTTTTTGGGTGAGTAGACTATGTGTTTTCAAACAACTTTGCATACTTTGTTTTTTCCAAATTTATCTAAACAACCATTTGAAAAGGGCTTAAGTTTTTTGATCGACTTTTTTTTAAATCATCATAACTTAAAAAGGAAAAGACTTACAAAAGAGTCTAACTTTTATGAAAAAAATTGTCAAAATTGTAAAATCGATTCTTACACGCTAAAACATTATATTGAATTTTTTTTTTAAAACTTGATATACTTGTCCGAAAGCTCACTATACGTTGCAAGATGGGCACTTTTAAGGAAAAAAGTTTTTCTAACAACACATTTTTCCTGTCAACTTAATTCAAAATGGAAACGACCTACAAAAAGTGATGTGTGGGTGAATTTAAGAAAACCGTCTTGGCTTTTATGAAAAAAAAATTGTAAAAATTGTAAAATCAATTTTTACACGCTAAAAAAAATTATAATATAAAATTTAGAGTCAATTTGCAAAAATAAACGGCTATCCTAGAATTGGACAAATTTTGTTTTCATACAGGCAATATAATTGTTCTATAGTTCGCCATACATCGTGAGATGGGCACTTTTAAGGAAAACAAGTTTTTCTAACAACACAGTTTTCATGTTAAAATTTTACCGTGTATCGCGTCAACTCGTCTTATAAATTGGCCCTAAGACCTCACAGAAGCAAATTAAATTTAATTATAATGACAGTTTGGATTTATTAAGGGTCTTTGAATGTTTGTAAAATCAAGGCTTCTATTTGGAAAGGGCTTATTTTTGAATTAGATTTTTTTTAATGTTTAGTGACCATACAATTACACCAGGTGGTTGATCCTGTTTATTAACAAACCTTTGAAGTATTCTACAAGAAGGATAGTAAATTGGAAAATAAAAGCTTTATCGTATTATCTGAAGTATTGATCCATGACTCAATAGCAATTCAGTTGTTTATATCAAAATTACTAGATTTCATTAAACCTAATCATAATCTAAATTTTTCTTTAAACAAAATTCAAGATGTTGCTCAAAAATTTTTTTCCTGTCAGATGGAGCAGCGGCCCATTATAGAAACAAAAATAGCATTGCCAGCGTGTGCAATTTTATTGGAACGTCTCATGGGAAAGGTCCATGTAATGCTATTGGTGGTAATCTCAAGCGAATGGCAAAGAGAGCAAGCCTTGCTCAAGATAATGGAAACACAATCAAAACTCCTCGAGAACTATATGACTGGGCAGTTGAACAGTCAAATAAAAATATTACAAAACTGAATTTCTGCTTCAAATCAGCTGAACAGTAGGCAAAAATGCCAGAAGAACTTGAGGAGTTCTATAGCCACGTAAAGACAATACCTGGCACACAGAAATGTTATTATTAAATACATGAAGCTATTGTTATTACTAATACGTGAAAATGTTCATATAAAAAATAAATAAAAAAAACCCTTGCCAAGCGAAAACCTTAAGTTTTCAATGAGTTTTCAATTCAGTCAATGAGTTTTCATTGACATAAACAGTGTTTCTAATATTCATATAACGTCAATATTTAATGTGTTTGACCTCTTTTAAATGTTAGTCTAGATGATTATTATTTTTTGCCAAATGTTCAATACATTCAATTTTTTATGATTGCTACATTTTATTGGATTCTATAGGGATGTAGATAACTAGACCAGTTTGTGTGATACACGGTAGAAATAGGGCATGAAAAAGTTGTTGAGAAAAACTTTTTTTCCTCAAAAGTGCTCATCTTGCAATGTATGGCGAACTCTAAGACAATTATATTGCCTTTATTGAGAAAAAATTTCGTCCAATTCTAAGATAGTCAGTTTTTGCAAATCGACTTTGAATTTTAAATATTTTTTTTAGCGTGTAAGAATCGATTTAACAATCTTCCTCTCTGAGTTATGTTGACATGGAAAATTTGTAGTTAGAAAAACTTTTTTTCTTTAATATTGCCCATCTGGCCTTGTACGGCGAACTTTTAGGCAATTACATTGCCTTTATTTATAAAAAAAAGTTCGTTTAAGGTAGGCATTTTTTGCAAATTAACCTTATATTTTAATTATTATTTTTTAGTGTGTAAGAATCGATTTTACAATTTTTACATTTTTTCAGAAAAATAAGGACAATTTTCTAAAAGTCACCCATAAATCACTTTTTTGTAAGTCTTTTCCTTTTAGAGCTGATTTAAAAAATCGATCAAAAAACTTAAGCCCTTTTCAAATGGTAGTCTAGATAAATTTTGAAAACAACAAAGTTGCTTGAAAAGACACAGTCTACACACCTACAAAGGTTCATTAGATTCTGAGAGGGTGCCCCCAAACACTGGATGAGTTGGCGTGAAATTCGTCTATAGTGCCTTGTAGTCCCTTCATAGTAGGGCATACACGCCAAATTTCAGTGCGATACTGAGCTTAATTTGGTTTTGACAGCTGATTTTTGTTGGCATTATGTTGAATATTGTTAAGAACGTTTATTTTTCTTTCATAATACATTATTTTTTGAGAGGCAAAACGGCGAAGGAAACAAAAGAAAAGTTGAATAGGTATTATTGAAAATGGAGCAAAGGGCTTGGATATAGCAGTACTCGAACTAAGAGTACCGCTATATCCAAGGCCTTCGGTAAATGTTCAAAACTTCTATTCAATTTTCAAAACCTGCCGTTCACTGACGGAACTTTCAACACTTTCTCTTCATATTTTTCATTCGAGCAAACATTACTGTCAACTCTTGTGGCCTCATGGTGATGAACGAACTTCTCCTTCTTCATAATAATCGTTACTCCACGTACGGAGAATACAAACATAATATTTATAAATGATAAACTTTTTTTAATCTCTCTGGGATATTTTAGGTTATCAAAAATGTACTTGAGTTTCAAATCTAAAATCTTAAAATCTCTAGAACTTTGAATCTACAGTTGTAACAGTAGCTTTTTGGGATATATAAGGTGACGATATGTAAAACGTATTAAATGAACAATGGAGGTTTTGTGATGTTTTCGGTCATCCAAACTGTCCTGGAGTTCAGAACTTTATATCTGCAGTAGAATATATAGCTTTTTGTGCTATACAAAGTAACGCTACGTATTCATCCATAATCATTGAATAAATTCGAACATTAAAACGTTCTGAGATAATCTGGGCTGATCTAGGTCACCCAAACTGTCCTTGAGTTCAGAACAAAGGTTCATTTTCTTTTTCTTCTTTTTCTTTAGCATTTCAAGCTTATTGCTTTAACAATTAGCTTACTGCTTGCTCTCAACATAGTGTTCTGAATGCACTTCCACAGTTATTAATTGAGAGCTTTCGATGCCAAGTCCTTTTTTGCATTAGTATGATTGTGTTGCAAGTACAATCATACTTTATGCCAAGGGAGTTGAGTAATTTTCCTTAACGAAAAATTCATAGACCAGACCGGGAATCGAACCCAGCCACCTCCAGCATGGTGTTGCTTTGTAGCTGCGCCTTTACCGAGTGAGCTATGGAAGGACCCAGCAAACATTCCCAAATAATACCAAACAGAGGTATAATATGTATTTAATAATATTCATTGAATAGTGTGGAACTCACATAATTCGAAAATTTTTGGATATTCAATGTCATAAAAACTGCAATTCTGTTCAAAACACAATATCTACAGTTGTAACAGTATTTTTGGGCTATATGAGGTGACCAAAACCTCAAACATACTCATTGAATTTTCTGGAAGGACAACAGTCCTTATTTTATATTTATGTGATCCTTCAGGTAATCCAAATTTTCCTGGAGTTAAGAAGCTTACATCAACGGTAAAAACAGTAGCTTTTTGGGTGACATAAAGTTATGTTACATATTGAAGCACATTCAATGATTATTTTAGAACATCAAAATACAGAAGAAGATAATCTTGGGATGGGATTGGGACCCACTTTTTCATCACGTATTCCTAAGATTTGACCTCTTTGAGATGCCTGCTTCATAATAGCCTAGGATTTTTCGATGGGTCTTAGTTTTGGTGAGTTGCTTTGGGTTTCGTTCTGGTCCTTGGGTACGAGAGGTCACTTTCGTTGGCTTCGTACCATTCCAGGACAACATTTGAATAGTGGCACGAAGTTAGATCCGACCAGAAGATCGCAGGGCCCTCGTGTTGCTAACAGAGGAAGCTGGTGGTTTCGTGGACACTCCTTGAGGTAGATCTCTCCGTTTACAGTCCCGGTAGTCACGAGCGGCGCACTCCGTTTGTCACATGAGCAGATCGCTAGCCAAATCATATATTTCTTGGCAAACTTTAAAAATTTCTGCTTCTTTACTTCCTCCGGATCATCAAACTTGTGCTGCCCGGTGAAGTTCGTCTTGGCGTAAGTCTTATCATCCATGATGAGACAACGTCAGCATCTGGGTGTACAGTTTCCTGGCCCGTGACTTTCCCTCCGTTTATTGCCTTTCGTCACGATTTGAAGCCTTCTGTACTTTGTACGTATGCAGTTTCTCCCAGTCCTTGGCTGTCTGAACGAAAGACTTGGACAGATTCAACTTTTTGGCCACATCCTTGACCGAAGCATTGGGATTCTGCTTAAACACTTTCACGACACGCTTGTGATCTTGATCATTAATAGAACATCCATTCTGACCGTATTTCTCCTTCCATTCGATGCCCAGAGTTTCGTAGAAACGTTTAATCACACCGTTGACTTACCGGTTCCAAGTTATTTTACGATGTCCCGATGAGAGAGCTGAAGATCTTCCAGGTGCTTGCGCAAAGTCAATTCGCGACGTTGCTTCTCGAGAGACGCCATTTTTTAAAATTTTCGAAAAACTGACAGTGATGAAAATACACTCCAAACTACTTCTACCCAAAATTTCAAGAAAAAATACCCAATCGGTAATTTTCTACAGCGCTTTTTCCTTGATGACATTTGATGTGGGACCCTCTCTGGATCATCCAAATTATTTTTGCGATCAATGCGATCAAAACTTAAGGCTAACAGTCAAAAGCTTTTTAGGCTATGCAAAGCTACGATGGGTATTCATTGGATATTTCGAAAGAACAGCAGACATTATGAGATAATCTTCAGATGTTTTCGGTTATCCAAACTATCTTAGAGTTCAAAACTTAAAATCTGCAGCTACAACTGCAGCTTTCTGGACTAAAAAAAGTAACAATACGTATTTGATCAAATTAAGTGAGTCATCCGAGAGGTCAACAGATGTTATGAGATATCTTGGGATGTTCTAGATCATGGAGCTTGAGGTAAGATTTTCAGCTTGTGAAATGAGTTATCTGATAATGAATGGATTGGAGTGGGAAATTGACGGCATCAACCCAAGTCATAGATATCAGTTATAAAAAGTTGCACATCAAGTTGAACCGGTGAACCGGTGGTTTAAAACATATCGTTACTCTGTGAAGTCCGAAAAGCTATAGGTAAAACAGAAGATCTTTTGACTTCGTGTGACGCAACGGCTGAAAGCCTCTTGAATAAAGCTTATTTATTCATTCATCTTTAAATTTGTACTCCGGGAGAGTTAGAATGACATTAATTATCCCAATATTATTTCTAAGTGGCTGTTGAGCATACAGGATATTAATTTCATATGATTGAATGCATATCGTAAAAATGCTACTGTTACAGCAGTAGATCTCAAGTTTTGAACTCCATAACAATTTTTTTGGCATATTAAAGGGTGTACATAATCAAATTGCGACACATACAAATATTCGGCAAAATTCATCCGTTCAACGAAATTGACCTCCATAGCCTTGTACCACTCCAAACCCTCTTTTGAGTAATGGTGCGAAGCTCAATCCAGCCATAAAAACGAAGGACGCTCGTGTGACCACAGAAGAGGAAGTAGACGCTTTTGTAGGAATTCCTTTGGGTACACCTGCCCATTGATTGTTCCGGTTGTCACGAATGGGGTGCTCCGCTTTCCACACGAACAAATTGCTTGTCAAATCATATATTTTTTAGCAAACCTTGACATCTTTTGCTTTCTAACGTCCATATGGACATCGAATTTATGATGAGCAAGTGAAAAACTGGAGCCCCGGAAGCTGCCGGAAGTCTGCTTTTACATACGTCTCATCATCATAGGGAGGCAATGTGGTTTCGTTAACATCTGGGTGTAGAGCTTCCGTGCACGTGTTTTACCTACCGTTTTCTGCTGTTCATTGCGGTTAGGCGCCTTTTGGATTTTTACGTGTTTAGACCTTCAAGTTTTTTCGTATCTTGCACGAAAGTTTTAGTTAGATGCAGTTTCTTTGTCACATCTTGAACTGAACGGTTGGGATTCCTCTTGATAGCTTGAACTACCCGCTTGTGATCCTTTACACTATACGAAGATCCATTTTTGCCACTTTTTTCTTTTCGATCGATGGTCAAACGTTCGTGGTACCAATTTAAAACACGGGACACTTCCTGCTGATGACACGATGAGAAAGATCTGGATTTTCGAGGTACGTGCGCAAAATTTCTTCACGCGGCTACTGTTCTTCCGACTTTCATCTTCGCAACGATTGCACATCTGCTTCTGAATTTTTCACAACGTAAACAAATACACATTGAACTAACTTCACCCAAAATTTTAATAGAAAATACCCAACGGGTAAAAAGTCACAGCCATTTCAAAGTGGTGAGATTTAATCCCGTACAACCTTTATTCGGATTTTTCCATTGTAAAAAAATACACTGACACGTAAACAAAGCTAAATTTTTTTACAAAAATACACTGACACGTAAAACTTGTAAACAAAGAATGAATTGACAGATCGAAATGAAATTTTCAGTATGTTCTCATGCAAAATGAAGTATTAAAATGTCGTAGAAATTTTGGTTTTTCTACGGCTCCATAGATGTCGCTTTCCAAACTTTTTGACTAACCTAGTTACTTGGTAGTCGCCTCGAATAAATCTTAAACGTCTCTGTACATCAGACGTACAGATCAAGGAGACGTTAAAACAAGTTACCAAGACGCATTTGAAGTCTATAAATTGTGCTATATTTACTTTTCTTGATGAAAATAATTGACAGGATTTTGCACAATGCTACGGACAACGAAAAATACCAGTTAATTTCTGTGAAAATGCAATCAGTTTGCATTGCTTAATAGCAAAATCTATTTTGATTCTTAACAAATTAAGAACAGTTTTCTGCCGAGTAATTGGAATTGCTGTACTCCAACAAGTATTGCCAAATTAACTTCTGATTTTTTTTTCTTTAAAGAAACAATTTTCTCGGACTCAATGCAACGGCAAACGAACCTTCACCGAACGTACGCACATTTCACATTTTATCGCAATATTCCATTATCATTATCCATAAATCATGAACCGTTTCTTCCGTGAATGGTCCTCATTTTTGGGGCCACCACTCTTGGCCATGCCCCCCCCCCCCTATTCCCAAAAAGCGAATCACGTATGTATGGTCGACCCATCTTCAATTCCTCTTTCCCTGGCAGACACTGCGGGACGAAGATAATCATCGTCTCAAATGTACCGGATGCCACTCGGCTGTCTCGAAAACGTTCACTTCGCTGGCAGGTGGGGGGTGGGGCCAGAGTGAAGCGCGAACAATAATAATAATAACCATAATCATAAACAAGACGACGAAGGGACGACCAACTTACCAACACGGGACGAGACCGGATGTTCAGTTGTTCCGAAGAATCAAATGTTACGCTCTTCTGAGTACCTTTTGCCGCCGCTATGACAATTTTGGGTATTCATACAAATCACCCTCCCACGTTCCTTCACGCGTTCATGAGCTTAAAAAGTCTGGGCTTTGATTTCTGAGTCTTGTCCCTTGGATTTATTGTTGTTGAAACGGGGGCCAATATTATCCGGGATGGCTGTCAATTTTCACTAGCATTAGCATGGCTGATCATGAAAAAAGCTACCCTTTGTCTCGCGGTAACTCTTCGGAGAAATGAACTTTTATGAAAATTGCCAATTATGAGGAAAAAAAGCTGTTCTGGTAAAAAGCAGCTAATTTTTATTTTCTGAACAATCAATCGGGGCTTTTATGCTGAAAGGCAAACGATGATGCGAGCTAGCACTCTTCCAATCAGCGTTGATCAACGAGCACTTGACCATCGTCAAAAACGCGCACAAAAAAAACCCGAGGGAAGTAAAATTAAGCGGTAGGATGCCTACTCAAAATCAATATCATGCATTCGGGTGCTTTTCTATTTATTTTTAAGCTTTATTTTTTTTTTCATTTTTATCCACTCAATGCATTCTCACCCGCCTCCAAACGAGATGATCCAATTTAATAAAACATTTCATCCTTCAGCAGCCGTGGAAAATGCGTTTTCAGGTTTTTTTTGCCTCAGCTCAACTCCCTCTCTTTCTCTCAATTTGATGCGTTGTTGATGCGCTGAATGACTGCTTGTGGAGCAACTCGTTTGCAATGAAATCAAATTTTACTTTATTTATTCATTGGATATTTTTGGTGAAGCCTTCCGCGATGGTGTGAGGGTTCGGAGTGTGTGTGTGTCGATGAAGTTACGGGTGGTACAGTCAGGTGCTCTATAAGACGGGGAGTGTCTAATTTCTTGACTGCTTTGCAATCAATTGAGCTGATTTTGTAATCTACAAAAAATCGGCGTAATTCGCTGCAAGGCAGCTGAGAAATTAGGGCGACTGGATGGACCATCCACCGTTCTATAGAAGACCCGACTGTAGACAGTTTCAAATATTTGTGCTGTTCGGGGTGGATAAAATGGATCACGCGGTACATGAAACTATATGTTTGATTTTCCGCATGGCATCCGATATGCAAGGAGATGAAAATTTCAGATGGTATTTTAGCAAGTTGTTTGATAACAGTCAACATGAGCTGGAAGCTTGATAATAAAACTTCCGAATTTTGGAAGCATGTGGGAAGCGTTCTCTGAAACGGAAAATAGTTAACAATATTTTATGCAGTTAGTTTAAAAAAAAAGGCACGCGCTGAAAGAAGAAATGGTCTAAAGCCCGTTTCAAAGTAAATTTGGACGCATTCAAGTGATCATAACTCAAGAATTGAACAACATACACGGTTGATCAAAACGTCAAAAATGAATTTACTCAGCTTTCAAACAATATATTAAAAGTTATTACATTTCACCGTTTCGAATGAACTGTCGCACTTTAATTGTTATCGATGCCATCATAATCTGCACAGTCGCTGGTGACACTGTACCGGCGAACTTATTCCACTTTAAACGCATTTGTTGTACATTTGTCACTTCTTCACCGCATCCTCGAAGTTTTCGCTTGACAATTGCCCAATATTTTTCGATCGGTCTGAATTCAGGGCAATTCGGAGGATTAATCTCTTTGGCGGCGAAATTAACATTGTTTGCAGCATACCATTCTAGTACCTCCTTAGAGTAATGGTAGCTGGCTAGATCCGGCCAAAACATAACGTTGGTCTTGTGTTGCAGAGTGAAGGGTAAAATTTGCTTTTTCAGACACTCCTTAATGTCTCTTCGACGTCATTGTGTGAGATGTGATGAAAACCTTGGTTTTAAGGCCACAACTGCAGATTCCTTGCCAAATCATTAGCTTCCGAGCAAAATTATCGGCAAAAACAAATTTATACATGCCCGGTAAAATTTTCTTCCGGGGATTATTTTTTAATCCATTTTGACATATGTTTCGTCATCCATTGAAATACAGCTATCAAATTTCGTCAAAACTCGTTCGTATAGTAATCTAGCTTCGCGTTTTGGCCACAAAATTTTGTTTCAGGGAGCAATTCGGATGTTTACTGGTACCAAAAGACTTATATCTTACTCTTGAAAAGATGTTATGCACGGTGGAAAAGTTGAAATCGATTTTTTTTTTTAAATCACGTACCTCAACACCTTTCTCCTCAGCTCTTTGTCCCTAGTGCCACTTTTATAGATGCGCTGTGCCCTATCCACACTCAGAGTATCCTTGTAACGTTTGATTATAAGACACACTGTTGACTTTGGGGATTTTAACACTTTTGTTATTTTTTAGGCTGACCACGAAGGATTCTCTAGATGTTTGTGCACAATTAACTTTCTTCTGTCATGTTCCATGATCCGTAATTTCGAGATGTGTCGACCAATCGAGAAAAAATTTTCATCAATTTCTTCGTGAAACATCAACAAATGCCTGTCAAGCGTTTTTTGTTTCAACCACTAGGGGCGCGGTGGTGTATTAAACCGTGCGTCCAGATTTACTTTGAATTCGAGCTTTATCTCTTCTGAATTCTGGAAAGATTCCGAGATGTTTGCGATCACGGTCTGCTACAAAAAATGTGGTATATTTATATCTTTGAAGAAATAGATTGCCAATTTCTGACGTAAAAAAACCCACATTTTCGTCAAGGTATATTTTTGATGGGAAATTGCCATATTTAAATTAAGTTTTAACAAAGTTAAATATTTTTTATGGACTGAATTCTACCTATTTCTCGGTGTTTGAGTTATACTCATCAAATATAATATTTACAGTTTGATTTAGCTGGTTGCAAATGTTCAAATAGTTTACCGGAATCTCGTTGCTATTGTTTTTTTAGTATACTTTATGTGCTTGCTTGCGGTTTTTTGTTTTATTTTATTATTTGTTTATTATACCAAACCGGTTTTTTTTTAAATAACTTTCTCGCCTTATTCTTTTCAATGGTACATTTTCAACTATAACTTTGAATAACAATTTGTCAAATGCATGAACAGGAGATTCGATATTTTCGTCGTTTCTGAAATTTTTTTGCCAATTAATACTAGTTAGTCTATGCCTAATACTGTCAAAGTTTGCCAAATGCCAGTATATAAATAAGTAAAACTCAAATGTAGACGTTGGCCTAATCCATTATATCAGCGTGCGCTCGTCTTCAATTAAACCAATTGGAAATTGATCACGAACCGCTTGGATATCGACGAAATTTCGCAAACATATTCAGTATAACTCAAGAGGACTCAAGAGTAACTTTTGAGAAGGGCTTATGTGTTTTTGATACAAGACAGTTACTCGCAAATGGGTCCTCTCTTAGCTCAGTCGGTAAAGGCACGGCTTCATATCAACACTATGCTGGAGGTGGCTGGTAATGGTACCTGTCGTCGAAAGCTCTCAATAAATAACTGTGGAAGTGCATTTAGAACACTAAGTTGAGAGCAAGTAATAAGATAATTGCGAAAACAATAAGCTTGAACGCGAAGAAAGAAAGAAGAAGTAACTCGGAAATCGTTCGTTTTCGAGAAAAAAAATGTCTGGGGAGAAATGGTAGGGAATCAAAATGTCCATTAAAAAATATACACTGAAAAACAAATTTTCCCAAATCAGCCAGGAAGGTGCAAAAAAACCTAGAAATTTTTTTTCTCTAAAACTTTTACTAATAGTAACATTTGGAAGATTTGTTTGTGTTTATCAAAACTACTTCTCAATGCTAAAATATGATTGTTCATCAATTTTATAGTAACCGTTTGCGAGATATTTTGAACTTAATTTCATGAGTGACTCAAAACTTAATTATTATTTATTATTAATCTTTATTTAGGAACCTTACAGCCACAGTTGGTTCAGCTCCAGAATCAAAACTTAAGAAACATGGCCTTTTCATAAGTTATTCGAGATGGTCTTTCACCAAAACTTTGTTTGTTTCAACAATCTTTTGTTAATGACTTTAACATGATTGGAATAATTGTTTGAAAGCTATAGGAGATTACTTCAACATTATTGATTTCATTGGCGGATTCCACGTCAATTTCATAAAAAAAATTGTAATTTTGCGGATTTTAATCAACAGTAGATCAACATGCTTGCACTTTGACTACTTATACTGTACTTTATCTATTGGTTATTTTTACTGATAATTTCGTAAGGTTTTCTAGTGGGTATATCTATAACAGATACCCGCGCTGACGGCAAACTAAATGTTCATGGTATAGAACATTGTGGTAGTTTGAAATCGTCACTCATCTAAAACTCTGTCCATTTAGAATCCGTAATAATAAAATTATCAGTTTCTCGGTAACGGATTCACATACAATTGTGCAATTGAGTTTAATACATCAAAACAAATGTAATTCATTGTAGTTTAAGCAAAAATATCAATACAAATCATTTCCCTTCGTTCCTAATGAAAATTTGCACTTTTTTCTTTATTCCTCTAATGAAACACTGCACACCTCCGGAGTCAACTTCCTTTGTACATTTGTTCTACATTTTGGTCATTTGAGTCGCGTCCCGAGCCGTTTTTTCCACTTTTCTTAAGCTTCCGCTTCATTATTGCCCAAAATCTCTCGATAGGCTGGAACTGCGGGCAGTTGGGTGGATTTATGTCTTTTTCGATGAAATCTACGTTATTATCGCGGTACCACTGAATGAATTCCCGGCTGTAGTGGCAACTCGCCAAATCTGGTCAAAACTTCACGGGACCTTCAATGAAAGGTAGTACGCGGTTTTTGAGGCATTATTCCGTGTGCAGCTTCGAGTCCATCGTCTTATTTGTCACAAACACTTTGGTCTTTGCCCCGCAGCTGCATATCCCTTGCCAGATCATCAGTTTTTTTTGGAAAATTTAAACGTCGCAGGAACCGTCTCGTGCCGTCGCCATATAGAATTTTTGACCAGGAAGCAGTCCGAAATCCATTTTGACGTAATTTTCATCGTCGATGAGCAGGCATCCTTGGTACTTCGTCAAAACCTGCTGGTACAATTTCCGAGCTCGAGTTTTGTTGACAAAACTTTGCTTCAACGTTCTGTTTGGTTGCTTGCTGGCTTGATAAGGACAATACCCTGCTCGCAAACAAATTCTTAAAGCGACAACGCGAGCAGCAGCGCTCTTTCGCTCCCTGAAACGTTTGAGCTCTTCATACATGGTTGATTTGGCGATTTTCAACGTTTTTGCGATTATTAATGCGGACCACGTTGGATTATCAACGTGGGTGTGCAGAATTTTTTTTCTCCTCTCGGCTTCCATCTGGAATGACTTTTGACTCACTGCACGAAACACCGTGAAATGTATTCCACTGAAATTTGGTGCCTAGATTAACAAACCGCTGTAAAATAATTTTTGCAGCGGTCACCTTCCGTGCTGCTGAAACACAATAAGTGATTCCGGATTCTAACTGGACAGAACTTTACACAGCAATGTTTATAATATTTTTGCTACTGACAAAAGCAAGCCACATATTCAGAGCAGGAATGTACCTGCTAAATAGATTCCGTAGGTATGTACAATTAAGCCATTGTTATTGATGTATGGCGCTATTTAAATTGCTTCACTTCGACAATCAACAATCTGTGTCTGAACCACAGTTTGTGAAACATCTAAGGAAAACGAAAACTAATTTGAAAGATAGTTGAGGTGTTTTAGATCGTTTTTACCATGTAATGGTTAAATCCAACGTTCACAGATTTTTTCTTAAGTTTTTGGCCAGTTTGTTTCTAAAGTTTTTAGCCACTGATGAAATTAAATACAAAATAACTCGAAAACGGTTACCTCTAGGGAGATCGTTTCTACTAACATTTTGGTTAGAAATTTGATTTTAAACCATATTTTGGCATTGAAAAGTACTTCTAATAAGCTTGTACTCTAATAAATTAATTTTATGAAAATAGTCTAAAGGTGTCATTGGCAAAACTTTTTTAACATATTTTTGTCCATGTTGTTCTTATCTTTTAAGGAATGGCTTTCTTGTCTTAATTTTACCTCCGAAATTTAAAAATAAGAATAAATAATGCATTTTGAAAATTTGAACTTTAGGTTTTAATTATGTTGTCTTCATGAAAAAAAAAATGTTTTTAAGCGTTTATTTTTTTCATGGACATTTTGGATTCCTACCATTTCCTTTCCGACATATTTTCTCTAAAACATACGATTTCAAAGTTATTGTTTTCATTAAAAAAACGGTTGTATCAAAAACACATAAGCGCTTTTCAAACGCTTTCGCTTTTCGCTACTCTCGTATCTAAACGACCGTTCCTCGTGCCAAAATACATAACTTGATTAGCACATCCTTGTCGCCTACCCCGGCATCAAACAGTTTTCATAATTAGTTACGTCAAAAAATATTTTATTTTCATCCATATTTTTTTTTTTTTCATTCATTTATTTTCCGTCGGCCTATTTTCTCACATGGTGACAATCACCGACACCAGGGAGACGACTCCACCACCTGGACCCTATCTAACGACTCATGACTATGAGCCGGGACCAACGGCTTTACTTACCTTCCGAAAGAGGACGTGACCAGATTTTTTCGCCTCAGAAAAACCACCGACGTCGACTGGTATTGAACTCAGACCCACTGCCAGTAGCAGTCACGCTTACCACTACACCACCGATGCCGGCGACGGCATTTTCATCCATATTTTGATCACGGCAGTTTGCGTTGTGTCTTATCGTATTGGTAGGTTCTATTTCGACGTTTCAACAGAAAACATGAATGAAAATATTTTAACGAAGTGTTGCATGTTAATTTGTTATATCAAACTTCTCACTTAAAGGGTCACCTTGCTGCAAAATGAGGAAATTGCCCTAGTGAAATATCACATATTATATGCTAACAGTTTCCTATGATAGTATACGAGATGTTTAGATTCATATGTCCTCAATATCCCATTCAAGTTCTACATTTTTTGTTTTTGTTTTTAATTTTTCGACAAAAAAGAAATCCATTATGGAAAACAATTTTTCCACCCTAATGAAATATCACATATTTAATGTTAATAATGATCTACGATGACACAAGAGATGTGTAAATACTATTGTCTTCACTATTCCAATTATTTTAAGAAAGACCACTCTAATGGAATAAAAATGACCAAACCCTAATGAAATATCATGTATCTAGTTTAAAAAATGGCCTACGATAATGCAAGAGGTGTTGAAATAATATTGCTCTCAATATCCCATTCGATTTCTGATTTGTCGGATTGTTTTAAATTTTCGACAAAAAGGACAACTTCTATGGAAAAAAAAGTGGGTCATTTTAACGCAATATCACATATTTTATGTTGACAGTGGTTAAAGATGATTTAAAAGATGTTTCAATACTTTTATCTTCTACGTTTCTCACAAACATTTTTTTTTATTTTTCATTAAAATGGACCACCCTAATGAAAATTAATTGAGCGTCCCTAATGAAAATTAACATACAATATGTTAGCAGTTGTCAAAGATGATATAGGATATGTTTCAATACCATTGCTATGCATATCTCAGCAGTTGAATTCAAATCATTTAAGTAATATAATGAGTCGTTTTTAAAAAAGGGCTGGCAAAATGGTGAGTCGACAACTGTGATGGAGCGTGCGTCCCCGCAACATAGCTCTGGTCCTCACAAGTTCCTACCTCATGCTTCCACGGGTCAGCAGATGACAAAGACCGCCAGCTAAGGGTTGCGTGCTTAGCTGGTAGTGCAGCCTGGGCACTGTTGTCCTTCTGACTTCAGCTAGATTGAGGAGGTGCGTGCCGAGCGTCTGTCTACCAAGGAGGTCTGTTCACCAGCGGCTGAGTAAGAAACGTTGTACCTCGGCAGCTATACCTTAGGAGACAGTCCCACCAACGCAATGTAGGTAGCGCGGTAAGATAGCATGCTGAAGTCTTACCCTACCACGAAAAATGTAAGTATTCTTTATTTCTTTATACGGTATATAATTTTGGATCATCCATGGAATCAGAAGACATGCAGATAGTACACATGTTATTCTCATTTTATATTATAACATTCCTTCACAATATTTTTTATGCTACTTTCAGCTTCGCATTTATCCATCATCGTAAGTTTTAGTCCACATACCTCCCATGGAGCGAGATAAGGCGCTATAACCTTGGCAATTATTGCCACGCTTTTGGTTCAAATGCCAAAAGTTCACCCACAGGCAAAAGGAGCATAAACTAATCTTTCTAGCATCTATGCTCCCAACGATAAGGTACAATTTATCACACTGTATAACTCAACATAGAAGCGTTTGGTACGGGAGGTCCACGCTTTCTTCCTTCCCTTGATTCAGAGTAGTAAAGCGATTTTAGATCTTTCTGGAATCGCTCTATTTCTTGGAATCCTCTCTGCGGCACATACTACGCAGTTGGCCTGGCCGATGACAAGAAAAATGATGTATTCAAGAAAACATCATTTTCCAGGATGCTCTCAAGAATTGGCTGCGTTAGTATGAGATTAGATTAGATTAGATATAATGAGTCGTTTTTTTAAAAAAAAAATCGTGCTAACACCAGTTCTCGACGATTCATGCATTTGTTAGACCTTTGGCATCAAAATAAAAAAAAAGGTTTTTGGAATTTTTGTGTACCCCTCCCTTGGGGAAATTTTCATGGGTCAAAACACTCAAACTTTGACCGTTTTTGGAGTCCACTTAACGAAGTTCGATTGAGCTCAAATTTAGCATGGGGACTTCATTTGAGAAGAAAAAACTTTTGAGCATAACTCTTTATTGAAATTCGAAAAGTCGGTTTTGGTTGGCACCCTAATAGACCATGATTTCATCTTTTCAGATAGTCTCAGTTCTATTGATTGGGGGTTTGGGAAAACGTGAAGATTCTTACAAAAAAATTTGAAGGTCCATACAAAAAATATGACAAGGAGGAGGGGGGGGGGGGTTATAAAAAGTCACTCTTCGCGTGACGTAATTAATGAACGTTCCCTTATGCACTTATTTCTCGTTTGCTGGGCTTCCTCATTCAGCATCCCTAAAGGCAGTGCAGCAATGCTGATAATATCGCAACCGTGTAATAGTAGCTTATGCACTGTAGGAGAAAGCACATGCCAATCGTACAATCCACGATATATCCTAAATGTATCTTGAGCAAATTGTCTTCTGGTTCAGGTTGACGACTTTTAGAAGAATTTCGAATTTCGTTAAAAGGTGTTTATCGAGCTCTGTGATTTCGACAACTGCATTTACTTACATTTACATGAAAAAGGTACCCGGGTACCCTGTCGATCACATAAGGGTTAAGAGAAATATAGTTGGGGCACTACATGTTTGATCTTCTTACCGACCGCAAACAGATGTAATATTGTTGTGAATAAGTTCCTGCCACGTCATTCCAGCACCTTCGTATCAACCATTGACAAAACAAGCTTCGCTTACGTCTCCACGCTTACAGAAGAAGTTTTCAAGTGGCTTCTTCTCACCTCCGATCCCGTAATCTCACTTATCAACAGACGTACAACTCGTGGTGAGACACAGTTTGATTTACCTGAAGAAGCTCGAAACTTAATAAAAATTATTAATTTTTATCCTATTAAGCGTTTTTCTATGAAAACACGTGGTAATTGTCATATACTAAACAAAGATAGCCATGATTTCTGTGTGTTTTGATTCTATTTGAGCTCCTGATGTATGTTTTTATTGAAAACTGTATGTTACAGAAAGTAGCTTTGAAAAGATAAAAAAAATATCATCTCTCCCAAATTCTCCTTAAACGTACTCTAAGGTGTGTTGAATCAAGTCATGGTATGCCATATTTTTTCAGGTGCTCCATTTCATGTTGTGAGGCCTATAATATGGCGTAAATTTAACTGAAAATTTACTATAAAATGAAAACAAGAAGATATAAAACTATGCTGTATTCAGCAAAATTGTACCAAATGTCAAAACAAACAACTTTGTAGAACATAGCAAGCTGGAAAAAGTTAAAATGAATGACTTTTAGTCGAAAAACGATTATTTACTAAAATTCGGAATTATCGCAGTAGGCTTTGAACCTAGACAAAAAATATGTTCTACAAAGTTTTTTATAACAACAATTTCTACAACTTTGCTGAACATACCATCTCACGATATTGGCACATAAAAAAGTTAGAGTATACGCCACTCTTGCGTTTAATGCAAGAAAAAAATAATTTCAAACAAATTGTAGTTCAATAAATTTGCAACAAGTTCTCAGAAGTAACCAAAGCTCTAATACCACAAATTTCTATTGAAAACCTCATGGCCGCCTAAAGTAGCTTACTGGACCACTGTGCAATCACTCCTCCAATTGCTCATGATTATACGATACAAAATAAAAAGGAACTAAACGTAAGTACATAACCTATACATGTATTTCATTGACATTGAATACCAATTCACGCCACGATTTGATCAATAAACGAATAGATTTAGACAATGAAAATAAAGTTAACCGTTGAGTCTAGACGGTGATAGGATGTTAATAGGATAAACATGTACATTTCAGGAAAATTAGATTCTCTCTCTATTCGGTTCAACAAAAACTGGATCGTGCGTTCATCGTTCATTCGGAAGATGTGGTCTTTGAATGTTCAAGATTCGATGCAGTGCTTTGGGAGATGCCCGTTCTGAGGGTAGAGAATCTCGTCGAAGAAATATGTCGAGAGGAAAGTACATGGATTGTCGTAAACAGATAACATAATTACACATTTGATCTTATCCAAAAATCATTTACTCTTGCGCTATTTTCAATTAATGTTTTGGTTTTTCTAAAATTGAACATCAAAAACCTAATCTAGCACTTTTGGGGCATGATAATCGACTCTTTTTTTTTCGACGGTAGTTCACGCTCCAGTCTCCAGTAGTTTTTTTTTCACTTTGCATGACATTTTTAAAAACGAGGAAACTAACGAAAACTGAACCGTCTGCAAGCAGTGCTTACTGTGATCCCTAACAAAAGTAATCTGTTCCGTTATTGTCGTTATAAAACAACATTGATAAATGTTGAAAGCCAAAACCTTATGTTGAAAGCTGTTGAATTGTTACTTGTGATATATCGGTTATACAGAGCTCAAATGGGATACCCCATTCCTCTCTATCAATGTGTATGCTACCAATTCTCAAAGAGCACATCAGTTCGAGAAAGTGTCAGTCAAAGCCCCTCCCAGTACTTCCTCATCTTCTTACCACCAAACAATTCCGAAGCACAAATTGCTCCCAACGAAAAACTTATCTCAACAATCGAGCATAAATAATTTATGATCCACTTCCGGCAAGTTCCACACGTTCCGCCCATTTTGCCTCGGTTCGGTAAATGTGCCGCCAGCCACTACACTGACTGCACAGGAGCTACTTGCCATTTACGACGACAAACCAAGATGCACATCATATGTCTTCGTGTGCGAAAATTTACTCACCGGAACTAAGAATTTCCCGCTTCCTCGCCGCACTCGATAGATCAACTTCTCCGACGGCCGGCCGGCGGCGGGATGACGAGGTGGGGTGAAAATTTATTTTTATGTCCCGACCGGGGACGAGCGTTCGTGAAAACAAATCCATCGTAAAGTTTTATCAATAATTTTGCATCGTTAAGCCACTTCCTACTGGCTGTGAAGAGAGGTGTGCGAAGGTAGATAAATGCAGAAAGATGGGAAGCCACTTTTTTCTTCTTCTTCTCGCTTGTCAGGAAAGTTTTTACGTAAAACTAATATGCGGCACTCGGCGGAATGCCAGGAGAGCATACGTTTGGGGTTTTTCTTGGCTGCGGTTGGAACGCAGTAAAGTTATCAATTATCTGTCATTTACTGCGGTGCGTAAAAGTCAAACCCCTAGCGGAAGACGGAATCGTAAAAGCAATTGATGTTTGTCATTTTGGATGGAAGATGAGTTTCTTCGGCATTTGGAAATGCGGGGTAGTAGGGGAGGAACGTGTCATCACCGGGATGTGTGAAACGGGAAGATAAAACCGTTTTACGACGACGAAGACGACGACTGATGAGGCAATTCGGGTGCAATTCATTCCGGGTTGGAACGGGAGGAAGAGGCCCCTGGAATTTGGCATCATCAAATTCGGGAATTTGTTGCATACTGGAGGTGGAAGAAGAAAATCAAATTTGCTGAAATGAATGCTTCTAAATTCGAGTTATACCACATGCTTGCTTAGGTTGTTCGAGGCTAGATTGATTTTGTATCTATTCTACTACTTTCTACCAAAATGTGTTTTTATTTACATTGGTTTAATTATCAAATATTAATATCTCATTTCAAGTGGTTAGCCAGAGGGACTCTAAATCTTCATATATATTGTGGGTTAAATTGATTGGTGTTGTTTTTACATATTATAAAGTTTTCCCTCGTGCAGTGTGTTTAATTTGAAATTTTTTATAACTTTCCAACTAGCATAACTTAAATCTAGTTTACCAGCTGTCTGATGATAGGATGTGGTGACCTAAGGCAGCATTCTCTGAACCATTCCAGGACTGTGATTTTTCTGTCGCCGAGAGTCTGTAAACCAGCCAGGCGATGGATCTAAAAAATACTGGTTCTTGAAGGACAGTTCAGAATCATCCGACGAATGGTGTTCTGAACTACCTGTAGTATCTGAGGGTGGCAATTGGCATAACTCTCCCAGATTGGCAAACCGTACTCGACCACGGGAAGGATGATTTGTTTATGGACCGCAAGATTGTTCTTGGTCAATAGAGTGGACTTTCTGTTGATCAGCGGATACAGAGATCCTAACAAGGTTCTACACTTATTTCATGTTTTGTCAATATGCGATCGGAACAATAACTTCCTATCTAGGGTAAGATCAAGGTAGACTACTTCCGCGGACCAATCGATCGGAGTGGTGCATAGGTGGATTTTCACATTTCGTGGCGGAAAAAGTCGAGGTGACTTCGAATGCGGAAACAGAAAACATTTTTTTTAGTATGGCGGTTCGAATTGTTCTTAAGTAAACCTGAACGTTGGAATTGTCTTTGGATGGAGTTGCCGATTCCGAAAATGTAGGGTATGTGTCCCTTGACTCAGCCTAGTATGCAACAATCGATTACATTTTTTATCATAACTCATGAAGTTTTTCAGCTGGAAGCAAAATTTAACTAGCTATTGACTTGCCAAGATATGTTTAATAAAACATCTGTTAGTATGTATCACGAAAAGTTACACAACTCCCTTTATGGAGTCAGAAACTTTCGAAGAATATGGATGTAATGTTGGTCTATGGGCATCAAATTGGGTCTATTCATGGATGCAAGTTCGTCCCATTCGATAGATTTTTTTATTGAATGTTGGCAATGCACGCTTTTGCCGATTTTCTGATTCAAGCGTTCCCAACTGTATTCGCTCTACCCAACAAACAATTTTACTAACAATCAAACTGTACTTAAACTGCTAAGAAAACACTTAAGTGATTTTAACATATGATTTGAGCGGTCATTCAGCAATCAAAACATTATAATTCACTCTACACAAATTTAGTTACTTTAGTTTGTGTTAAGTTGGGCCATATGAAAAACATTCAACCAAAACTCAGACATTGGTATTGTAAATGTTACCATTAACAACATTTTTACGACGCATTCCATAAGACAGGCCATAATTGAGAACCTAGAAAAAAACATGTACCTAACATTGGGTCTATGGTTTTCATTTTAAATCATTGTTATTTTACCTATGTGACCTGTTAGTTTATAACGTGTGACTATTTTCTGTACATCTTGGCTGCATTATTCAGTTTATAGGTTCAATTTCGGCAATTTAGATCATTCAAAGAGCATGTAGTTAATCTGTTCAGCTTAACCAGTAAATTTATGGTGTCTAAAAAGAAATCGCAAATTACGCGAAAGTGAACAGTTATAAATTGATTAATAATATCTCAATTGCTTTGAACTTGATCGGTCATCCTAATAGCAACATGATTTTATTGATTATCGCCGAAATAATGACATATTTGGTACATAGGCCGAATCAAGGAGCTAGGCTAACATTACATCCCGTTACCCTAGTTGGTAGTCCTGACAAGGTTCAGCGAATCAATCACTTAATCTTCGGTCTGCTACTTGTGTAAAACTTTAAACCGACGTTCAAATGTATGTCGTTATGCTCCTGGTAGGCTTTTGCGCTTTTTGATACCTTTGCACTAGTATATTTGTTGTTGTTTTGATTCGCTACACACTCAAAACGCTCTCTCTTTCTTTCGTATTACTATCCCTTTTTTTCACACGGAAAAGTTACTCAATTTTCGTAAAAAGTGGATCTACTCAATTTTTGACTAGATCCACTTTTTACGAAAATTGAGTAACTTTTCCGTGTGAAAAAAAGGGATAGTAATACGAAAGAAAGAGAGAGTGTTTTGAGAGTATATGTTATTTTGACACAATATTTGAGAGTGTGTTGGTGTGAATTGGTTGCAAACGTTATTAGGGGCGAATCATTAAGCTTGGGACCGGTGTGCTAGTACGTTTGCCACGAGGGGCACAACGAACAAGATGGTAAGACCAAATGGAGCAAGATCTAGTGAGAACAAGGGGCGCACGGGATTGGTGAGAAGCTGCCAGGAGAACGTTGAAGGAATATTGTGTATCAGGTTATGTTATAGATGACGCTATGCAATGAATGAACATGGTGTACGTGTGTGTTTTGTTTTCAATCCGGCGGACACGGTTGATATGAAAACACTGCTGTTGTTGTTTTTCATTACATTCGCTCTAATTGAAGCGCTCATGTTGGCTACACTTGAGTATGAGTGATGTTTAAACGCTGAAGCGAATGATGCACAAAACATAAACCTTACACTTATGTGCAGGTGGACGTTTAACTCATTGGGTGTATGTGTGAACTCTGATGGAATGCCCAAGTGAGTGCAAAAGCCTGCTCACTTGTTGGTAAATTTTCATTTTTGCAAAATAGTCGCGTACTGCGAAATGTCGAGGACCGCAGAGTAGCAATAGAGTTTAGGGTACATTTGAAGCTAAAGCAAAGGATAGAAATTTGGACAGAGAAAAATTTCACCCTCTGTTTGCCGACATTTTCAAGCAGTTTCGAAATTGCATGTTTAACTTTTTTAGACATGCACTTATTTGGTTATCTTTGGTTGTGACTTGTTAGTATCTTTTCTTAAAATTTGATCATTTGCATGCAGTAATAAGCTAGCAATCAACGAATGCCAGAGCGACATAAATCTGTGTTGCAACATTTTGTTAACCATCTGACTGGTGCCAGCAGAAATGTTCCGTCATCTTAAGAAAAAAGTTGACAACTGTCATGACATTTTCTCCTTGTATTCAATTTGGTCGTAGTGAAACGTAGTGGTATGTAAATAATGTTAAAATACTGCCTTCTTACGGATCAGCGCAATGCTGCACTTTGAAGGTTGCTAAATATTAAACAAATAGGATTTCCGATGCTCCATGTTTTTTTTAACATGCGCGAAAAAGTAATATCCCTTAGATGACCTATAGTTATCGCTCAGCTTTTGAGACGTGCAGACGTTTTTTTGGATTGCGCTTATCACAAGTGAAGCATTTACCGTTGAAAAGTTTTATTTCTTGCTACACTGTGCCGCGTCGCGTGCTAAAGTATCCCGCGATGAGGCGAGAAAATACTTTTAAAATAGACTATTCTCAGTTTGCCGTGAAACCATCGGTAGAAAAACTCTACAGTTTCTGTCACTCGGTTCTCGGTTTGAAACGGGAAGCTAATAAAAGACTCCAGTGCCACAGAGGTGGAGCATGTGCCTTCATCAAAGTCAGTGACTTGGCGCTCGCACAAAGTGTCGTTGACGAACATGACGGGAAGCATGAAGTGGAGTGTCAGGGGAAGAAACACAAGCTTCGCATCACACTGGAAGATGGTAGTGTTGAAGTGCGCGTTCATGACCTCCCTGAAGATGTATCGGAAGAAAGGATCGAAGAATTCCTATGTGCGTTTGGTGAAGTGCTCTCGATCCGCGAAGTGTCGTGGGCCGAAAGCAACGAAGCCGAAGGCATACCGCTCGGCATATGGTCTGCCCGCATGTTAATGAAGCGGAATATCGACTCGTGGGTCACCATTGACGGAGAACAAGCGTTCGTTGTATACAAGGGACAGCTACAATCGTGTTGCTACTGCAAGGAACAAGCTCACACTGGCATATCATGTGTCCAGAACAAAAAACTCTTGTACCAGAAAAGCTACGCCAATGTGACGAAGCAAGCTGGACAAACGAATAGGTCAACCACCGGTCAACAACCCAAAAAAAACAGCTGGTGCGAGACCAACAAACACGAGCCCGGTCGTTCAGAATACCACCGCTCCACCACCGTTATCATCGGACGCTTTCCCAGAACTGCCGAGTGTCACGAGCCAGACCTCAAATACGAATATAAGCAGGCAGACCGTACCGACTGTGATACCCTCGTGTCCGCAAACAAAACGAACGCAGAATTCGTCATCATCGTTCTTAACACCACCGCAAACTGTCGTGGTCGTGGACGACATTTTCAAAAAGCCAGCGCTGCGATCGCAGAGCAAGAGCGGCACCGGTAACGAAACTGATGACTCCACTACTTCAACGAGCAGTAGAAATCGAAGCCGACCGGTTGGTAAAAAAAACCCGCCGGGACGACATCGACGACGAAAGAGAGGAGGAAATGCAATTATAAATGGCTCTCACGTCGTATAACATCTCGTCCATCAACATATGCACACTCACGAACGCCACGAAAGTAAACGCTCTCCGGACCTTCATCAACAGCCAAAGCCTCGACATCGTGTGTCTACAGGAAGTTGAGAACGAACAACTCTCTTTGCCTGGCTACGTCGTTTATTTCAATGTAGATCACACGAGAAGGGGTACAGCTATTGCTCTGAAGGATCACATCCAAGTCACTCACGTTGAGAGGAGCCTGGATAGCCGACTGCTTGCGCTGCGAGTGCAAGACACGACAATCTGCAATGTTTACGCTCCCTCCGGGTCTTCGCAACTCGCCGTTCGGGAGAATTTCTTCAATGAAACGCTTCCCTACTATCTCCGTCACCGCACCACGCAGCACACCATCCTCGCAGGCGATTTCAATTGCGTGCTTTGAACACGCGACTCAAGTCAGTCCAAACACGAGTCCCGCCCTCAAAGCAGCCGTTCAACAACTGCAGCCCCACGATGTATGGGTGAAACTGTTTCCACGTGATGATGGTTTCACATACGTCTGTCGGAATGCTCAATCGCGTCTTGATCGAATCTACGTCAGCAGCGGTCTCCGTGACCACTTGCGAGCAGCACATACCCACGTCTGCTCTTTTACCGACCATAAAGTGCTGACTCTCCGACTCTGCCTCCCCCATCTTGGTCAGTTACATGGCCGGGGCTTCTGGTCTCTCCGACCGTACCTTCTAACCGACGAGAACGTTGCGGATTTCCAATACCAGTGGCAATATTGGACCCGTCAACGTAGAAACTATGGCTCATGGATGGACTGGTGGCTCTCGTTTGCTAAGCCCAAGATCAAACGGTTTTTCAAGTGGAAATCTCGAGACATCTTCGATGAATTTCACAGCGAGCATCAGCGCCTCTATGGTGAACTACGGCTTGCCTACGACGGGTATTACCAGCACCCAGAAATGCTGACCACCATCAACCGACTGAAAGGCGCAATGCTTGCGCATCAACGGAGGTTTTCTCACACGTTCATGCTAGGCGAGAGGCGAAGGAAGAAAACCATCATCACGCAGCTGCAGACGGAGCAAGACGAAACCATAACAACATCACGATCGATAGAAGACCACATGGTGGACTATTTCTCCACTCTCTACACCGAGGAGGCAACAGAAGAAAGCGACAATGGATTCGTCTGTGAGAGTGTTGTGCCACTCAACGATCCATCAAATAAAGCCTGTACGAGCGACATCACGACGGCAGAAATCTGGTCTGCAACAACAGCAAGCGCACCTCGTAGATCCCCTGGCTACGATGGTATTCCGAGAGAATTTTACCACCGCATGTTCGACGTCATCCACCGAGAGTTAAATCTGTTGCTGAATGAGGCACTCAGCGACAATCTTCCCGCAGCGTTTGTTGAAGGGATCATCGTGTTGGTCAAGTAGAGAGGTGGCGACAACACAGCGCGATCATACCGACCGATTTCACTGCTCAACAGCGACTATAAGCTCCTCTCCCGCATACTCAAAACCAGACTGGAGCAAGTGATGCGAGAACACCACATCTTGAGTGACGGGCAGAAATGCTCGAACCCAGAGCGAAGTTAATCAGCTTCGATCTCGATCATGCGTTCGATCGGGTCCGGCACTCCTTTCTCTTCACGACCATGCGCTCGCTCGGTTTCAACCAGGGATCTCATCGCTCTCTACTCGCGCATTGCCAGCCGGTCCACTTCTCGGCTGCTGATCAATGGGCATCTCTCTCGGTCGATTGAAATCCAACGGTCTGTGAAGCATGGGACCCGTTGTCCATGCACCTATTCGTGTTGTACCTACATCCATGGTGCGTGCAGGCTCGAACGTGTGTGCGGTAACGATCTGCCGGTAGCCTATGCGGATGACATCAGTGTAATCATCACATCGACAAGGCAAATCGAAGAGATGAATGGGCTGTTCACTCGCTTCGGGAGTTTTTCGGAGCGAAATTGAATGTGCGGAAAACTGTTGCTATCGATGTCCGGGTTTTGCGAAGGTGGCACCATCAACTCCCAGTGGCTGCAAACAGCCAACACAGTCAAGAATTCTGGGTGTTGTGTTCGCAAACTCGATACGCCTGATGACAACTTTAAATTGGAATGCGCTCGTGGTGAAGTTCTCACAACAAATGTGGTTGCATTCTCTGCGCACGCAGAGCGTTACATCAGAAGGTCATCATGCTCAACACGTTCGCCACATCCAGGATGGTACCTCGCGTCCATTCTACCACCGTTAAGTGCACGCAGCGAAGATAACGTCAACGATGGGAACGTTTCTTTGGAAGAGAATAGATCGCCCGTGTCCCGATAATGCCGCCTCGTCCGCATCAAGGAAAAGGGAGGCCTGAAGCGTGCAATTACCAGCGCTAAAATGTAAGTCGCTTGCAATAAAACCGACATCTGCTGGAGATCGAATCCTTCCTTTCTATAGATCCCATCTTGTCCAAAATAATCCACTGCCCAGCAATTCCAATAGACCTTCCTGACGTCAAATTAATCCTTTCAAATTTATCCCACATTCCTCCGAACTCAACATAACCCCTCCGCCGAACAAATCCATCAGCACTGTCGTCCAACCAAACAGAACTGCCGAAGATGGAACGGGAGCAGTCCAGGAATCGATTCGCCACGTACGTGGCAAAACATCTCAGCGAAGCAACTTCCATCTACGCACCGGTTGAAACTATATTTGATGGTTAATGGCAAAATCGACCACAGAGACACCTGTTTGTGATGCGGAGAGTTCCGGACCAATTTTGCACTCATTGTGACGACACAAGCGACTGAATCTCTTCTCCACAAATTTTGTGCTTGATGCTCGTGTCGCCCTCGGCCTGGAATGTGTTCATAATGCAGAGGATGGACAGTACATGCATAGCAGAGATGAGCATGAGAAGACTGCTGGATGTGCGTAACTATGAGTGCAACTGCTTTGAATGCTGTGATCAAACTGATGTCAGATGCACTTAAATTTCACCTTGATGTAAACTGGATAATTTGTGAATATGCACTGTGATCTAAAAAATGACAAATAAAATCAACTTATTTTAATTAAAAAAAAAAAAACTTTTTGTTTATGCAATTGTCAATAGCTTACTTATGTTGTATGATAACGTGCGGGAATTGTTAGACGTAGTATACACACTTAATACATTTTACAGTATTCCGTAATTTTCTGCCAAATTTTCAACAGCTGAACGTTCGGTTATCCGATTTACCGGATTACGGTGAAATTTTACAGTTATCTTTAAAAAAAATCTGGAAATTGTAAAACTTTACCGAAATCCGTGAAATTGGATTACCGAATGTTCAGTTGTTGAAAATTCGGTAAAAAATAACCGAAAACTGTAAAATTTTGTAAAAAATGTTCAACAAATAAAACGAATTAACTTTTGACAGTTACTCTATATTCACGGTTTGATAGCCTTAAAGTCAGTTTGTGTTTGTACCCTAAAATGATTTGTCCATAAATGTTTTAAGATAATCTTTTATGATTTTTTTTTTAAATTTACCCAATCAATTTCTATGAAAAATTTTCCGAACTTCATTGAGATATTCCTTCTTGCCTTTCTTTATGTATTCTTCAGGAGTTTGTGGGCATTCCAACAAGGATTCTTTTAAGAGCTTATTCTGGCATCTCATCGACAGTTTTTCAAAACATTCTTGTGATTTTTTTTTTTGGAGGGATCCCTGAACTTGTGAAGTTTTGTGATTCTAAAGGAATCTCTGGAGAACACCTGAAAGAACTACACAAAAACTATAAGATAATTCCTGATATGCTGGAGAAATCTTAGAAGGTATTTTTTGCATGACTTCCATAATCTCATGTATGTAATTCTTAATTTTAAAATTATGCTAGGTGTTTGTAGTATTATTTTATTAAATTTTGTGTTAAATGCCTGCAAAAATTCCTACATATAGTTTTCCAGAAAATACTTCAATAATTTCGTCGGGCATTCTGCTGGAGTAGTATTTGTCTCCATGTTTCTTAAGAGAATTTTCTTCGAAAGAATTTCGTACAGAAATTTCTACAAAATTACTGTTTTTTCTATTTTCATGCATTCACGCAGGGGAATTTCGGGAATTTATAATAATGTTATCGATGGTTATTTTTAGAATTTGATGCATAGTCATTTAAAACGCGATTTTTTGTTATCTCTAATATACTCTTGCAGTGCAAAAACCTATACATATTTTTCGCGTTTTTTTGTTTTAGATCGATGGCACCGATGGCAGCATAAAATGGCCTATAAACTGTGGATCAGATGGAGCATCGATAATGATGGGTTCTAATCGACCCATCCAGGAGCTACTGAAACGTGACTTACCCCATTTTATAATGATCAACTGTACTGCCTCCTTTTGCAAGCTACACATGCGGAAAACAGCCATTGTACCTAGCACAGTTGATCCGTTACGATCCAAGGAATTCCAGATGATACAAACTATGTTGGAGTTGAAGCCTTTGAAAGTTCTGCATCCAAATCGCTGTCGTAGGAGGCAGTCCTCAAAAAGAATTTTGAACGATATTCGAAGAACGTGTTGTTTTTTGCGTTCCAATCAAACTGCGACAACAATCAAACCGCACTGCGCATCCTCTGTCATCTTAATGACCGAACAAAGCAACCACTTCTACACTTCCTGAGCAACGTTTTGCCCCTAATGGGGCATTGATTGCTTATGCTGCTAATGATTTTCCTTGCAAATATTTATGACGATGATTACCTAAAACACCGAACGGGGTTCGAAGTTTCCGATTTTGAGAAACATCTTCGTAAGAAGTCGGAATTGCTTATCGGGATAGCAGCAGGATACAACTCTCTATGATAACTGGAAGGAGGCTATCACCTTGATTTACTGCGCTCTCTATACCGACTTGATTAAACAGACCACTAAACGCTTTGACTACTGACTACTGCATCGATCGTTAACCCTGAGAAGCTGCACAATTTGAAGGACTTCTACTCGAGTATTAAAATATATCCGATCTGCTCTGAGCTGCTCGTGACCTGAGGACGGCAATCATCTGTAAGGACATCGAGGTAGAAAAATCGGATGGAGACTTGTTCGAGAAAACTGCTGTGTTTCTAACGACCAGATGGGAAGCAGGCATTTCCCTTGCAAAGAAAGTTGACTGCGAACTTTCTACTAATTCCTGTACTACGAATTTCCTTAAGAAAGAATATCCGTTTTGCTGTAGTGTGATGTAGGGAAACCGATTAATTCACTTAAGCCCTATTGAAAAGACCGTTTTGTATAGGCTAATCATAATAAATGTGTTCTGATGAGTATAAATCTGCTCTATTTTCCATTCAACCTAATAGAAATTATAAAAAGGAAGTGCATTAGCAGTCAGACACCTGAAAAGTTTCCATTTCACTTCTACAAAAGTTTCCATTTCACCTTTACACACAACCTTTCCACCACAAAGTTTGAAGCACAGATTTTTGTCAAGGTTTGTTGCAGTTAATCACAGCTGAACAAAATTTCTTTGGCAAAAATTTTAAGATGGGAACAAAAAATAATGCGGCAACACTGGTCAGACCTGACCCAGGTTTAAAACCGAAAACTACTTAAGAGTTGATTTTCATTTCGATATCATCACCACTGTAGAAAGCCTAGAACAAAATATCCAACAGCCTCAAAACAACTCAAACCACCCAGGTGCTGCAAATCACACTGACACACACACACAAAATCGTTCGCAGAGATAACATAAATCGAGTCAAAAATCAAAAGCACATACCATCCTAGCTAGTTCATCGGTACTCATCGTGGCATCATCGGGATAGTAGGATTTGCGTGTGCGTGTGACATTTTTGTTGTAGTTGTAGTTGTTGTGATGGTGGAAAGTAGTAATGGAATTCATGGATGATGAATATGATGATGATGATGGTTGTGATGGTGAGTAGGAGGAAGCTCTGGAGCGATAGCGTACCTTTGGTGCGCCGACTTCTCGCGTCGAGATGCCCATCTTCTCGTGGTGCCTCAGCTGCACCGGGTAGATGATCTGGTAGGAGTTTCTACCGATCTTTTCCACCAGCTCCTGATTCTGCTGGTGCTCCTTGAGTAGACGTTCAACCTCACCTGTTGAAAAAACAGAGAAAAAAAGGGAAAATATTAGAAAGTGCCACGTAATCAAATTGAATCAGATTTTACGCTTCGTAATAAATCCACAAAGGATTCTGCCATAATCGCACTTGATGAATCAACTCAACCCTACTCCGGGTGCCAGGGCCAATGAGATGCTGCTGTGTCACCAGCACCATCCATCGTCCATCGTCACACCTTTGCCGGTGATTTATGAGTTCGTCAAGTGGAGCTCCCCATGCTTTTTTTTCGGCTGTCGAGTAGCCTTCCGCACCAACAACGACATGTACATGACATTTACAAAGTGCTCTTAAAAGCAGATGCATGTCGCGTTACTATTAAACCATTAGATCTACTCTGTTCCATCCTGTTCTGTCAATTGGGGCTCCGTCCCTCGGGGTTTTCAGCAATAGGGTTTATCTTGTGATGTTAATTGCTCCTCTGACCTTTCGACCGGTCGTTGTTGGAAGAACTGACTGATTAAAATACTCGCTAAAACCTCCAATGCCGGGAGGTCTAATGTCTCAATCTTCTCCACGAAGTGCGTCTCCGCATTTTAATACCAGTCACTTTGGACGACAGATATAGCAGCACTCACCGGTAGATGGCGAGAACAAGTTTTAATTTAATTTCCATTTCACTAAAACTGTAATTAAATTAAATGAAAATAATGCCATTTACGAACGAATGCTACGAAAGCATTCTAGCCAAGGATATTTCCATTTTGTCAACTACCGCCACTCACTCCACTTTACTGGGGCTCGGGGGGGTGTGCCTTGCCTCCAGGACACGGATCGAAATAATTGACTTTTTGCGCTTTGACGACGCTCTGAGCACACAAATGATTTTGTCTACTCGTTCGGCAAAAAACTCGTCATCAACTGTCATTAGACGAAGTGAGAAATGGACTGCGGAATGCCAACGGCAAAGGTGGGTTGTCAGGCGACAGAAATCCCCTTTATTGTGCTTCTAATTATTTAAGGGTAGGGGAAATGTGCTCTGAATGATCCAGTTGCGTGCTGAATGTGGAAACTGCTGTCTGGTTCGGCAGATTAGATCCATTTGAAAAACTAATGACGTCGTGTTGTACGTAATTTGAGGTGTTTGGTGTTTTCGTCGTTGTGCTAATCTGGTAGTAGATTTTATTTTAGCCACGTTATTGAGCGTTGGTAAAATGAATCGACCCATTTGAATATTTGCATGATGTACGCCAAAGATTAACTATCGGAGATGACGAACTAAGAGACGTTATACAGCAACACACTGCTGAAGATGGCTAGGATCAATCGCAGCTCTGAATCAGGATTTTCCAACTCCCTGATCAGTTTGTGGAACACATTTCTGCTGATTGGAGTATGTATGCTATCCAAGCTTTCCTAACATACCTCCCAGAGTAATCGTATTTAGAGGGTCTAAAATATTTTGAGTGTGATGCTCTAGCCGTCTGTCGTGGAATGATCGACAACACTATTTTCGTCTTTCAAGGATTGATTCCAACACATCGAATTTATGGATTGAAGTGTCGTATGATAACTTGGCTACTAGCACAAATTTACTTAAGAAAGCAATGTCCTAATTGAAAAGACTCTCGTAATATAACGTCAAATAATCTGAAATCTCATATCCATACTAGCGCCATGTAGTGAGTGAATTCCAAACGTATGTGATCATCATCCAGATGGACTTGGTCAAAAGAACGAATTTTCTTAAAGAAGTATTATAGTAACTTGTAAGGCTCTCGAGATACAGCAAACTCGAACTGAATCATCATATACACACTAGCGCTACATAGTGAGAGATTTCCAAATATATGTGACTATCATCTGGAAGGGTCACTAGCACAAGTTTGCTGAAGAACACATCGTCCTAACTAGTAAGGCTTTCGAGATATAGCAATTACAAACTAGAAGATTATATGCACAATAGCACCGTGTAGTGACCGAATTCCGAACTTGTGTGACCACCTTTAGAAAGCACTAGGCCACTAGGACAAGTTTCCTGAAGTTTGATATGTCCTAACTAGTGAGGCTCTCGAGATATCCTAGGATGAAACCAATTACCCCTTATCCCAACGCGTCACACCTTTCATATTTAGTAACTCAAAAGTAAAGCGCCTCTAGCGGTGAAAATCCCAATTAAACCGGAATCCAACCCCGTACAACAACTCTGCTCAAGGGTGTATGTAGATATTTATGACATAAAACAACTGAGATAGAGCTTATTTCCCCAAATTAGTGAAATTCCAAAACCTGCGGATATCTGTACGGTTTCGATTTTTACGGTCCCAATTAACCGTAAAGACCGGTACCCGACTGTATCTACTATAGTATGTAGCACCGTCCGTTCAAAGACACCAAGGACGCGTTGGTCCTCCACGAGAATTGTCCATGTTTTGATGCCGTAGATGATTATTGGTCTAACCAATGTCTTGAAGATGATCAAATTTGTAGTCCGGCAAATTTTGTTCGACTAAGCGTCCTTCAGATTCCGAAGTAGACACAATTTCCAACCGTAATGCGCCTTTGTATCGCTCTGCTGGTGTAGAGTATTAAATAAGCTCAGGTACACCAATTCGTCTGCCGCCTTAACTGCATCACCGTTGATGTGAACTTTTTGTGGAAGGTTAACATTGTTATCTCGTCAGCCGCTTTCCTCTATGTAGTTTAAAAACCGAATTCTACTGGCTTCAGCCTTAAACCTATTATATGTTTTCGTCATTGTCTGAACTTCCGACGATATCAACATTGTCGGCGAAGATAAAAAGACCTCAAAAACATGCCTACACGCATGTTTTCGTCCACCATGACGAATGTTCTGGCTAACTGCCGGACGGCCGCTGGCAAGGGCGTAGAATGTTTTTGCAAGTAAACTTAAATAATTACCTTCCATGGAAAATTTTGCAAAAGCAATTCTCTGTCTTAGCTCTTTTTTTATCACCATCCGAAAAAAAGTCCATTTTTTAATGCGTACGTTACTGGTCGAATACGACGGTTGCTGAGCTACGTACAAGTTGTCTCCGTTTTGGAGACAAAGTCAGAGGGCTTGCAACGACACCGAAAGAAAGAAACGGAAATTAGTTTACAGAGCGGAAAGAACTGCTCTCAAGAAAAGAATCAAGCTTCTTAAGATAGCCTAGTAGAATTGCCATAACGCCAACGTAAAACTATGAGAAGACACAGAGGCTACAGAGTTGCCATGGCGAAGATGAAATCATCGATGGACTGTTCCCGCAGCTCGAACCAACGACCTGGCCACCTTCACCCTGCAGAAGGGAGGTTGACTACGAAGGAGAAGCTCAAGTAACCAATGAGGAGCTGATCATGATTGCAAAAAACATGCAACTGAAGAAGGCCTCCGGAAAAGATGGAATCCCAAACCCCTATATTTTTACATTTAACTAATAAGGTTTTTTTAATGGTGCATGAAGCAAGTAATCAATTTAAGTATTTGAAATTGGGAATATCCTTGGAAAGTATTGATAGGTCCGACAACAGGCTATGAAATTGAATAGAAATAGGGTAGGGCACGGCTTCATCTCCCCGGGACCCTATTCTAAACACGGAGTAAACGTTAACCTACAACGCTTATTTTTTGCAGTATGATGCTTCACTAGATGAAGCACCATGCTGCAAAAGATGAGCGTTAGAGGTTAACGTTTACCCTGTGCTTGGAATAGGGTTCCAAGGAGCTGAAGCCGTTCCCTACCCTAGATTGAAATTGAGCGAGGGCTTCTTGTTTAGCAGTAGCAGTGTTTAGCAACTTCCAATGTCAAACACTTATATTCCTGTTGGATTCTGTCGGAAAACTTTTGTACAGAGTAAAGTACACGGAGAGCGAGAATGGCCTATCGAACATACATTTTGGTTTCCGGAGAGGCAGGTCCACCGTGGATGCCACCCGAATGGTAGAGGAAGCTGTAGAGACGGCACAGAGACAACAGAGATGAGGAATTCTAGGGGTTTTATTTTCATTAGGGTGAATCTACAATTGAGAGATTCTCTCCGGGCTCGCTCTCTTTCATTCATTTCAGCGCCATTATTAAACTTACGAGGCATTCTTTAGTACAGATCGAAACACAACAGTGCTGGCTAGCATACTCTACAAATAGTAGAATGAAAAACGCAAAGGTGATTGGTTTATGAATGAAAGAGAGCGAGCCCGGAGACAATCTCTCAATTGTAGAGTCGCCCTAATGAAAAAAACACCCTAGAAATCGCTTTTGCGCGGTGGTCACCCTAGATGTGAAGAATGCCAAGCTGAGTGAAGAAAACGTAAGCTGAGAAGAAATCTTCCATTTGTTGCACATCATAACGGAGTCTCTGAAGCAACTTTGCTGAAGACTGCAAGACTTCACGAATGAAGTTATTTTGCTGGTGTAGATCAGGGTGTCCCTAAGAAATCAGTTTTTTCATTCCAACTTTTTGGTTTCAATTTTGGTAAAAATAATCTTCAGACGAAGTGTAAAGAAAAATATGATTAAATGCTGAACTAAGTGTTTTAGTATATTTTATTGTTCAAAAGTTTGAGGTAATTTCAACCGAAAAAAATGTCCAATTTTAAGCAGTCTTCGCTCGTGTACCCCAGGAGTACCCCGGTTCATAAATATAGCATTATGTTCCTTGATACCCAATTATACAAGAATTTGAAGATTTTCTGGCCAAAACTCGCCTAAACAATCATAAGGGCGAAGAAACGAAGAAAAAACACACGTTTTCAGTTAAAATGACTCGTAACTTTTGAATCACAATGAGTATTAAAAAAACTTTGTTCAACAAAAATTTGCGCTATAACATTTTCTATATTTTGTTTCAAGGTTACTTAATCCTAAAATGAGAAACAAAAAAGTTATAATAAAGAAATCGTTTTTAGAGACACACTGATTTAGAGCAGAAGAATAGCTCTATCATAGTCAAATGAAGTGATAGGAAATGGTGTTTTCAGCAAAGTTGCTTGAAATTATATTTCCTACAAACTTCCTTTGACAATACCCTTCTATTGTGTTTCGTTCAAAAGTTAGCAACAGCGCCGCCCTAGTGGTAAAGTTTGGAACTACCAAATTATCATCACGAGATGAACAACTTGTTAAGATACAACTTTGAAGGAAACATTATGATTCGGAAACGTAACCCTTAGGAGTTATTAACTTCGCCGTGAAAAATGGCTTTTCCGATCACAGTTCACACGCTGGCCACACACACACACAGACACACACACACACACACACACACACACACACACACACACAAACACACACACACACACACACACACACACACACACACACACACACACGAGTGAGCAAATTAATAAACGATAATTAGAAGGAATTGAGTGGTGTTTTGTCCTTATGACAGTGACAACACCGAAGAAGAGGCGAGTGCAGCCCACCCAAGACGACCTCCGTGGCTTAGACTAGAGTTTAGGAGCATTCTAGAAGTTAGCTCATCTGGCTAGCAAGTAACAATCTAAACATGAGCCGGAACATGAGCTGGAACCAGCGGCTTTACTTCCCTTCCGAAGGAAGACGTGACCCGATTTTTTCACCCCTCAGAAAAACCCCGACCTTAACTGGAATTGAACCCAGACCCACTGGGGTGACAAGTAGCAGTCACGCTTACCAGTACAACACCGGCGCTGGCGTACTGCTTGAATGCAGCTAACTTTTTTCGATACACTGTTTACATGGGTGTTCATTGGCTGATGAGAGTTCTAAATGCTTGCTACTCTAAAACAATCGACATTTAATTTGGGTCTGATTAGTCGCCAAAAAAACTTAACACATTTGGTTTTAATTTGGCTTTCACGCTATTCAAAGTTTGTATAGGAATTAGTATGAAATCTCAAACTTACGTTTCGGATCCCTAAATCTTGATATTATGTCCTTAACCCAAATCTTATATACATTCATATAGTGTAAGTTGTCAACTATCAAAATGCCGAAGATACCTGACATGTAAATTTTAGTCAAAAATAGTACAATTAGCGCGAGGGATGTTTATTGCTATGTACAATTTAAGATGGTTAAAATTTTTTGTTTAATTTGGAAAATGTATTGTTACAAATGACTAATGACGGTTTTTGAGAATGATGTATTTTCAAAATATTATGGATTTTACCGCATATTTTTATAAATATCTCAGCATTTGTTGCATTAACGAAGTGGTTAATTGTGACATTTTTATCGAAAAGGATCTAAACAATCATATTCTTTATCGAAAGTGCCTCTTCTGATACAAACACAGAGAGTTTGAAGCAACAATTTTTGATTTTTTATCTCTGAGAAAGGTTTGAATGTTACTTTACTTCTTTAAAAGTTTTAAAAAGCAAATCGTTGAGAAATTGTACGCAATTGAATTACAGAGAACAGACATCCAAGATTGTGTACTTTGTGTATGAAAACCATAAGAACTTTTGTTTGGAATACGATATAGACAATTTCAGGACACTAAAAGTTGTAACTTTTATTATTCTAGAATCACTGGAAAGACAACGTTGCTGAAATATTAGAAATAAAAAAGTTCCAGCATAATAACTGATTTTTATAGGGACACCCTAAACTACGTAGGAAAAAAATCTCTAATTCGGTTATATCATAAGGCACAGAAAATATTATATCACAAAAGTGGCTTGAAATTATTTATTTTACAACTTTTCTGAATAATGCATGCCCTTTTTTCTGCAAATGAAAAAGTTAGATTGTCGATTTCTCTGCAGATAAGGACCACCCCAGTTTTCATTCAAATCAGAAGAAGTGCCTTGTTATTAGAAACAAGTTTGTGGAAGACCTTTTTGCTCCACAACTTCAAACTTAAGCTGAAAATGTATCTTTCAGTGGACGTGGACGCTTCTTCCGTTTCCTGACATGTATGTTCATGTTTGACAGGTACGTTTTCACTATTTGACAGGTTGAACTCACCTCCCGACCAAGCGCAAGCAGAGTTGTCAAATTTTGTCTGCTGACTCATGGGTTACTATGATTGATGCGTAATGGGTAGTTTCGTCAGTGAGGGTGAAGGTAAACCTATGAAAAATCGGCAATTTTAGTCCATATTTTTCAATGCAAACGTTATGAGCTCAAGAATACTTTGCATAACCTAAAAACTCCCAAGATTATCTCGAAATGTCAGTCGATCTACCAAAAGATTCTGTAAACATGGTTGAATAGATGTCGTTACTTTGCATATCCGAAAAAGCTACGTTATATCTGTAGATCCCAAGTTCGGAACTGCTTCGTATTCAGGATGATGCGGGTTGAAATTATCTGTATATATTTTTAATTTTTCCCTAATAGAATAGTCCATTCACAACAAGTTTGTAAGATAGTGTTCGTTCTTGTTCAGTGTGTGATTTTATACAGGCCTTCCCAGGTAACCAATAAGCATAAGCATAAGCAATAAATCAACCCTAAATCTGCATTTCAGAAGCAACAAGCATTGTATTAGAATTATATCAGTATCTTGAATGCTATCTATTGTAAAATTTGATTTCAAATGCTTTTAAAATCTTGTAGTCTCCTTCGTGTTTCGTTGTAATAGATTCAAGTAACCACATATCAATGTTGCAAGGTGAGAAAATAAGAGGTGCACACTTAGAAATTATGAATTTTACACGAGACCTTAACCATGTTTGTAAATAGTCCGGGAACGTAAAGTCGGGGAATGTAATAGTCGGGGAACGTAAAGAAAGATTTCGTGTAAAATTATGTCTCCTGAAACTGAAACATACGCAATTCGACAAAAGATGTGTTCGGTTGAATTTATTTTCTCATCTCTTTCAACACATTCTTATGCGCTAAAGGACGCTTGCATGTGTCGGTCTCAGGGACAGAAATTCACACGAGATTTTGGTAGTGTGTGTACCATTCCTCAAAGTTATCCACTTTTTATGATAATTGAGTAACATTTCCGTGAGAGAAAAAGAGATAGCATACAATTGTACTCAACAATTGAGTACAATGAAACGGGAGTGTGAGACGTTCTAAACAAAACAGTATTTTTCTGTTCGCTTAAAAACCCGCAAAACAGATTGCAACGATTGTGGGATGCCACCTGGCTACCGTTTAGCGTATCCATGGAAGCCGGGAAGTGGCCGTCCATGGTTCGCTCGCACACCGAAGGTCATTAGAGACAAAGTGATCAGTTAGAGACAAAGTGAGCCGAAATCCTATCAGATCGAACCGGAAATTGGCTAAGGAAGCCGATATTTCAAAACCTACCATGCAACGGTTGGTCAAAAGTGACTTGAAAAAGAAGCATACCATTACCGAAATTTTCACCATGGATCCCGTTTTTAACACAAAAGCAGACAGGTCTATTTCGCTGAAGAAAATTAAGGATGTTCCAGAGAACTTGAAATTCAAGTTTACAACCAAACACCCGGCCGGAGTCATGGTTTTCGGGGCAGTTGTGTCTAATGGGTTGAAAATGCCTCCAGTATTTATTAAAGCTGGATGAAATACCGAGGTTTATATGAGCATTTTGAAAAATCACGTTTTGCCATGGATGAAAGCCACCTTTGGAGCACACCAACATGTCATTTTCTAACAGTACGGAGCACCGTGTTATACCTCAAACAGGACTCAAGTATGGCTGAAGGAAAACTTGGAATCTTGACCAAAGGACATTTGGCCTCCTAGCATCCCGGACTTGAGTCCTTTGGATTACTCAATATGGGCATATGTTTATGTTAAGGCCTGTAAATGTTCTAACCTAGTTTTGGCGCCCTGGGAGCTTCCATTACCAAGGCATGGAACTCGATGACTGACTCATACATTGAGAAGGTATGCTGTCGATTCCGTCCTCGTTTGGAGATGGTGATCGAGAAAAATGGTGGACATATTGAGTTACGTAATCATGAAAGGCTTAATAAACGCACAGATAAAAATAAAAGAAACATTGAATTTTCTGCGTTATCTAATGCACATAGAGGAAATGCTAGATTCGGCAGAAAATAATAGGATATTTCATGTCAATTTAAGCCAGATAACGCCTGAATCTAGCCTTTTGCATGAAAGATTTGAAACATTGTTGAATGGCGCATGAAAAATTGCAAGCAATTTCGTTGTTTGGCTTCTTTGGCTTGGAATTAAGCGAAGGGAAATTTTACATGCTTTTTAAAATTATTAATTTTTTTCTGTGCGGTTCTTTAAACAAAATTATGATTTTTGCTATCACTTTCTATAAAAAAAAAACTTATTTGAAACTGAGGTATGGATTTTCTTATTGTTTTATGGGACATACTGTAGAAACGAATGATTGCAGTATTTTTCATTTTCATAAATATAAACACTATTATAGAAATCATTAAAGGGAATGAAGAGACCACCAGGGCACCCGATTGAAGCACTCGAAGATGTTCACGTCTATTTTTGGCTATTTCAATTAGATTTTTCCTGAAAAGATTCATGGGAAGAACATGACCACATCATACCTATTTTTCATGTTAAGGATAGGTTGTTGAACTAAAACCTAAAAATAGTTGATTTTTTTTTATAAAATTGAAATTTAAACAACGATCGTGGAACCTCAACTAAAATATAAACTTAAAAAGGAATTTGTTATGAAAGGGGCTATTAACATAGTGAACATATAAGGTAAGCAATTTTTCACCGAAATCTCTATACACAATTTTAATTATTAAAGTTTGTTTTTTTGTTTATAGTGAAACCGCACGTGTCGTAAAAATCAGTTGACCTTTTCATCTCAAATCTCACTTGACTTAAGAGTCAAGACCATTCACTCATTTCCGAAAAACGCCCCTTAAAAAACTCCCATCATCACCAAATGAGTGCATCAAACAAAGAAAATCCATTTTTTAACCAGCTTCCAGAAAAACGGGAACTCCTTGCCCACCAGCATCGGACTGGAAAGGCTCGTAATTAAATTTTAACGTCTCATTTTCTCATCTCCTCGTGGAATGAACGGAATCCCTTTGCCCTGCAGAGAGAGACAAAAAAAAATCAACAGTCGAAAGTTCCACACCAGGCCCAAGTGACAAGGGTAAACCCCATCCGAGGCCGGAGGGGCCGTTTGTTAACCGAAAGGACAAAAATATGTGCTCCAGCCGCCTGAGCGATGGCGCTGGTGGAAAATGTGTCGGTTGTGCCCTCTGGACCGGCAAAAACCAGCTGATGAGGTGATAAAGTTTTGGTCTGCCAGTGTCTCCTACGCTGCTTGTGGGTTGGATAAGTTAAAGTTGTCAGAAAAACGGAACGCGCCCAAATGGCGTGACTGCGTGGTTGGATGTGCCCTCCGGGCGGGACAAAGTAGTTAATTTCTTCGTCACTGAAAATGTTGGAATTCGGGTGGTTTTCCTCGTGGCTCGGAGGGAAGGTTTTGTTCTCTTGATTGGACGAAATGGATATTTTGGATGCAGCGTGAAGGAGGCACTTCTTCCGAAAAGAAGGGAAACAAGAATGGGCATTTCAGTGCTCGGGTGTGAAATTTCGCCTAAACATCTGAATAGCGTTCTACGGTTCAGGTTCTTGAGTGAGTTTCTTATGTTTCAATGCGATCGGATGCTACGCAAAATGACTTGGTTGTTTTGTTTTTCTAGAATACAAAACCTCAAATTAGGAAATAATTTGACGAATTCTAGGAAAACTCCCCAATTTTTGTGATTCTCTCGAAAAAACAAAAGTAACCGAACAGCGGAAAGAGCAAACATGAAATCTGACGAAACATTCCATCTCAGATGTCACCACGGCACCGAATCAAGTGACAAAAGTCTTCACCCCCCCTCCATCGACCCTTCTCAAGCGAGACGATCATCCCATGGCAACAACCTTGCTCAAAAGAAGAGTTGATGTGGTTAATTCTGGGCCGAAAAAAAAGCAGCCTCAGGCAAGCTACGAACGACAGACTTCAGCTTGTGTGAATCGTCCTAATTAGGATGAGAGCCTACCTACCTACCTACACGAGTCATGTGCAAAAACTAAAGGCGTGATGTTGTCGCCTCGCTCGTGTGGGACGCGTTGACAACCCTGGACCGACCCTTGTTTCCAGCGTGTTGAGCAACGAAAAGTGCTAACCGACAACGGCAACGGGATACAAACATTGGAAAGGAAAAAAGAAAGCCATGCATACCCACTAGGGTGGTTCAATTTATCGAGTCGGCTATGACTCACTCAATTGATTCTTAGTCAGGTCCAGACTCTCTTTCTGAAATTTGAGGAGAATCAGTTGAGAACTCGAACTGCATTGGTCCTTCAAAGTTTGTATGGGAATTACTTTGGGAAAATCAAACTTTTTGTTGTCATCCTCCTAGTTCTAAGGCAAAATGACATACGGAAATAGCTGCTTTCTGTGAAATGAAGAATTGTTACATCAATAACTTTGCTGAGGACCACTTTTTGATTGAATATCGAGTTAATTAAATGATTTATTTGAAAATAACTATATTCTAGCACTGCACAATCTTAAAGCGGTTCTGATCAAAGTTGAAGCTGGATAAATTTCTTGTTAACGCTAGAAGGATTAGAGCAAAATGTTTTTTTAACGTACTTCACATAAATACCTAAAGTGGGCAGTTTGAGTTCCCAATCAATTGATCTCAAATTTCGGCAGAAAAGTCATGGCCTAATTTGAAACCGATTCAGTAAGCTGAAGCCGAATCGTCGACCTTGAACCGCCCTAATACCAACCTACCTACGTACCTACATGGGAAGCGCTAAACTTTTCGGCATTTCTAGGAAAAACCAACAAGGCCGGCAGCCACCCCGAAGAAAGTTTCGTGTCATTGATGTGGTTGGTTTATTCTCTCGGGGGTCTCCGGACTGTTTATTAATATGACTTTCCGGGCAACGAAATGAGTCTCCTAGCCTAGCGCTGATCAAGGCGTTCTCCGTTTTGTATCAAGGGTATTCATTCACTGATACCGGGTGAAATTGGGTGGAATTCCTTTCTGAACTCCGGTTGGGCTTAAAGTATGTTCAAATGAAACCATAATTTGCTCGAAATTTGTATCAGAGGAATGTCCAAGTATTTCAGACGTTGCTAAAACCACCAACATTGTTTGATCCATATTTTTATAATTAATCATGAATCAAGTCGAATTCATCTGGGAGCGTATTTTGGATGGAAGTCGAGTCACCCTATTGTTGGTTCATAATTTTATCATAATGAGATTTAAACAATAAGTTTTTGCATTTCAGTTGGAACAACAAAGCTGCTTTTCGGTGAGATAAAGGGTGTTTCGATCAAAATTTGGTTGACTCAAACTTGACGCATTGTCTTTCATCGTGCATTAAAATTTTTTGCACACCCCTCATTTTGAAGATGTGTGCGTTTAGCATCATGGCTCTATTTTGATTTTGAGATTAGCACTTCAGTTATCAAAATGTCGTCGAAGGAAGAGAAGCAACGCATCAAAATTTTGCACGTGCATGCCGAAAATCCAAACCACTATCACACCAAGTTGGCGAAATCATTGAATGTTGCTAAATCATCTGTGACCAACATATTAAAAGTGTTCCATGACCGTTTGTCGACAGCCAGAAAAGCTGGATCGGGGAGAAATCGAATGCCGGAGGCCACAGGGACGACAAAAAGAGTTGCCCGCTGCTTCGAATGGAACCCCAACCTCTTCGTCCGAGGTGTCGCAAAGAAGCTGGGAGTGACGCCTTCAACCGTGGATAGAGCTAAATAACGAGCTGGAGTCGACACATTAAACTGTCGAAATTCGCGGAGAAATATCTGGTGCGGCAGGCCATCTGTACCTGTGGCTTGAAGAGCAACGTTTACATTGCGACCGGAACCGTCAACCAGGAAATTTATCTGAGCGAGTGCCTACAAAAACGTCTACTGCCTTTCCTGAAGCGACACAATTGTTCCGTTCTATTTTGGCCGGATTTGGCTGCCAACAACGTTCAAATTGTGCCCAAGGACAAGAACCCTCCCAACAAGCCAGAGCTTCGCCCAATCAAACAATATTGGGCCATCGTCAAGCGGGTAAGAAGACTCAAAAAGTTATCGTGAGCGAGAAACAGTTCAAGGCAAACTGGCGTTTTGCAGCGAATAAAGTGAACAAGAAGACTGTACAAAATCTTATGGCATATGTTAAACGAAAGACCCGTCGATTCGCATTCGGCAAAAAGGAGGGTTAGCTGAATATTCCCCCTGTATGCTCTATTAAATTTAAGAAGAAAATAAAAATTACTTATTAATAAAAACTTTGATCGACGTTTGACCAAATTGATGATGGGACATGGCTTTTGCGAAAAGGCAACTATGCCATTCGGGTTGACAGGAATGCACCAGTTTACCTGACAGCCGTGTTGGAGTACCTGGCGGTGGAAGTTTTGGACCTTAATCCGTGTCATTCCGCGCTACTTGCAGTAAGACGAAAATCTCAGTAAGTACCCCAGTGTGACGATCTCCCAGGGTGGTGTCCAGGTGGCAGAGTGGTGAAACCCAGAATAAGCTGGAAGAGCTGCAGTAGCAGAAGGGAGAGAAACTCGAAGGATACTCAATCCACAACAATGTCTATTTCAGTATATTTCATGATTGGTAAATGACGAGACCATTGGTACTTCCTGCAGGTATAAAATAGATCCTACTGCGAATCCTTAGCCTTGTCCTTGTCCAGTAACTGCTATCCCTATCTCCCCGTGGTGCCGACTGGGGTATGAGTATCAATTGGAAAGATCGGATAACAAACCCTCGGTGGGACCATGGTCATATGCTAACAGTGAAGGGGGACTGCCGTCTTCAAAGGGCGCAGTTTATCTGAGCGCCTGTACTCCACGTCAGGAGCGGCTCATAGCAGCATCTGTTCTACATGCTTGGAGCAGCTGATCATCGTCAGCTGAACAATGCACAATGATCCTCCGGCGAGACAGGGGGTTGGGGAAGGCCCAACAGGCCGGCCAAGACCTAAGCGACGAAATAAGGACTACGATTGGAAACTCGGAAGATGGAACTGCAAATCGCTCAGCTTCCCTGGCTACGATAGGATAATCTACAACGAACTTCAACTACGTATCTTCGAAGTCGTAGCGCTGCAAGAGGTTTGCTGGACCGAACAGAAGGTATGGAAAGTGGACATCGAGCGGCTACATTTTACCAGAGCTGTGGTACCAAAAATGAGCTGGGCACCGGATTTGTATTGCTGGGCAAAATGTGTCGACGCGTGATTGGATGGTTGCCGACCAATGCGAGAATGTGCAAGCTGAGGATCGAGGGTCGATTCTTCAACTACGCGAAGGGAGACCCGATGACGAAAAAGAAGCGCGCTACGCGCAGTTAGACCAAGTGTATGATGACTGCCCGTAGCGGGATGTAAAACTCGTCATTGGTGACATAAACGCTCAGGTAGGACAAGAGGCAATGTACAGACCGGTAATAGGGCTTAACAGGCTGCATAACGTATCGAACGATAACGGTCAACGATGTGTGAACTTTGCGGCCTCCCGTGGTTTAGTAGTCTGAAGTACCTTCTTCCCCCGTAAAGACATCCACAAAGCCGCTTGGAGATCACCTGACCAATGAACAGAGAATCAAATCGACCATGTTCTAAACGACGGGTAATTCGTCTCCGACATCATCAACGTTCGCACTTACCGCAGCGCGAACTCAAAGACTCAAACAACTACCTAGTTGCAGTATGCATGCGCTCAAAACCCCGGACGGTGAACAACTCCCGTTGAATTGAGATGCCACGACGTAACATGGAGCTGCTACGGGAAACCGGAGTTGCCTAGGAATACGCGCAACAGCTAGAAGTAGCCTTACCTACGGCAGAGCAACTTGGCGCAGCTCCTTTTGAGGATGGCTGGAGAGATATTCGAGCCGCCATTGGTAGCACTGCAATAGTGACACTAGGTACTTCTGCACCGAATCGAAAAAATGACTGGTTTGATGGTGAATGCAAGTAGTTATTAGAGGAGAAGAATGCAGCACAGGTGAGAATGCTGCAACACCGTACAAGAGTGAATGTGGAACAGTAGAGACAGGCACGGAACAGGCAAAACTCTATCCTTCGAAGGAAAAAGCGCCAGAGGGAAGATCGAGACCGCAAAGCAATGGAAGCAGTGTACCGTGCTAACGACAGACATAAAATCTACGAGAAGTTGAACAGCTCGCGCAAAGGCTACGTACCACAAGCCGATATATGCAGAGACCTGAAAGGTAACATTCTCACAGGAAAGTGTGAAGTGATTGAAAGGGGGAAGCACAACTTCAACGAGCACCTAAACGGTAATATTACAGCGAACAAAAGTGGCACGGTAATAAATCTAGGAACACGCGCACAAGATGACAGGATCCTGACCCCAACCCTTCAGGAAGTTGAGGAGGAAATTGGTCGGTTGAAAAGGAGCAATGCTGTTGGAGTTGACCAACTCCCACGAGCTATTAAAATACGATGGTTAAGCACTTGCCAGGGCGCTTCACTGCGTAATTACCAAGATTTGAGAGGAGGAATGTATACCGGAGGATTGGATGGAAGGAATAGTGTGTCTCATCTAAAATAGGGAAACTACAAGTTGCTCTCCCTAATTTTATGCCTCCACCTATCACCAATTGCAAAGGAGTTCATGGGGCAATACCAAGCGGGACTCATGGGTGCCCGCGGTACTATGAACCAGATTTTTGCCATTCAGCTAGTGCTGCAGAAATGTCGTGAATACAACGTGCCCACACATCATCTTTTAATCCATTCCAGCTTATGATACAATCGGCCGAGACAAGTTATGGTAGATTATGCATGAATATGGAATTCCGGAAAAACTGACGCGGTTGGTCAGTGTTGGATCCGATGTGTGTCGTCCGAGTCCCTTCGAATCTCGGATAGGCTTACGGCAAGGTTTGTCGTGTTTGTTGTTTGGAGGATGTGATTCAAAGAGCTGGGATAGACACGTGTAGCACGATCTTCAGGAAGTCTGTCCAACTATTTGAGACTTACTTTGAGTCAATGGCGGAAACCGTACATCAGACTTAAGGCTGAAGCTGGTAGGATTGGGCTTGTGATTAATGCGTTGAAAACAAAATACATGAAGCGAAGAGGCTCACGAGAAGACAACGTTAGCCTCCTACCACGAGTTCAGATCGACGGTGATGAAATCGAGGTAGAAGACGAATTCGTGTATCTGGGCTCATTGGTGATAACGTGATCAGCAGAGAAATACAAAGACACATTATGGCTGGCAATCGTGCCTACTTTGTACTCCGAAGGACGCTCAGATCGACCAAGGTTCGCCGAACTACAAAGTTGACCATCTACAAGACATTAATTAGACCGGTAGTTCTCTAAGGTCACGAAACATGGACATTGCTAGTGGAGGACCACACTTTTCATACTTTTCAATAATGGAAACCGATAGTTTTTTTTTCTTTTTTCCGACGTTCTATTTCTTCTTCTTCTAGGAATGACTGTAAAAAAATGTGAGTCGGTATGCTGTTTACCCAAAAAACCAGCACACCATTTCACTAAATCTACAGTAATTCCTAGAAGAAGGTGAAACACAATACGCTGAAACGTTGAAAATTTGAAAAATTATCCGTTTCCGTAATATAACAGACTGAAAGCCAAAGGAATCATCCCAGCACAACATGTACTTCGTCATGAGGAAGCAGAAGTTGAGCAGGTCATGTTGGAAGCATAAGTGGACAGCGACTGAAGATGCTCGTCAAGGATGTCTTCCTTGCGAAGCGGAACATGGTTGTGATTATGGACGACGAGACGTACCTGACGCCCAAAAGTAGTGACTGGCAGAGAACCGGCTACTTCAAGTCCCCCAGGAAGGAGGTGAGTAGTGACGCGAAGTACATCTCCCACATGAAATACCCGAAAAAGGTTCTCTTGTTACTGAAAATTGGTGAGAAGGGAATGTCAAAGCCGCTCTGTTTTTCTCAGGGACAGCTTGAAGTTCTTACAGGAAGTTGCGGCCATTAGAAACACCATTCAAAGGATGATGTCGTGTTCTGGCTAAACTTGACCTCGGCACATTACGCAAAGCGGTTCCTGGCGGTGATGAAGCGTTTGAGGATCCCAGTCGTTGCCAAAAACGGCACCCCCCTCCAACTGCACCCAATTGAAAATGTCTGATTGAACCTGAAGCGGAAACTATTCGAACAATTTCGTGGCAAACCGAAAAGTAACTAAATTATAAGGCGACCATTGAGCTGAAGAAGTTCCCGTTGTAAGGCGGCCCTCCCCGGTTTCCTAGTCAAACTCCTTAAATCAACTTCGTAGTGACTAGTGCCAAAAAAACTGCAGCAGAGTTGTTCGATTGCCACGCGGGAGTTTTGCTCCGATCATCTGGAGGATCCACAGCCATCAAAGTTCGGTCCAGCGTGACACCCAGGATCCTCAGACAGTTGGTCTTCGGAACGCAGGTTCGATCGGTGGTGATCTCTTGCGCCGACTCTTGACCCGCATTCAGGCTGCAGTAAAATGTCTACGACTTCATCGAGGATATGGTAGACCCCACGCTTTTCATCCTCTTGTCCACAGCCTTGACAGTGGCCTTCAGTTTTTGGTGCACGCCTACCCCTTCCGCACCTCGTACCACGAGGAGGATGTCGTCTGCGTACAAAAAAAAAACATTGACTTCAACGGGCAGCACACGGTAAATTGGCTGCATCACAACAAGCAATAGTGTTACAGACAATACGGAACCTTGTGGCACTTCATTCTTCAACGGGTACTCATGACAAATTAGTCCCTTTATGAACAACTGGAACGTGCGTTCCGAGAGGAAATTCTACAACAGTTTCAGCGTCCGACCACGCACTCACCAAGACCTCATGGCTCGCAATATGTCTTGTCACCAGGTGCTGTCATATGCCTTCGACAGGTACAAGGACGCCTTTCAAGCTCGGCAAAGTATGTGTCGGTGCCGCGTCCTGCTCGAAAAGTGTGCTATCGCTTGTCGAGCCCTCCACTCGACTCCAGCTCGGTTATTAGCCGTCGATTGATGATTCGCTCCAGGAGCTTCGCCATTCAGCTGGTGAGCGATATTGGCCGAAAGGCACCCGGTCCGGAGCAGTTCGGTTTCGGGATTAGAACGACGATGGCATTCCGTCAACTGGTGGGAAACTCGCCACTGCACCAAATATCGTTCAGCAGTTTGACGGGTGTCATTTTCACAGAAACAGGAAGCCGATTCAGCAGAGGATATCCGATTGAATCTGGGCCTGTTAAGGCGACTCGCCGTCGAGAGTCCACAGAAGTTCGCTCAGGGTGATGTCGATGTTATACACATCATCGTTGTTGTGCGAAAAATCTATAGAACCTCGTTTAGATGCCGCTTTTGCCATCTGGAACTATGGAGGGTAGCTCCTGGACGAGTCGTCAACCTTTCGCATTATATACTCACCAGTTCTTCGGGATTGACCTTGAATTCATTCGCTCGAATGAAAACTACCTGGCGCTATTGCCGGTTGCCACGCAAAGTGTTCAAAGTGTACACCATAGCTCGGTTACCGCGCTGCCTTCCTGCCTACTGTTCCTTGCCTTGTTGGCCACTGTTCGTTTTGCTGCTCTTACATGCTGGAATCTCACCAGTGCTTGGGTTTAATCTGGATTGGATTGCTGGAGATGTCGGAAGGATCGAAGACACTTTCATCGCTTTCAGATTGTTGCTTTTGCTTCGGGGCACCATCACGGTACCGCTTTTGGCCAGATCCGCACGCTGTATCGTGATATTGACTATGCCGCTGCTGCCATGAACATGAAGCATCCATCCGAATTCTAACTAATAGCCGAACCAACAGCACCCTTCCACTGATCCGGCGAGCATCCTACCGTGTTTTTGAAGTTACAAAAGCAAGATTTTTCAGCCTTCCAGTTCTCCATAAAGAGAGCGGTTTCAATCCCGAATGTCAGTGCCGAAATGGTGATTTTCACGGATTGAGTCAGTTGTCTGCTGACACTAGAATCAAGGAGGTCAAAACATCCGTAGATCCAGGTAGTCGAAAAGATAGTGTGCAACAAACTCGTTCGCTTCTGTTGGACTCAAGGACATATGGCGAACGATGCTAGAGAAGAACCAACAAACACCAATGCTACCCGCTACCCTACCCAACAAACACCAATGCTGAATAACTGTTTGCTCAAACAAACTCAGAGAACTTGTTATGCTTTTTCTTCTCGAAAGCTGAATAACATCTCTAAATTTGTTTGAACAAGCGATACGACGCCAAAGAGGTCACCAGTGGGACGAATCTTGAGACGCAAAATTGACGAAAGTGAAGGTCACAGTCAAACCATAGCAGTTCCCTCAGCCGATCTGCTGACAGTTGTAACCACACCGCACCATTCCCCCATCCGAAGAAAAAAAATTGCCCAGAACTCGAGCCGGTTCTTGCCACCAGATTAGTCGTTACGTACTCACCGATTGAAAATGATTATGATGAAGACGAAGTATAAATGAAATGAAGTGAAGAATAGAAAGAAGGAGAAGATAAGTGATATCACTTTCTCAAACCGCCAGTTGACGTTCTACTTCGATTGAAAAAAACTCTGTCGAGAAAAAAATGACGAAGAAGAGAGACAGAAAAGAGAAAATAAGATCCAAAGAAATTGTGAACCAAATCGCTTCTCAAAACCTCGCTTTTTCGACACAAATGCTGCACAAATGCACAAATGCACAACATACTGGCGTAAAGTATCGTTAATAAATCAGCAAACAAACAATGATTTTTTTTTGTCGGTTTTGCTACCTTGATTCGGGTTTCACAGCCATTTAAAAATTGTATTTTTTTTAATGCATGCGTTAATAAAGAACAGTAAAAAAATTCGAGCTGTGTTTGAACTTGCAAACACTGAACCACTTAAGATTTGTGGTGAAATAAGGGAAAACTTATAGGTTTTCTTAGCCACCACTAGCCGCCAATTGACATGAATATGCATGCAACTGTGAGTTAGAGAAGTTCAAATCAAACAAAATACCGTAAGGAAGCTGATAGCGGGTTGTGCAACAGAAAGAAGGATTACCATCTTAATTAACTGTGTTTAATGCAGATATCCCTCTATTATTGTGTAATTAACAATCGGTTTGCTTGAATAAGATGTATTTTTTTTGCTGCTAATAGATGCTGTTCAAAATTTAACGTGGACAGGCTTTATGTACTGTTTCCTGTTGCATCTGAGACGTACGTTACTCTTGTTTGAAATCTGTGATAGGAAAATACTGCAAATTTAGTCAATTTGGTATGCAAACTTCAACTATAAAGCATGATATTTGTTATTTTCCTAAGCTTACAATTATAATTTTAATAGTTACTTCGATAGTCGCGAAATTCAGAATAATTGATGTAAAAATCCTAAAACTCTGTCGGGGCATTATTTAGTTATTGGCGTTTAAGACGTTTCAATGTTTCGAAACTGTCGCTATTTTTCAAATTTTCATTTAACATGCTTTTTTAAGCGTCTTGCATCTTAAAGCTTCATCACCATTTGCCAGGTAAGTGAATAGCTTAAGACGCATCTCCCAGTCAGGCAAAATCGAGTTTTTAAAACCCACCACCTTTCCAGGGTTCGCAGTCCAAATTTCTTTAGGTTGCATCAAGCCACTGTACAGAAATTTAAGTCTGCTCTTGTACAATGCATCACAACTGTAGAACAGATGTTCCGAGGTTTCACGTTCCATGTTACAGAAACGACAAATATCATTCTGAACCTGTCACAGATAAAAAGAAACATTGAATTTTCTGCGTTACCTAATGCACATAAAGGGAACGTTAGATTCGGCAGAAAATAACGGTATATTTCATGTAAATTTAACCCAGATGACGCCTGAATCTATTTTGTTGTATACAAGATTGCATATATTGTTGCAAGCCACATGAAAGATTGCAAACAATTTCGTTGTTTACGCCTGCTTTGGTTTGGAATTCATCGAGGGTAAATTTTCCGTGCTTGTTAAAATCAATTATTTTTTTCTGTGTGGCCAATGTTTTTCAAATAATATCTACGCGGGCTTTGTCCGGTAACTAGTCCAGTATAGGTACAAAGAACTATCTTATAGAGCTCCAAAAGCCTTCTACTGATTGTAACATTTGAAATTATAAACCTTTTCGATTGAACACACCAATTGATCAACCAGTTTGACATGCTACTTTTTTCCTTCACTTTTTGAAAAACTCTTTAACGAGAGTATTAGTAGAACGATTGTTATTAGAAAACTAATAAAATATCCACTTGAAAAAACTTATCCTTTGATAGGTGCAACTATCAGAATTTTTACCACGATCAGACTGTCTAGAGCTCGACTTGGCACTCTACCCTTTCCGTTAGATGAATTGCAAATGCAAATAGAAAGCCTAATAAATTAAGATATTTGTAAAAAAAAACTTTAAAAGAGGTGCAAAGTTTGCTCTAAAAGCGACTATTTTTATAGGCAAAAAAAATATTTTATTTTCAATATTAATATTACAAAGCTTCTTATATAGATTGAAATGAAGCAGCCTTCTAAATGCTCAATAAGGTTTTTTTTTAATTTGACGCAAATATCTATGAAAGCGAATGAGTATTCGGGGTGGGGACCATGGGAAATTATACTTTGACCCCATTGAAAGCTATTGGAAGGAGGAAACCATGGGAATATCTTCCCGAACTGGCCGTCTCCGCTTGTAACACATTACGGAAATCCTACCTGGAAGCCTAGGTGTTCCGTCTAGAGGTTTTTTGGTTTGTGCATCCAATCCATGGTTATACACTAATAGAGAAATGAGGGGAAGAAGAATCACAATGAGTGCGTTAATTACCTTCAAATATCGTGGTGTATGTCAGAAAATAAGTCGTCAGAAAGATAGGCGTTATTCATAAGAAGTGCATCAAAAAAGTTTTGCATGTGGTCCCGATTCTTTCGTCTAAACAGCATATGCTAATGGGTTCGAGAGTTTATCATTCCCTATATGCAGTAAAATGGTATTTGAATTCAATTTACTGATGTTCATTATCAATAAACATGCCGTTTAAAAAGTCTTGTGCTCTTAAAATACAATCATATTCCTTCAAAACATTTAAATTGCGAAAAATGTTAGTTCTGATAACTTCTCGCCAATTCAAGTCATGCGTTGCTCTTTTGATTTCGTTTCAACAGCTATAACATTTTGGGTGAAGAGAATATGACATCGGTCATTGAGTCCCAGGCCGAACTACCAGATGGTGCCACTAATAAAATATCCATATGATTATTCAAAAGTACCAACCTTCAAAAGATTGCTGTCAACATTTCCTGACGTTTGGTTTATATTTATCGAGTTATAGTGATGTTGAAGGAGATGTTCGCTCATCACCATGAGGCACCAACAAGAGTGAACAACAATGTTTTTGGCTAGAATTAAAAGATGTGAAGAGAAAGTTTTTGATAGTTCCGCTAGTGTGCGGCAGGCTCGGAAACATAGCAGATGTTTTTTTTAGGAAAATTGAGCGAAAAGGGCATGTGTACAGCAGTGGTACTCGAACCAACGACATTTTTGCCTAAGTTATAGTGGTTTAAGTGACGCTACTTTTGTGATTCTTAAAAACGTTGTGATTTAAAAAAAAAACACCGTTCAAGCCCAAGCTCGGCTTAAAAAATGTTATCTTCCCTATCGAAACCGACCATCAAACGATGGTTTGCCAATTTCAAACGTGGTCGTACGGACATTTTACGATTAGTGTGTCAGTGTTCTTAGACTACACTTTTTGGTGGCTGCTTAACAGCAGCGGAGAAAGTCCTTCGATGACCGGCAAAGTTCGTGCTCGAACAGAGCCGATATTCAATATTATTGTCTGGTGCCAATTACTCGTGGCTTGCTTGAGGTTAATGGGTCACAGAATTGACAGAAAGACTACGCAGATAACTTATTTAATGTATTATTTGCTGCTCATGGTTGCAACATCTACCAAATCATCGGTCCCTGTAGCCCCTTTCAGGAGCTAGGCGCAGAAAGTTGACCACTAGCTTGCTGGGCAGGTTAAACAAACACGGAAACAAAAGGATAATATAACCGGGATACAATGGCACGGAATTTACTAAAGTGAAAGGAAGGAGGGTGATGACATAAGACATTAGATCAGACAAACAAAGAAATTCGTGAATCGCTTGCTTGTAGGGAAGATCACACATTCCCAAAACATCTATACCTTGCGGAGGGGTTGTCTACCTCGGGCTACTAAGTTCAACCCAATAGTCGTGCTCTGGAGGCATCATTTTCACAACCGGTTCTGCACCTACGCACCTATTATTGCTATCGGCGAGGCTAATTCTGTAGAGATATGCGTCTTGCGAGTAGTGGTTAACCACAAGTCTTGACATCACACGAATGAAACCCCAAGTTACATCCAGACCTTTGAACCACGATATCGACGAAACATTTGTAATAATGGAATGTAACCACCACCCAAAACAAATAACTTGTCCAATCGTTTTGCCACCAGCTTTGAAGAGAACTCTTACGTTCTAATGGGAAAAATTCATCATGTGAAATACTTCTTTCAAAAATCTCGCCTTCTTGTACGCTCACCTTTAGGAGAGTCCGCCTTCTCATTGCCTGAAATTTTGAGGGGGGGGGAGGGCAAAAAAGGTAATCCAAAATGATCTTTCGACCAACACACACATCTGCTCCCTTATTGTTGAAACAAAGTTAGATGAGCGCTTCACTGTTTTCATCTACCGGAAGGCCTCAGTAGAACTGAGACTATCCGAGAAGATGATATAATGGTCTATGGGTTGCGGCGGAAATTATCACCAATGCAAAATTGATTGCTGCCAGCTCAGTAACATATACAGAACAAGGTTCCTGAAGTTTCCGAAAGGCAGACGAGTATTCATTGTAGACAACAAATGCTCGAACCATTAGTGAAAATTCTCGTGTTGCAATTGAGATGTTGGTACTTTTGAATAAAAATATGGGGAATTAAAATAAGTCGAAGTTGATCTGGAACTCCTCGAAAAGCCTGTCTCATGGAGAGGTCATAATCAATGGAAAAACTGTGAAGTGGAGCGTAAACAAGGAGAGTTATAGCATGGAAGACTCATATCGAATGACATATAGTTAAAAGAGATTTTTAAGAATCTAGACTGGGAGTACTCAATCTGAGCATTTCTTCGAAGTTTTCATTCACAAGGATATAACTGATTTCACACTTGATCAGTATTCTAGATGAGAGCTTCCAAATGTGGTTCTGTAAGGGTTTTACCCCTGCCAGAACCATCAAGCTCACATCATGCGTTGAATGCTTGGAGCTAAGGGTAAAACGTAAACAACGATATTCCAATCCTTAATCCGAAAAACCTCCCTCGCCATAACGCCCTGAGACCCGGAACAAAAGAGGCTTTGAGTGCCCACCCCGATGTCTTAAGACCAGCAGTTCAGGGCTTAGGCCGGTTCCCTTCTGGAACTGATCAGTTCTGGAATAAAAACAGTCTTATAAATCATAATCATATGAAATTGATTTCGGCTTATTGTTTGCTTACATTTTCTTTGCTATTCTGCTAGGTTGCCGGTTATCAACTTTCTTTCATTACATCACTTTAGAAGTTTCAGTGAGCGAGATAAGGCACTATAACCTTGGCAATGGTTCTAATGCTAAAAGTTCACCCACAGGCAAAAGAAGCATAAACTAATCTTTCTAGCTTCTATGCTCCCAACGATAAAGTACAAATCATCACTCTTTTTAACTCTACATGGAAGCGTTTGGTCGGGAGATTCACGTTTTCTCCATTTCCTTATTTTTAAAAGTAGTACAGCGATTTTAGATCTTTCTGGAATTGCTCTATTTCTTGGAATCCTTTTTGCGGCACTTTTCAGGGATACTACCCAAGTAGCACACTATGATCAAAATTAGTTGTAGTAACTTGAGTACGACTTAGCAAGTCAAATTTATGTTCTCTCAACTGAATGGCAACAAGTGTGCTGCTAGGGTACGAGGTTGGCCTGGCCGGTGACAAGAAAAATTATGTATTCAAAAAACCATCATTTTCCAGGATGCTTTCAAGAATTAGCTGCGTTAGTGTGAGATTAGATTAGACAAGACCATTGGCGTAATTACTGGGGGTGCCTAGGGGGCCAGGCCCCCTCCAGAATTCTGTAGGCCCCCCCCAGGATTTTTCCCTAATATATTTCTAATTTGAAATGAAACACTGTTCATAATCTCTACGGAATTATACAATTTTTTTCCCAGTGTAAATTGTTTTTGCACTTTGCTGTCTTCAGGCCAGTATCGAGTCAAAAAATAGAGAGGTTACGGAATTTTGACAATTGATCTGCATGGAACGAAACATGTGTCCGAAAGTAAAATTGACAGCTCCCTTTAGTTTGCGTGGAAACCTTACGAATTCCAATTTCATTTTCCTTTCTTTTCAGGTGGATACTACTACAGAAATTTCTTTTCGATTCTTTACTTCTCGTTTCAGTAAACAGAATTTAACATGAGTTTGGGATGGAAAAATAAATTTCTTTCGAACACGATACCGTCCTTTTAGAAATAGTTTGAACGAGTAACTATTTCTGTAGGATTAAAGTGCGTATGCCCGATTCCCCACACTATTCACTTACACTCAGTAGCAAAAAAAAGCCGAGCAAAATTTTGCTTCCAAAAAACGCCATGTTCAACCTTCTGGAACTTTGTCAATTATCAATATTTTTGGCTGAAAATTTGACAACACTATAATTAATGTATAAACCTCATATGACCAAAATTTCATCTCGATAAAATTTATAAACTTGAAGTTATCGTAACATATATGAAAAAAGTCATTTTTGGACATAGCAATTTCAAAAATCCGTATTTCTGTGAAAAATTTAGGTAGCGTACAAAAAAATAAATTCCATAGCTTAAAACAGTACAGAATGTAATGTGGTCAAAATTTGAACTGTTTCCACCGAGTGGTTTGGACTACAGCTGGCATCAAAGTTGACGCACCAACGTGAGTATTTCCCATTTTCAGTCAATATTGGCCTTGCTGAAATATGGGTGCAAAAAAAGCCGAGGTGAATTCTATTAATTATATTATATAATACTGTAAACGTAGTTTGCACAAACGAATATATACTGAATGCCATATTTTTAAAGTTCTTCGTGGGTTACACTAGTTATTTGGGATATTTCAGACTTAACATATCAAGTGTATTAATAAGATGAATTCACCTCGGCTCTTTTTGCACCGATATTTCAGCTAGGCCAATATTGGCTGAAAATGGGAATACTCACGTTGGTGCGTCAACTTTGATGCCAGCTGTAGCCCAAACCACTTGGTGGAAACAGTTCAAATTTTGACCACATTACATTCTGTACTGTTTTGGTTATAGAGGAATTTTAATACGCTACCTAAATTTTTCACAGAAATACGGATTTTTGAAATGGCAATGTCCAAAAATGACTTTTTCATATATGTTACGATAACTTCAAGTTTATAAATTTTATCGACATGAAATTTTGGTCATATGAGGTTTATACATTAATTATAGTGTTGTCAAATTTTCAGCCAAAAATATTGATAATTGACAAAGTTCCAGAAGGTTGAACATGGCGTTTTTTGAAGCAAAATTTTGCTCGGCTTTTTTTGTTACTGAGTGTACTTTACTATTCCTTTCAGGATGTAAAGTTGGTATATCGATATAAACCATAGTAGACGACAATTAGATGCATGAGAATTCCTATATATCAACATTAAATCCACATTGCTCGAGAGTTTGTTGCGTCTGTTAAAAGCTAGTTTTTGGTAATTTTTTTTCGTGGTGTTTAATAACGAACGACATGATAAGCGCATATAAGCCAACCCATAAATGGTTAAATTTAGTTTATAACTCAATAATTTATTGATTTAGGATGATAAATATACTCAACTGCCGCAAATCATAACTCGATATGACCGTAGCCAGGATTTAAATTAGGGGGTATGGTAACCAGAAGCCACCATCTTGGATTTTAAAATTGAGTTGATCATCGATTCCCGATCTATAGTCATTTTCCAAATTCCAAACTATTGCCTACCGGTATTTTGTTTTACACTATTTTGTAGAAAAGGTCATGTCCCAGAGGCCACTTCCCGGAATGAATAATTTTCCAAAACGGATCTCTGTCCTCGTTTTTTTCGGAAAATGCTTAACTGAAATCATTTTCCAGGGGCCTTTCTCCAGAGGTCATTTCCCGGGAACAATTACCCAGAAGCCAGTTTCCGGAATGACTAATTTTTCAGAGCGGATATCTGTCCTTCTTTTTTCGGGAAATTGATTGTTTTCCGGTAACTATTTTTCTGATGCTACGCCATTTCCAGGAATCTTGTTCCCAGCGGTCATTCCCTGGATTGACCAATTTTTCAGAGTAGATGTGTGTTTGTCTTGTTTTAGGGAAGTAATTACTTTTCTGAAACCATTTCTGAGAGCCTATTCAAAAGACGCCATTTTTGTGATTTAATTTTTGAAATATCTTTTTTTTGGGAAATTATTGCTTTCCCGTATTTTTCAGATGCTATTTCTCAAAGTCCATATTCCAGAGGATATTTTCCAGAGATAATTTCCAAGAGGTAATTTTTCAGAGGTAATTTCCCAAAGGCCAGGAATTAAATTTGATTGCATAGTCAGGGAGGCAGTCGCCCCCATCTGCCTTCTCCCTGGCTACGCCTATGAACGTAGATATCGTTCTGGGTACAAGAGTTTACCAGATCAAAATCGAAATTAGAACGCAGAGGGCCCTTTTAGGCATGTGAACAAAACTAGTATATCGCGGTGTTTTTAGTAAAAAGTTGATTTATTAATTCCATTTACTTTTTTTGTTCACTTAGTAGAACAACACTTCAATTCTGAATCCTAGAGGGTTTGAGCTGTTTAGTGGAATACTTGTAACTATAAATTAGAAGAAAAATTAGTAATCTCCATTTAATTCCAACTACCTTTGCTATCTTCGACAGATACGCGTATTTCGTCTACAATGTGCAGACTTTTTCAGTGTCTCGTACTAATAACTCGACTGCAGTCGAAAATACGCGTATCTGTCGAAGATAAGCAAAGGTAGTTGGAATTAAATGGAGATTACTAATTTTTCTTCTAATTTATAGTTACTTCAATTCTATTAATATTAAAACGTCAAGACTCATAACTAAAACAATAGCGACGGTAAAATTTAGACCCTGTTAAGTTGAAACACAAGATTTGAAACACTTTCCTATGTACGTATTTTAAGTTTATTGTTCAAGAAGTTTTTACAATAATGTTAATTTTACAATAGAGTTTGGTTTAAAGGCGCATTTTAAATTCGCAATATTATTTTCTCTTGTACGAAAAATTAAGTAGAGTATACATTCTCCAGATTGATTAGAAGTTTCGAAACTAACGAATGTAAATAAGCAAAATATGGAGATAGGAGTTTATTCATTAACGATAATATTTTCAAAACTGTAGTTTTAGAAGTAAGGGGTCACATATGTATATACCATCAGGTAAATTTCTGTAATCATAATATTTGTTGGGGTTGACTTCAGTATTACTAGTTGTGTACATAGACTGCATTATGGGCCTGTGTGTCATCCCCAAAAGGTATTGTAATTATTGAACTATTCACAACACAGTATTGATGAAATGCATATAGTAATTTAAGAGTTATTGCTGGAGGAAACTTCAGCACTGTCAACATAGACAGTATTCTGAACGACGTTTCCAGGAAGTGTTCTAAATAATTATATAACAGTCTACTTAGACATCTTTAATTAGAAATTGATTCAAAGTTGTTGGGTGCAATATTGCAGGGATGGGTACTATAACATGGAAAATTCTACATCTTTTATAAAATACGAAGATAAAATAACTAAAACTTCAAATGGTGCTCACGCGGTTAACATATGCTAGTGTAACTATGGGATTCGTCCTAGTAATGTTGCGAAAGGGTCCAGCCTTGACAAACAAGCTGTCATGCAGCTCCACATAAGAAAAACACTCAGTACATACTCACAACGCTACAAAATCATCTTTCATGATATTTAATGTATTTAAATTTCCTGAATTTGGTGATAAGAAAGTTTATCAAAATTTTGAAATTTAGTAGTTTATTCGACTTTTTTGTAAAATATTATTCATTAATATAGGGAAAATCTTGCCGCACATGAAGCTAACTTTTGATGAAAATATTTTTAACTTGTTGAGACTATTCTTTATCTATTCTTTTCTACAAATATTTATTAAAATATTTTAATTAAGTGATACCGCAGGACTCGTCGAATTTTTTTTAAATTTTCTAAGAATTGTTACAGCTTGTGTGTTCCAAGTGTGTTTTCATCTGCATTCACTTAGTAGAGACAGAGTTCCGATTATATTTTTAAAACGCTTTTCAATATTTCCTTGGAAGTTTTATCAAAATTCCCTTCACATTTCTTGTAACAGTTGTCAAAATTTATTCTTAAAGTTTCTCTAAAGGATTTGATTTTCAATCAAAAGCTTCTATTTTGGCGTTAATAGTGTTGGATATTTTAAGTTATTGATGGCGAAAATATTAAATACATCTACAGCTGTTCATACAAAATTGTCATATCTGACATTTCCTATGTCCTAAAGTAGCTCAGAAGTAACCTGATAAACTGTCTTGAGTTTATAAATTTTGAAACACAGTTTTCAAAATTATCTCTGATCCACCAACTTAGAAAATTTTAAAAACATTCATTTTCTTTTACTAAATACAAAAATTTCATAAGAATGAATAATTTTTCCAAACAATTCATTCTTGTAAATTTTTAATTTTTAATTATTTAAAACTAAATTTTTGTCAAACCTTATAACATGGCCAGTCTGACGCCATTTAGAAAACTATATATGAACATTTATAAATTCAATACAGTTCAAAACGGTAGATGCATTTGTTAATTTGGCCTATACTGTAGTTGTTTATATTCTTTTTCCATATCTTCAACAAATTTAGAAAAATTTCCATGGAATTTCGATACCCTGGAATACTATTAAAGTCAATCCAATTCTTAAGTTTAACCTTAAATTACCCATGGATGTTTCTTTCGAACTGCCGTGAAGTTCTCAGTCGGTTTTTAATGAAATTATCCTCGGAATTATCCTTCAAATTGCTTGAAATCCCTTTAGAAATTTAGCTTAATATAACTTTTAAATTTTTGGTGTTGTGAAGAAATCAGTATCAGCCGACACAATTTTGAAGAATATATTATAATGTACATTGACTCAATGTTGTTCCTTTTAGTTTTAAGAATTTCAGTTTAAACTTGACTCTATATAGATTCACACGGAAAAAAATCCATGGCCGGATCCGTGAACTGCAGTCATGAATTCGAGAACAAGCAAAAATACACCGTGAACTAGTTGATGTTTTTGGGTAAAAATCATGAAAACGTGAACTAATTCGGTCCGTTTTCATTTTGAACGCTTTTGTGAACGCTTGTGCAAGTCTATTATTCGCCTCGGATGAGTTGAGTCGTCTCAAGAGAATCGAATAAGGTGACTACATTCTTCATTCGATCCCCACGGAATAATATGAGGTATATATTCACCACATTCGATTCTCTTAAGGCATCTCAACTCACCGAGGCGCCGAATAGATCTAATTATTCGATAAAAGCTGTTCGGATTCTTCAATAAAAATAGCATGCCCTAAACAATAACGCTATTTTCATCACTCTTTTTAATATTCCGAAAAAAAATCTTCGGGCAGGCCCCCTCTAGGCCCCCTCCAGACTAATTGCCCAGTTCCGCCAATGCCCACGAGACAAA
>JASCZW010004460.1:0-89840 GCA_034211315.2 Aedes japonicus
CTCCTGAATTAGGGAAGTGAAGATTTAATTGAGAGGAAGTTGAAGACAAATGGACATAAAAAAACAATAAGTAATGACGTAGAAGGAGATGTTCGCTCATCACCATGAGGTACCAAGAGTGGACAGTGTAATGTTTGCTAGAATGAAAGATATGACGATACTATTCCCCAACATCCCACTGCGGGGTAGGTCAAGGCACGGACGAATCCGCCACCTCAACGTGCAATAATAACGTGATGGTTCGCGCTCATGTACCTCGGTGTCGATTTTCAAAATCAAAATGGAATTTACAAATTTGCATATGCAATTATGGTTTGAAATGATCCAGAAACCATCCCCGAAAAGTTACATTGTTTTTAAATCGTTTAGCCGTCAAGGCCGTTAAGGCTATCGACTTTCAGTTTCATATGCGATTTGGCTTTTTCAGCATGGGGAAAGTAGTATTTTCAGTTTTTTTTTCTAAAGTGGTATTTTTAAATGGAACTAAAACAATCGGAAGTGCCTTGAAAACACGTGCTCTTTTTTATGAAGCACCTGAAATAAACGGTGCTTAATACGAGTTTAAAAAAAGGTAGATATTGAATTTTTAAGTGCTGCTCAATTTTGAAGAACGATTGCACACTTTTCAAAGTGGCACCACTGTCTGAAAGTCAGAAATATCACCAATCGTTATTGATGAAATTAATACAGGAGAGGATTATACAAAATGCACCGTTTAAGCAATATCGTGAATTACAAGGTATGGTGTATTACGTTGTTTTCGTTGTAGATAAAATGTGATTTACATTCAAAACGATGATTGTTCATAATATTTTAAACCTTTTCCAATTTCATCCCAAGACGACGCCGGGATTAAACGGTTGTTTTATTGGGGTAAGACGCACCACAACAGTGGGATATGATAAACTTTTAAAATGGGATAGCATGCACCGCTTGTAGAAAGTAAAAACACGGCTATAAAAAGTTACTCATTAGAGTTGTAAAGTGAGGAGGTTGCAACATATCGCCACATCCTTTAAGCTCTGTTTGGTAGTCAAGCAGCCAATTGGTATAGAATAGAGATAGCAAAAGGTTGCAATATGTTGCCAACTCCTCATTATATACACGCTTAGAAAAAAGCACCTATCGGAGCAGTTAAGTGCAGGAAGCCAACATTGGGTATAATTATGACTATTAGGTTCAAATTACATACTTTTGTGAAGAATTTTTCTAGAAGTAAGTAATTTATAATCACACTTAACTGCTCCATTGGGTACTTTTTTCCTAGCGCGTAGACGTATGTAACGCCAAGGGGCGTTCTACCCCAGTTTCAGTTTTTCATTGTTTTATCTAAATATTCTTAAAATACGTGGAATTATAGTGAAGTTTTGATACTGTATTGAAGTTTTCTGTGATGCAATGCATGTGAAGCGAATTTATTACTAACCATGGATTTCAACGCATGGTAGAAGCTTATTTAAATACCACTATTATTTACACTACCGGTCAAAAGTTTGGATCCACTTCAGAATGTTGATGAGACGTTCAAAAAAGGTAATTTTCGCGTTCAATAACCTTCTTCATGTAGTGCCACAATGGCTGCACGTGTCTCTACACTCAGTTCTGCATGTTGACCCATTTCTCTGCGATTGAAACATGAAATATTTAGTTTGATTCACATTTTTATAATGAGAAGATGTTTTTCGAATTCAGGGTGTTCCGATCAAAATTTGGTCAAACAATATTGTGTGTGAGTCGATCCAAGTTTTTATTAATAAGTCAAATTCTTTTTCGTTTTCAAGTTCAGTCTATACAGAATACAGGAGAAATATTCAGCTAAGCTTTCTTTTTACCGAATGCGAATTGCCGGGTCTTTCGTTTAACACCCGCCATAAGATTTTGTGCAGTCTCCTTGTCCACTTTATTCGCTGCAGAACGCCAGTTTGCCTTGAACTGCTTCTCGCTCACAACAGCTTTTTGAGTCTTTTTAAGGTTCCGCTTGACGATGGCCCAATATTGTTCGATTGGACGGAGCTCTGGCGTGTTGGGAGGGTTCTTGTCCTTGGGCACTACTTGAACGTTGTTGGCAGCATACCACTCCATGGTAATTTTTCCGTAATGGCAAGATGCCAAATCCGGTCAAAACAGAACGGAACAATGAGTCGCTTCAGGAAAGGCAGTAGCTGATTTGGTAGGCATTCACTCAGATAAATTTCCTGGTTGACGGTTCCGGTCGCAACTTAAACGTTGCTTTTCGTGCCACAGGTACAGATGCCCTACCACATCAGATATTTGGTCGTGAACTTTGACAGTTTGATGTGCTTGAAAAAATCTGCCACCTTTCCCCGGCCGGTTGCCGTATAAAATTTCTGTCCAGGAAGCTGTTTAACGTCTGCCTTCACGGAAGTTTCATCGTCTTGTACTACGCAATCAAACTTCGTCATCCTCGTCGTGCGATCGTGCTTTGGCCGACATGTTTTGTTTATCGCAGCGACTTGGAGTCACCACTTTCTTGTAAGTCGACAGTCCAGCTCGTGTTTTAGCTCTATCCACGGTTGAAGGCACCACTCCCAGCTTCTTTTCGACATCTTGGACGGAGAGGTTGGGGTTCCGCTCGAAACAGCGCGCAACTCTTTTTGTCGTCGTTGTGGTCTCCGACTTTCGATTTCCCCCCGATACAGCGTTCCTGGCTGTCGACAAACGTTCACCGAACACTTTTAATGCGTTGATAACAGTTGATTTAGCCACATTCAACAATTTCGCCAACTTGGCGTGAGAATAATTTGAATTTTCGTCATGAACGTGCAAAATTTTGATTCGTTGCTTCTCTTCCTTCGACGACGATTTGATAACTGAAGTGCTCATCTCAAATTCAAAATAGAGGAATGATGCTGCACGCACACGTCTTCAAAATGAAGGGTGTGCTAAATTTTTTAATGCACGTTGAAAAGAAATGGGTCAAGTTTAAGTCGACCAAATTTTAATCGGAACACCCTTTATATCAATTTACATCAAAAATGTTGACGAACATTTATGATTTTGATTGCGAAACGTGTTCTACTCGCCTGTTTACAATGAAAAACGTTACAATCAGTTGTAAATATAACTCTTATTGTATTTAGTACCCTACTGTGCTTCAAAATTATGAGTTATGCTGTTTCATGTGAACATTTATAAGGTATCATTCCATCATAACTACACGGAAAAAAATCCGGGCCCAGATCCGTGAACTGCAGTAATAAATTCGAGAACAAGCAAAAATACACCGTGAACTGAATCACGTAATCGGAAACTAGTTCACGTTTTTGGGTAAAAGTCATGAAAACGTGAACTACTTCACGGTCCGTTTTCATTTTCGTGAACGCTTTTGTTTCTGTGTACAGTTTTTTAATTATTTGAGCATATTTAATAAGTGGTTCATTCTACTCCACCAGTGCATTTTGAACTGTTCTCCCCTAATTTGAACCTGTTATTTGTTTGTGAGTTTTACCTTGTGTGTTGATGTGGTGAGGAAATTTTTCGGGATGGCATAAGCTACCTCGTGCTGGTCTTTTTAACTCGGGATTGGCCCAGTAGGTGGCGCCAGCTGGCATGCAAAATGTTCGTATTGATTGGTTCCAACACGAAATAACTCGAGATCCTGGCCATATGGAAAATTACTATCTTCAGATAGTGGTCCAGAATTGGCTCACCACGCGGTGCTATCGGACATATGAATATCTGGTGTATCTTGACACCCTAGCCAAGATGCCGTTTTGGACAAAGCTGTACAGATGGCCATCTGGAGGCCGTTAGTCTCAAGTAGCAACAATACGACTGCCAATTGTCGCTGCAGAGCCGGTCCTCAAAGTGGAAAAACTGAAAGTGGGGTGCTCCGTTTGTCCACTGAGTTTGCAGTGCAAACTTTGCACCAGCCGAACAAGGTGCGCTTTAAGTGCCTCCAGAGCGGGTATATGTCGTGGGAAGTTTTAAGCCCAGATTGGAGCGACCTATACCGTAGGTGCGGAGGAAAATGTCACAAGGCCTAGGACTGCAAGGAGCTCCCCAAATGTATGACGTGCTCTGGGAAACCAGACGACAAGCATGTCACAGGAGGCCCCAAGTGCCCAGCCTTCAAAGGTACACAAATGAGCTAAACGCAGTGCTAAACCACTGTGAGGCGGCTCAGCAACTGCTGTGTCAGGCAGTTCGCGAAACTGGGTAGAGGATAGGGTTAATATGGCGATATTATGGATGACGGTCACAGTCCCCAGTCCAAGAGGTTATGTCCACCTCAAACGAAGGCTTCGCGATCGCAAAAGTGAACGGAGCGTCCATTTGCAGCTGCTCTGCGCTGTCGAGATGGCCGGTTGACCAGTTCTCACAAATGGTCGATCGGTTTAAAACGGAGCTTACTAGTCGTAGCCCGCTGGTAGTAGCGGGTGACTGCAACGCCCAGGCAGATTCTGCTTGAGGCCTTTGCCAGGCTCAACGTAGACCTGGGCAATGTAGGTACTAGTAGTACCTACCATAGGAACGGCGCGGAGTTCGGCAGCCCTGGGCTGTTGAGCAACTGAAGAGTGGAGGATGGCTACACTCAGAGCAATCACCTGGCGGTTCTCTGTAGCAGCGCTAGGCACCGCACAGAGGGAGGAGTACCCACTCCATTCGTCCACAGGTGGAGGACGTCGTACTTCGAAAAAAAGTATTCAAAGAGGCGCTTGAGTGGGAACAGAGATTAGTAGCACTACTTACACGAGTTTAGGACGCAACCATGCCCAGACAGGTCAAACCTAGGGAGGAAAGGTCACCGGTTTATTGGTGGCCAGAGACAATCGCCGACCTCCGGAGAATCTACCACCGAGCTAGAAGAAGGATTCGAAGAACTTTGAAAGAACGGAGCTTCGCGCGGTGCTAGACACCGCTAAGGCTGCACTTAAAAAATAAATAAAGGCCAGCAGACAAGCCTGCTTTGAGGGTCTATGCTCGAAAGCCAATACGAACTCATTACCAGACCAGATACCCTGGCCTCCTATAACTGCAAAATTGTCCCACGATAATGGATCTGTGGATGAAAAGGATGAGGCGACCGTTACAAACGAGGAAATCTTTGCGATAGGTAAACTAAGCGCCAGGATCTGACGATATACCGAATCTGGCTATCAAGACGGCTATCACACTGGCACCCGCAATGTTCAGGGTGGCGGTGCAAAGATGTTTGGACGAGGGCGTCTGCCCGGACGCCTGGAAAATCCAGACTCTAGTATTGCTACCGAAAACAGGGAAATCACGAGAGGATCCATCGGCATATAGACCTATATGTCTTTTGAATACAGCGGGTAAGGTGCTTGAGAAGGTATTCCTCAACAGACTGACAAAATACACGGAGGGTGTAGGCGGTCTGTCTAAAAATCAGTTTGGCTTCCGAAAAGAAAAGTCGACGGTGGATGATGGCCGAAATGGCAATCCAGCACAAGAGGCGAGGAGTCCGCTTCTGTGAAGTGGTCACCCTTGACGTGAAAAATGCGTTCAACAGCGTCAGTTGGATGGCTATCGACAACTCGCTTCAACGCCTCCAGGTTCCTGGGTACTTGTACAAGATTCTGGGAAACTATTCCAGAATCTGGTATGGGTACTGAGGTAGGTCAGAAACGTGTTCGGTTGTTGAAACGGTCCTTATCAACCTTCCAAAGTTTGTACGCATTTAATTTGAAATGGACTTCGCACAAACTATTTGAAGCTTGTATGGGGATCAAATCGCCGAAGGTAGGAGGGCTTAACCTGATGTCGAAGGTCTGCGCGGATGACTTGAAATTTGAGCAGTTGTAAAAGTATCACATATTCGGTACTCTTTCACGTTGTAGTACGTTTATATAATGGCACTGATATATGGTGTAATATTAGCGGGGTTAGCCGAAGTGCACTATTTATTAGAAAAAATATTAATAACAAAATAAAATCAAAGGGTAACAACTGAAAGTTCACTTTTCACTTGCGTGACAACTGAAGTTATTGTTTATTTGTTTAAAATCAACTAGTAAACAATGAATGGAGAGTATGCTTATCCCTCTCATAATTTCCTTGTTACTTCAAATGGTTTGTCAATCTTTCACTCAATTAGTTCAAATTTAAGGGGGTCAATCAGTATATAAGTTGCCACCATTTAAGCATTGTGGAGCGAAGATCTCAAAATTCCTCTCGAAAACTGGTATTTGAATCATTTAGACACAAAATCATGCACATCGAGGATGTAGATGAGCCCTAAAGAACCTCTATTCTCTCCTGATGTAGATGGATGATAAGATGGTTCAAGCCACAAGAAGTCACTCGTGCTCATTTCTTCTACTCTTTGCATCCAAGTACTGCGCGGTAGAAGTTTCTACAATACCTATAGTAGTAATAAACGTGCGCTGAATGCTTTTCCACTTCTCCAGGAAAACCTTCAAAGCATAACTTCAAACAATTTTCCACCAAGATTCGCTCGACTAGAAGAAGCAAAACAATTGATGATTGATCAACTACATAAACTATGCATCATAACACACACTCAACAAGCATCGCCAACCTACAGCATCGTTGGAAAACATTTCCACGGCCCATGAAAAACTATGGGAAAATCTTCCGCCACCTGCTGCTCCACCCCAACAGAAGCAAAACGATGTGTGAGAGGACCGCCCGCTGCTGCCGCTTTCCGACTCGACATCACTCCGGCATGTGCGGCTGCGGCTGTGTATTTGTAGCCCATTTGCATATCATTTGTACACGGGCACGCGTGTGTACCATATCGAATCAGTCCGCCTGTCTGTTCTGTACAACACTACCTACATTTGCATGTGAAACTACGCCTGCAAAAACAACACACATTCGACATAAAAACACACTCTGTGTGGCCATAACCATTCTTTGAACGGCGGACATTGACTTTCCGGCTGCATGCTGGTGGACGTCCAACCGACCGACCGACCCGATTTGCATCTACCTCTTGTAGAGATAGGATCCAGACAGCAAGACGCGCCTCCAACTCCGACCTCGGATTGCATTCCATCAGGGCTCCGACGGCGAAAGGAGTGTGGAATGATACTCGAGTTGGCAGGTGATTTCACAAATCCCACTTTCGTCGTAAAGGCTCGTTTGTGTTCCGTCCGGCAGCGATTCGGCATGATAAAGTTGTGCACACTTCCGGCCGAGGGAGCACGTGCTTTCGTGAGCGAATTGTCATGAATCTTTTCCCAATAGACGTGAAGGGAGATTTAGAAAAAAAAAAAAACGAATTCCCATCTTATCCGTCGTCTAATCAGTGTGCCGCTGATTCCGTTTCTGGAATACTAAGTAGAACTCGGAGACGTGCGAGACACATGTGGATCCAACGACGGCGACGAACGGTAGCGCATCTGTTACCACTCGAAAAGATACATTCGCTTCAGCAAACTTTCCAGCGGAAACTGGGAGCCAAAATTTGCATTGTTCCGGGCCTTCAACGGAGCGCTTATACAACTGATCAGCCACCAGACGAGCGAAGATCCCGAGTTATATTCGATGGTGATGATGCTATTCAAATTGAATATTGATGTTCGCGGCCTACGCGGCGACAAAACACAACCCATAGCGAGGAGTGGCCATTCGTTCGGCCGGGGTTCGAAATCAAGTCAGTTTCTTATCTTCAACCAATAAATTCCATCCAGCTCGGTCGTTGCGCCGATTGTTCCCAGGCATATTCTTTTCGATAACCGATAGCAGCCGCAACAACAAACAACAACAATAGCACTTGACTCGAACGAACGAGCGCGAGTGCATTCCTAGGTGTTAAATAACCATCAACGAAGTGCACGTCACCGGATTGTATGGTCGCTGCAACAGAGGATGGTGCCTTCGATTCACACTCCTGCCCATGCCCCCCCGCCCCGGATAGAGGTTGTTGGTACCCCAGTTTTAACGCACTGACTCGGGTGTTTGCCGTGGCGGAACGAAAAGTTTTCGAGCCAAACTGAGTGTAAAGTGGAACATTAATTTACGCACGTTTGTTTGTTTTTACGCTTGCGTGTGTGCTGAGAGGAGACCTTCTCCAAGGTATTCCACAGCTCGAGACACGAACGGGAAGGGGTTAATGTTTTGTGTCGCCTGGCTTAGCGCGCAGCATATGTAAAGGGTGTCCACGATGAAATTGCCACAACTGCGAAATTGCTCTTAACTTTTTAACCGGTTGGGTAGAATTTAATGAAAATTTGGGTGGATCAGAAGTTCATAGTGCATTATTTACATCCTGCAAGTTTTAAAGTCCTGTGATCAAAACTCGCGGAAATGGAGTCGAAAGAACAGCTCGTGCGTGATAAAACCTTGCGCATTCATCACGAGAACAAGGATCTCTGCATCGTTCCATCGCTAAAACGTTGGGAATCGCGAATTCCACGGTGTCGCGAGTGATTAAGCGGTTCGAGGAACGGTTGACCACCGATCGGAAGCCCAGAAGTGAAGGAAAAAGTATTCCGTACAACACCAAAAATCATAACCGCGTAGTTGGGGCCTTCAACTGAAATCCGAACGCCTCCGTTCGGGATGTGGCTAAGAAGCTGCACCTAAGCTGAAGTTTTGTCCAGAAGGCCAAAACTAAGGCTGGGCTTCGAACGTTCAAGGTACAAAAGGCCCCTAATCGCGACGAGAAGCAGAACAAGTCCGGCCAAAACCCGTGCCAGGGAAGTTGTACCTCAACATGCTGACGAAAGTTGAATGCTGCATCATGGACGACGAAACATATGTGTAAGGCCGACTTCAAACAGATCCCCGGCAACCTGTTTTTCACGGCCAAGGATAAGTTCAGCGTTCCGGAGCATGTCCGCACTCAGAAGATGTCCAAATTTGCGAAGAAATTCCTGTCTGGCAAGCCATCTGCACGTGCGGGAAGCGGAGTGCACCTTTCGTGACCCAGGACACGATGAACGGACAGGTGTACATAAAAGAGTGCCTCCAGAAGCTGGCTGTCTCTCCTGAAGGCCCACAACGTCCCAACAATCTTCTGGCCGGATTGGCCTCATGCCACTACCCAAGGACGTGCTGAAGTGGTATGCGGACAATAAGGTCAATTTCGTGCCGAAAATGTTCAACCCTCCCAACACTCCGGAGCTCCGCCCCATCGAGAAGTACTGGGCAATTATGAAGCAGCACCTTTTTTAAACGACCTAAGGTAGTGAAGACAGTCGTGGAACTGAAGAAAGTATGGGTTTACATACAAAAACGGTTGATTCACAGGCTTGTGCAGAATCTTATGGCCGGGGTTAAGGCCAAGGTGCGGGCATTTGCGTATGGACTGTAAATAAAATACGAGTAAAATGGTAAAATGAAGTTTAATAGTTATTTCTCAATCCCTGAAAATTTGATAACAATCGGATGAAAACTCGAATTTTGCGAATCAATTTTGTGTGTGGCAATTTCATCGTGGACACCCTTTACTTATGTAGCGAACAGACATGTGTTCCGAGAATATGCCGCTCCTCTGCGAACGTCGGGGAGCATTAATTAGCACCATTTGGGCGGAAAATTTCCAGGTTCTTGGCCGTGCGTCATGGCGCGTGGAAAGAACTTGTTTCCGCGCCGTGGCCTTGTTACAAATTACGGTCATTTCTCTTCGGGTGGGAGTGCCGGGATGGACTAATTTGGGATGTTTTGTTTGGTTTCTATCTATGCTAGAAGGGGTTGTTAGTCCATGCTCACGGTGTCTTGTTTCGCCTAATGTCAATGCGAAATTGAAATTTTCCGGTTCCAATTTCGATCAACTTTGAAGGCAATGATTTCGTTAGACCGACTAAAAATAAAGACTTAGAAATTGTAAATTTAACACGATACGCAGAACAACAGATTTCATGTCTCGTCAATTGTCCCAGTAGAGAAACAGATGCAACTCTATAAAAAATATGGTTGTCTACGCATAAATGTTTCAACGGATGCATTGAAGGCAAACAGCAAGTAAACCTGGTTTAGGGTAGCTAACATAAAGCGAATGGGATCGTGCTAAAAAAAACACGTTGGCAAAGTATTCGTTCTTATCCATATCTCCCAATAGAATCTTAGCTACAAAAACAGCTTGCGCAGTACTTCTTCTTTTTACAAAGTTTCTATGCTTAGCAATTTGTATCGGTCCTCGTGGTATTTGTATTTGTATTTAAAATAATTCATCTGACAATAAATAGTCTTAATGAATGAAATAAACTTATAAACTAATTGAAACACGTATCTATTAAAACTAGTTCAACACCATTCTTATCCGATTCGCAAAACGTCCAGATTGTTCATTAAACTCAAATACATAGTTCTTCGACTGCAATAAACTCACGAATACATACTAAAAGCGGTTCATTGTATCCAAACACAGTTCGGTGAAAAATTGGTTGGTTGTTTCCGTGAAGTTCTGTTCGGTACACGAAAGTTCAACATAGAAAGTAGTTCTGGGGCATCAGCTTCACCATTCAATAGTCAAGCAGTAAACATCGACTGCTGTATTTTTCGACGTCGTTCCAGCGTGTTCAAGCCTAGTAGTCGGCATCTATCAGGATACAATGGCAAGTTGTCAGGATCTCGCCACGGCAAGATTATCAGAGCCAAACGAATAAACCGTCTCTGAACTCGTTCGATTCTGAGGCATTACGTGACCTAGTAAGGCTGCCGTTTTCCAAACTTAAACGGACAAGTGCACAGTAACGGGTGGCAATTAAAATTTTGGATTTTTTTCGAGGCCTCTATGCTCAACAACAAACGAGCTCAGAGAGAAATAAGAGTGTGTATGCGTTAGCTCTTTCTCTCCTCTTTCTGCTAGTATTTTCTGTTTTGTTTATGCTTGCTCAGTTTTGCTCAAAATGCCGTCGAAACAAGAAGTGTTTCGCGAGCGCGTTGTACAGTTCTACGAACTGCACAGAAATCTCGGCAAAACGTATACGGTACAACATTTTAAAAGCGAAAATGTTGCGACTTCGACTGTTTACCATATCCTAAGCTCCCCAACAACTGCTCGCAAGCAAGGTAGTGGAAGACCAGCCAAAATTATGGACGCAAAAGGACTTCGTTCTCTTTCTCGTGCCTTCAACAACAAGGATTCACTGAGCCAACGGGATGCCGCAAAAAGTTCAACTGTTCTCACCAGTACATCTGCAAAACATTAAAGAGTCGGAATAAAGTGCCGAAAGAGACACTAGACCCCGGAATATACTGATGCACAGATTTCAACGCTGAAATCCCAATGCCGTTGGTCGATTAAAATTATTCCGGAAAAAGTTTTGTTTTGGACGACGAAAGCTACTTCCCTCTTTCGAAGACGCAGATTCCCGGAAACGATCGATACTATTCAACGGATAGTTCTACTACACCTCCGAACATAAAATATAAGTTTAAACATAAGTTTGAACAGAAAGTGATGCTGTACATTGCCATTTCCGAGAAAGGCATTTCTAAGCCATGGTTCAAGCCCTCTGGTTTGGCAATCAATCAAGATGTGTACCAGAACGAATGTTTGAAGAAAACTTTGATCCCGTTTCTACAAAAACATCATGCTGATGGACAATACGTGTTTTGGCCGGATAAAGCGTCATCGCATTACGCCATAAAAACACAATCGTTCCTGAATACCCATTCGATTCCATTTGTACCCAAAAACCACAACCCGACAAATCTGCCTCAGTGTCGCCCAATCGAAGATTTCTTCGGGGTTTTGAGTTCCTTGGTGTACAAAAATAACTGGAGAGCCACGAATTGCAAACAGTTGATTGGTAGAATCAAGAGATGCATTCGCAAAGTTGACATGGAGGCCGTACAACGCTCCTGTTCCGACATCAAACGGAAGCTTCGCCGAACATCCGATTACGGACCGTTTTCAAATGTTCACTAATTTTTTTTCAACAATGGACAATGTATCTTTTATATGAATAAATCAGATCTTCTTCAACTATGTTTGTCTTTTTTTGACAGCTTGAGAAAGAAATTCCAAAATTTTAGCTACCACCCGTTACCTGCACTGTAGTTAGCTATTTCATTTCCTCTTATAGGTCGGGCTTTCCGCTATGTGCTTTGTCGTCCGGTTTCCTGGCGCAAGTCAGACATTTGGAACCTTCGTGCATTCCCGAGTCTTGTGGTTCCCACCTCCACACCTTTTGCACCTATCGGGACCTTTGCAATCCCAGGATAAGTGCCCGTCTTCTAGGCTGTTATCTAAAACATGGCTTTGGTGGCTGGTGATCGACTATCGTAGTTTGAGCTCTAATGTATGGATTAAAAAAATGTACTTTAAATTAAAAAAAATAATTCAATGGATAAAATCTCCCTTGAATCGTTTATTAAACTTTTTTACGAAAATGCTTGGAGACCCTCCTGGGTAGCCTAACGACAGTTGGTCGAAACACTATCCATCGCCAAGGAAAACATGCATGGCGGCATGTTTTTCAGTTTTTTCGTCAACTTGGCTGTTCCGTTTTGGCCAGGAAATTATTGGAGTAGATCTTCCGTTTTAGGTTCCCCCAAAACATGTTCTATCTATCAAGAGACGAATCAGCCATGGGCTAGAAAGTCTCTATAATAAAGCCTACCAATCAATCAATATCCTATCGGTTGCATTTGGAGGGTTGCCGGTCTTCGGTACAACGTTTACTATCAGTTGGCCCTTTTCCTCCTGTGATCTCTTGCCAGGTCCGCCCAAAAGACCACATTCGTCTTCTTGATTAAGGCGGCAACTTCCAACAGGAACTTCGTACAGTAAATCTTCCCATTTACCACAAGCTTCGAAGAAAAGAACAACGGTTCGAACTACCCTTTTCGGTGATCATCAGCCACAAAAAAACCCTTCTTCGGGAACTAGTTGTGGGACGTTAACGCTTATTTCCTTGGCGAGTGTCCGGTCCTTTGTAAGTCATTACCATTAGGACCACGACATCGCTTTTCGCCGGAAGGATCTTTTGCATCCGCATCTTCAGCCTCTCCTTTTGGGTAATTGCCTACTACATAGACACGGCTGGCTTCGACTGACGCATCCGCCCAGGTAATTTTTCATCGTTGGTTCCACCAACAATTTGGCCCACGAAGCAGAACGATGAGGCCAGCTTGTCTTCGGTCTTTCTCTTCAGCTACTGCTGCACCTTACGGCGGGTGGCCGGAACCAGGCTTCCATTCGGCGGTCTCCAGAAGGGAGAGAAAGTTGTAAATGTAGGATCGGCTGATAGTACGAACAAACCAACGAACGAACATGCTTGATTGTTTTCGTCATGACTGCTGCAAATCAACTGATAACGCTGTGATATTATTGTCTGTACATAACAAGGTTGCTACGATTGGCGTTTTATAGATGAATTTACCGCCAGGTGGCATGGTCATCGCATGAAAAATCGCTGAAATCTGTCCATTTTTATAAATGCATACGTTATCAGTAGTTTGATCCATTCGCAGCGCTCAAATATATTTCAGTTGTCAGCGTTTTCAGTCGTCCTGAAGAGTTTTCTGGATCTGTTGCCATTCAGTAAGATAATAGTAAGAGCTAGTAAGAACTCGTAGTCGAAATCTGGGACGGAGACGAGCTCTAGTGAGTATCTGACGAGCAAATTACCAGGAAAAAGTGATGGGATTTCGAAGAGTTTAGGCACACAAACAGATGTCAGTTGCCTTCGACAAACTGCAGTATTACTATTGCTAAGCTAGGCTGACTCGGGATCAATGGTATCATATTACAATGGTTCCAATCATATCTTACTGGTCGCCAACTCATGGTTGGCTTAGGTGATTGCCGTTCTGATACTTATGGGATGCACACGAGTTTCACGATCTTCAGGAAGTCTGTCCAACTTTTTTGTTCCGCCGACGACGTTGATGTCGTAGCACGTAAATTTGAGACAATTGTGGATACGTACATCAGACTTAAGGCTGCAGCTGGTAGGATCGGGCATGTGATTAATGCGTTGAAAACAAAATACATGAAGGAATAAGGGTCAACGAGATGACTACCACGAGTTCAGATCGACGGTGATGAAATCGAGGTAGTAGACGAATTCGTGTATATGGGCTCATTGGTGACCGTCGATAACGACAGCAGCAGAGAGATACAAAGGTGCATTATGGCTGGCAATCGTGCCTACTTTCGACTTCGAAGGACGCTGAGATCGAACCAAGTTGGTCGAACTACAAAGTTGACCATCTACAAGACATTAATTAGAACGGAAGTTCTCGACGGCCACGAAACATGGAACATAAGAATATCGGACGACAGCCCTGTGAAAATGGTTCTCGAAAACGAACCGACGGGTGCAAGAAGAAGAGGCGCGCATCGGGCAAGGTGGATCGATCAAGTAGAAGGCGACCTGCGGACTATTCGCAGACAGCGAGGCTGGCGAGGTACAGCCATGGACCGATTACAATTGAGACAACTTCTGTGTACCTCTGTCTACTTCTGTTGGTCTGATTGGTGAAGGTAAGTAATTTCTGATACTTATCCAGTGACATCGGGAATACCTCAGGGTAGCCATCCGTCGATCTTCTTGCTCTACTTCAAAGATGTTAATCTTGTCAACGTTGGACCTCGACTATCATATGCTGATGATCTCTAACCGTACCTTCGTAACTGTTTCATTGCCGATTGGCACACTCTTCTGCGTCAGCTTCATGTCTTTGCTGACTATTGGACTGTTAACCGAATGGAAGTGAACCCATAAAAAATGCTCACTTATCTCCTTTTCTCGAAAAAAGGACCCGATCATCTTTGACTATAGTCTGTCAGGGACAGATATTGAACGGGTGAGCCATGTGAAGGATTTAAGCGTAACTTTGGATTTGTGAGTCACATACAAGCAGCATATTTCATATGTGGTCGATCAAGCATCTAGAACGTAAGGATTTAACTCTAGAATCACCAAACATTTTAACGATGTTTATCGCCTGAATTCATCATACTCCTCGTTTTTCCGACCAGTTCTTGAATATTTCTCTGCAGTTGAATGGGGTTGAAAGAGTCGAATCCGTTCAACGCCAATTCATGTGCTCCGGCTATTACCTTGGAGGGATCCTTTCCGTTTGCCTAGCTACGATGGTCGATGCCTACTGATTCATCTGGAGCCTCTTTCGACACGAAGAGACACTGTCAGAGCTTAATTTATCGTCGATACCTTGGGTCTCACCATCAACGTCAACAAGACTAAATCGTTGGATGTCAACACGGATAATTCTTACGACAAATTTTACGGTAGCGGGGCAAGCAGTGGAGAGAGTCGATGAATTCCTATATCTTGGCAGCCAGATAGCGTCAGACGTGGTGGGTTTCAGCGTAGAATACTAAAAAGCTGCAGGTCTTCATCAAAACATGCCTGCGGCATGTGATTCGTGACTGGTGGCCTCACAATGCTGTGCTCCATCGTCGAAGCCAACAGAAACCGATATCAGTGGAAATTCGAGAACGAAAGTGGAGGTGGGTCGACCACACACTACGAAGGAGAGGAAATGAAAACTGCAAACAAGCGCTGTATTGGAACCCAGTAGGACATCGCAGCAGAGGCAGACCCAGAAGCTCGTGGCGTTGGAGGGTCAAGGTGACCGGAGGGTCAATGCTAAAGCGAGCAGCCGCCCAGCATGGAAGTCTTTCACTTTGGGCCTATGCAACCCTAGGGATGGACAGGAGACATAAGTAGGTAAGTAAGATACCTTGCAAGGAAAAGGAACAATTCCATGCTGAGTCCATATTTTCGTCGCACAAATCACGGAATGAATGGAGCAATAAACGAACTTCAAAGCGTCCTCAACAGGGTTGCCTCAGTATTTGGTGTCAATGTACCAGGTCAGACACTTTGGCGCAGTTTTAGTCGGATTTTCTACGGCACAGTTAACCGTGAATAAGAGTTTAATGTTCTGAGTTTTAAGAAATGACTAGTATTTTAGATTTAATATTGACAATACACTTTAGGTGCTTATTGAAGCCTGTTGGTTGGTTCAATCGAATAATTAATAAATAAACCGGACGAAAGTTTAGCCAACTTTCGATCTGTCCAAAAAATTAACGACAACTAACGACTGTTCCAGAAAGTATAAGCACACCTTATTTTAACGGTCACTAATGAAATATTTCAACATGTTTTGGCTGCGTCCTTTTGTTTGCACATATCTGAATGACATAGCATCAAAAAAGTGCTCAATTTTGTGTTACCTATCAAAATGCGCGGTCTTACTCCAGAACAACGAAAAAGTATCGTGCACAAATTGTGCACTGTGAGCGGACTCTCCTTGAGAAAATTGGCCAAGGAAGAGGGTGTAAGCGTCGGAGCGGTACGATCTGCGATTCGAAAGTATAGAGAACAGTGTACGTTTGAAGATGCGCCGAAGAGCGGTTGGAAATCTGGGTTGTTAGTCCGGATATCGATAAAAAGATCAGGGATGCCAACAAGCGAATCCCAGCGACTTCCTAGGGATCTTGTCGAGTAACGTCATGCGTGCCAAAAAAGACTTGGGCTAAAAACATACCGGAAGCGGAAAAAGCTCAAAAGGAACCCAAAACAGGCCGCGTCTGTGAAATCACTGGCCCGCAAACTCTAGGATTCGTTATTGTGTAGAAATTCTGGGTGTATAATATTGGACGATGAAACGTATGTGAAACTAGATTACAAAACGCTTCCCGGACCACTATTCTATACTGTAAACGAAGACAACGACATTCCGGAAACGGAGAAGGCAATTTTTACCGGCAATTTAAATTCGGCAAGAAGGTTATGGTTTGGCAGGCAATATGCGAGTATGGTAAAACATCTAGTCCATACATCACAACGGAGACGATGAACACTCAGAAATACGTAAAGGAATGGCTCCAGAAGCGATTATTGCCGATGATCAGGCAGCACGAAGAACGTCAAGTAGTGTTATGACCTGATTTGACGTCATGTCGTTACGCAAAAGACACTTTAGAATGGTACAAAAGTCAAAATATATGTTTCGTGCCGAAAGACATGAATCCGCCGAACTGCCCCGAGGCACGGCCAATCGAGACTTTTTGGGCTTTAACCAAAGCAAAGTTTCCAAAAATTCATAAAACCAGCGGACGACATCCAAAAATTTAAAATATATTGGCCAAAAGTGGTCAAAATGGTGGGAAGTACCACTGTGCAGAAGCTAATGGATCATATTCGAGGAAAAGTTAGGAGTCCTGGTTATGATTAAATATTTTGATTAAACGAGAGTAAAATATCATATAAAACACAAATACAAATATGATTTGCCAAATAAAATTATTAAAACTAAAAAGACATGACTTTTTTGTTATTTTGAAAGTGTGCTTATACTTTCTGGAACAGTTTATAGTACATTAACCAAGCGTTTTGCTGCCGATTGATCGCTGTGAAAGAAATGTCGGATTCCCGAGTTCGAACAGTAACTGTTGGGTTTGATGCAATATATCACATACACATTCGGTTGGTGAAATTAAAAAAAAACTTATAAATTCAAACTGTCATTCCAAATACCTCAATCATCTGAATAAAATAAGGGAAACATAACATTTAAAGCACCTTGCTCTAAAAAAAAATTGCCATCAAAGGTAATCTACCGAATTACCAACTAAGACGTCGCTTAACGACGTAGTTTACCGATCTGATGGCAGAGATAACGCTTCTTTCAGCGTGATTCCCATCGTGTTGGCTGCCAGGCGATGACGGTGGCGACGTCGAGCGCGAATCGGTGACAAAAACAAGAATCACGACTTCAAAGAAGTCGAGCTAATCGGTGGAAACTGTCTCGTAATGAAAAGAGAAAAGACGGAGTAATCTTCTTTTCCGATTCCCGGAAAATCAGCGTTAATCGTCGTCACTCGGGATGGTTGAGCAGGGCAACGCCATCGGGATAGGTGGAAAATGTTTTTCTGTCCTACGTTCCACATTTTCCTTTCACTTGAAATCGCCTTTTTCCAACCGATTTAATCAATCCTCAGAGGAACGGGAAAACCAAAATTTAAACTCATTTGCTCTCTGGGATTTTTGCCAGTCGTTCCACCTCGGCGTTTACTTTGAATGGACTACGGGGAATTGATATTGGCTCACGCAACGAGCAGTGCCATAAAAGCTGCGGTAATAAAAGCGAGTCATAAATAGACATTTTATAGCCCAGCAGCGTTTTGAAGGCGAGGCGGCACGCCACCAAACAAAGTGCGCGGACTTCCCGCAAAAAAAAAAAAAAACAGAGCGCTACTTTTCGCCAACTACCTGGCTGGCGGTCAACATTTTGTCACAAAGTCACGCATCTTCAATAAAATTGTGATTTTTTTTTTGTTGTGTTCTAACGCAAACCAGGTTAATGAACACAATTTCAGGGTCGGTTCGTCGGAGGGGCTAATCTTGCCCCGAGGTTCGATTCGATTAGCTATTTGGGAAAATTTCCAGCTAGAATTAATTTGATTTTCTCACGCGAAACCGACGCTCATTTGCATGGTGACATGCGTAGAGGGCAAATGACTTGTGTTTCGGATCATCAACTGCGGGGGAAATCGACGTCTTCTGTTTCCTGGAATGATGAACTCCGTTCATGTGAAACACACTTATCTGGCAGAAAACGGGAAATCGATGGTGCGTATCTCAGGTGTTCTGAGAGGAGGCTCCAATTACAGTCGGAAACAATTTGGACCGAATGTTCGTCTCATTGATGCGTAATTGGATTGACGTGTGACGGTTCCAAGCCATTTAGATATGGTTGGGTGGATTGTTTTGTCGAACTAATTTTCCACTCCGTTTAAAGGTTTTTACAAACTTAGGTGTTTCAGTAAATTTTCACGGTAAAGTTCATCAAGACCTTTCCTGTCATCATGGCACTGGATTACATCACTAATTCAATAAAGCACCGTATCGTTATCGCTTCGAAGTCTTCCGCTTCCGGATAGGCGGAGACTGTCTCGGGCCTTCGCAGACGGCACTTTATCAAAGTGGCTCCCATAGGCCATAACTCTTAATTTCTTTAATTCAGCACGACACTTAAAATTATCACCGACAACATAAATATAACTCTTTGTGAACGACGCGAATTGTGTCTTCTCTCATTTCCAGCAGCCGGGCCCGACCCCATAAACAATTCCACAGCCAAAAGAAGACCATCTCCCATGTTCGTAGGGCGAATTCTGCCATCTCTTGCTTGAGTTTTATTTACTTTCCTACCAACCAGCTCCGAGCCAGGGCCAACGCTAAACTACAATAGTTGGGCTAGGTACGGGAGCCAACGTGTGTTGTGTAGTCTTTGTTTCCTCGCGTAGTGCAATTTCTGCCAACTACGACAAAAATGGCAATGATAAATATGGCCACCCCCCGTTCGCCCGCCCGCCAGAGACATAAGCAACACTTTGTCGCCGGGCAATAAATAAATGTGTACAACAATAATATCTGCTACCGGTACCGGAAAAGGCCTTCCCCCGCCTTCCGAATGGGGGTGGGAAATCACCCACTTCTGTGCACATTGTGATGCTATTTTGACCAATTTCCAACTCGAAATGGGATTCCCACTTGAATGGTTCCGCTTTTTTGCACTCCCGAAACGAGGCACCGTCGCCGCCGCCGCCGCCGCCGTCGCCGCCCGATGTGGTCCAAGCGGACATTCATTCGACACAATAACTAACCATTATTTTCCCAGTGTTCGCCCATTTGCGACATATTTGTTTCGAGCGGGATGATTGTATTGCCGAAAACTTCCAAGTACCTACCTTTCTACCTCGAAACTCGCGGAAAGGGAGAATCTCCGGGTGAAAAGAGCAATCGTCTACCCACTTGTACTTTTTTGTATTATTGTTATTTTTATTTTTCCTCCGCCGAACAACAATGGAGAAAGTCACGGCAGCTGATGGCGGTGATGATGGTCGCTCCACATGTGTGTGTGTGGTCTGCCATGATCCAGTTGTTCAGTGGAACGAGTCGCCTAAACGTGGAACAATGCCGGGTCCAACTAGAGACATTATCTCAAGCACATACGTTTAATTAAATTTACGATACGGTCGCTGTCGGCGGGTGGATTTTTAACTGTGCACTTCTTGGTTGTAACTTCTGCTTGGAAGGAACGGTTTGGAAGATTTGTGTTGATTGTGGATTAGGTCTTTAGTTGATATTTTTATTTCTAATTATTTTTCATGTTCAAACCAGTCGAGATCTTGCTTTCTGAGGCAAGCATGTAATGTGATTGAAACTAAGATCTTTTTTTTATCTCTTTGCAGGTATGACTGTAGGAAATAGGTCTAGCCTAGAGGCAAGGTTTGTTATTCAATATTGCACAATGTAACTATTTCAAATTCTGACGCGGATTAAGCCAATTGAGTTGGAGTAAAGGGTGTAAGGACTGCATCGTTAATTATGAGTTCTGTATGAGAAAGACTATGACTTATTTTGACAGCTGTTTAGTGTCAATATGTTGCTTGCCTTGTAAACAAACGAAAATCTTCATAACAAGTTAAAGTTTTACTTCAAGCGGAACAATGCTAGATCGACGAAGACGGAAAACAGCGAAAATCGATTGTGACCAAGTACTGCACTGAAAATGAAATGTCACTAAGAAAAATAGCAAAGGAAGAAGGTGTTAGTGTCTGTGCAGTCCAAAATGCAATCAACCGGTTTGTTATGCATAACACATTGAAGGTCTTACCCGGCCGTGGTAGAAAAACAGGTGCGTCAAACCCAAATTTGGACAAAACAAATTTGCAAAGTTTTTGAAGGAAAAAAGGAGGTCCCCAACAGAGAATGCGCAAAAAAGTGTGGAACGACGATTGGATTGATCCAACGCGCAAAGGAGCAAAATTCCCTGAAGACGAACTGGAAACAAAAATGTTCGAAACGCAGCCAAATTCAGGCGGATTCCGTGAAAACTCGGGCGTCGACGTTTTGAGCAAAAATGACATGTGCATTATCATGGATGACGAGACGTCCGTCAGATTGGACTACAGGGCACTTCCAGGGGCACAGTTTTACATCGAGATGCGTGAAACGTATGTCCCAAATTCAGAGAAATCGAGTTTTTTGCGAAAATTTAGTGAAAAAGGTTATTACCAAATTTGCCAGTGTAGTATGAAATCGACACATCTTTCACTACTACAAATATAAACTCTGAAATGTAGCGGAAGGAAGGCCTGCAGAAACTGATTCTGCCACTAATCCGAAAACACAAAGGTTCGACACTGTTTTGGCCTGATTTAGCATCCTGCCACTTTGTGCGTGCTACGTTGTGGATGGTGATGAATTCTCCAAATTGTCCGCAAATAAGGCCCATTGAGAAATGTTGGGCTGTGATGAAAAGAAAGCTGCGGAAGAAGCCTAGATGAGCAGATGCAGGGTGGCCACAGACTCGGGAAAATCGGGAAATTCGGGAGAAATGCGGGAATCTAAGATCATCGGAAAATATGCGGGAAAAAGTCGGGATTTTCATAGTCCATCGGGAATTTTTGTCATATGGAAGAAACCACACGCACACCTTTTTCAAACGGTTCGAGTACCATTTTTGTCATCTACTTGGTCCAACGATCCCATGACGGCATTAAACAGTGGACCCATGTTGTCAAAACCTTGGCATGTGGATCGTTTTCTGCTGACTTCAGCCTGTTAAAAAATGTACCGTTTAGAAAATCTGGCTACACGGCTGTGACAGGTGAGGTTTCGCACAGGACTTACTTTTGTTTTTTATTTACTTGGCTGGCACTGCTTAGGTTATCCTTTTGACTGTAGCATCGCTATTGTATGAATTACTGTAAATTTCAGTGTAAAGGTTAACTTTGCAAGCTTTTAACTTTTTTTTTCATTTTATATGCTAAACGAGTTTCGCCAACCTGGGCTGGTAACACTGCTGTCAGTTTTAAAGTACCACAAAGTCTCAGTACATTTGTATAATTAACAAATATTTGTTACTGCAGTGATCAGAAACCTATTGTGCCAGTCATCTTACAGCAAAAACAAAGCAACCAAATGCATCAGGCATTTTTTTGTATAAACGAATGCTTTTTATAAATGAGCTGTGAGTTTTTCAATTTTGTCATCATCTCTGCAGCAATTTTCGAGTCGTTTACAGACCGCATCCTAATGACTTCGTTTCTTTTTGACGATTTGAAAATTGTTCATTGTTAATTGTCAAATCATTAATTGAAAGAGAATTGACGAAGAGCAATTTTCTGCTAGCCCTTAATATGGAAATCGAGTTTTCCTCTAAATCGGCAATCAAGAAAGCGAGAGAATTTGCAAAAAATTCCGAATGTCCGAAAATACGTGTTGGCATTTCGCAACGACTGTCGATCTTTTTACTGTGGTTTTCTGAAGTAGTTATTTAATAAATCTCCATTAACATACCCTTTAAGGGGAAAAGGGAGGGAGTCCTTTCTCCATAAGAACTATAGGTAAGGTTAATTATCACAAATCAAACAACGCTCAAATAACTAACTAATGGATGCTCCAGTTGAGCAAACGATTCTTGAAAATTTCACGCCTGAAGTCGTAATAGTACATATTTAGGGTTTGTGCTCAGAAAACTTCGATATGATAGGGACTTGATCCCGTATGTCCTTAACGAGTTACGTCTTCTGTAATAACTCGCATCAAGGACATCGCTAAAAAGCGTCTGGAGCTGTGACAGGAAACGTTCGTAGATAAAGACTATCTCAGCGTTGCAGTTGCTCACAAAGTGAAAGAAGTGATTGGTCATGCCAAAAACTAGCTGCCAAATTTGACAACATTTGTTAAAAAGGTGTTCATCCTGTCGCACCTAGATGCGACCATGGAGCGAGAATTTTTAATAAATGAAAAGTGGTGAACTTAACTGAAAAGAGTTTGGTAACTTAGAGAATTGTCTACGAGCTCTCAATGACGGTGTAATCAAAAAATACTTGCATCATTTTGTAGACGCCATCGGCTGAAAGTCTCTTAAATAAACATATCTCATATCTAATCATTTTGTAGGCAAAAACCTCAAATGTTTTACTATTTTTCTTCAACTTTTATGGTTCTAGCAACTTGAAAGATCAATGACATATATAGCGATTTTTGTTCTCGTTTGCAAAATGCAGGCTATGCAGTACACAAGAAGCCCGATTTGCGGCTGCTACCCATTATTTGGCCTAAATGAAAGTCAGAATCTCAGATTGATCAATTTCCTCGAAAACTTCAAAAATATATATTAATCCAATTTATGTTCACTCACTTTCCCAGTCGGGAACATTAGGCAAAAAACAAAAACAAGGTGCGAGACCTGGCCAGATCTACGAAAAATTAAATGAATACTGATGTAATAGGCATATTTGATGGTCAATAAACAATATAAATGAATTTGATTTGCAAAATAAATAAAACATATTTGAATTCAGCAATTTTTATGTGGACTCATAATTAACGGTACAGTCCTTACCGTTTGAAACCTGCACAAACAATTCTCAAAATTCGAGTTTTTATCCGATTATCACTAAATTTTCAGGGAGTAAAAGTTAGTTTTGACATCACTCCTTCAATTTATTTCACCTTAATATTCGAATGCGCGAACCTTGGCCATAACTCCAGCCACCAGTTATCAAGTTATTCGGTCCTGCTCAGGTATCAACCCGAGCAGGACCGAATAACTTGATAACTGTCCTTTGTATGTATGAGCTAAGATTCAATGGTAAAGTGCCTGAGGATAATTCCATGAAATTTTTCCCTCAATGTTTTGCGAATACCAAATTGAAATAAGGCAATACCAAAATAGTACCTCTCAGATATTCCCAGGTATCCAAAATAACAAGTTTTGTTGTTCGAGAGATATCTTGCTTGCACTTCTTAGGTATTTTGCTTAGGTATTTTACCTCTTAATCTGAGCTCTTTATTACCAAGGCCAGTTATCAAGATCAAAATTAGGTATTCATATGTTGTTATCTCCTGCTTGGGAACCCATGAATGGGACAGTATTTTTCTTTAGGGCACAGTTCCGGAGTATTTGAGGGGATCAGATCTTTCGCCACAAAATCGACATCATTCCTCTCATACTATTGTAGGCCAGAAGATCGTCAGATCTTTGGAGACACTCTTCCAAATATCCCTGTCCATTCATGACGCTTGCGGTAACGAAAGGTGAATTTCGCTTTCCGCAATAGCAAATCGTTTGCTAAATTAAAAATTTATTGGCGAACTTCGACATCTTCTGTGTCCGGAGGTTCTCGGGAACATCACACTTATCCTTGGCAGTCACATACAGGTTTCCTGGAATCTGGTTAGAGTCCGTCTTCACATGTGTCTTTAGAGTGGTTTCGTTAATATCTGGTCGGCATCTTCCAGGCACGAGTTTTTGGGACCGTATTCTGTTTCTCGTCATGATTGTGGGACTTCTGAACCTTAAACGCACGCAGTCCAGCTCGAGTTTTGGTATTCTGCACGTCTTACTCATATGCAACATCTTAGCAACATCTCGAACTGAGGTATTCCATGCGTTTGTGATCGGTCTCATTGACATGACAGCTTTTTTTCCGGATCTTTGCTTCCGATAGACGTTCCTCGAATCGTTTTATGATACCGTGGACTTCGCGATTCCCATTTTTTTCCCGATAGCATGATGCGACAGATTTTCACAGTAGCGGACGCCATTTTGAACACTTTTTCGCACTTGATAAAAACAATCACAGAAAAACAATACACAGTAAATTATGTTTACGCAAAATTTCAAATAATTTTACCCAACGGATCAAAAGTTAGAGCAATTTGCGTGTGTCCATATTTTAATCGGTAAACCCTTTACAAAAATATAAACTGTGAAGTAACGTTTTATATAAAGCTAGTGAACAAAATGTACTTTTGAATTATGAGACAAGATTATGAAGCTAAAATCGAATAACAAAAGCTGTCAATTATACATTCAGTCATAGCAACGAATGAAAGTGAACTTATTCTAGTGATTTTTCATGCGATTACTCTGATACCTGGCGGTAACCCTAGTAGCACACATGTAGCCATTAAGTTGAGAAAACATAAATGTGCCTTTGTTAGTCATAATCAAGTTGCTGCAACTAATTATGATCGTGGTGTGCTACTTGGGAAATTCACCTATGCATCGTTTATCCTAGCAACGGGATTGTGTACAGATTATAATTCCGTTCTAATGCTGCCCTGTCCGCTTGGAAAACTACCCTACGCTCCTCCCTGTCTGCACCGGTTTAAGCATTGTGTTTTCACACGTCTTCTGGCTCTGAGACAATTGACGTCGTCAATTGCCAGGCTCTAGTTTTCTCGGAAAGGCTATGTCATACGCCATCTACCCAGAGATCTTCAACAAAGAGGTCCTTCTCGGAATAATTCGTGATTCCAAAAACCTGGCTTGCTATGTATCAAACTTTATGATTTTGCAAAACTTTGTCCTCGAACGACATTTTGGTCGAACCATACTGGCCTCGTAGGGTAACGAATTAAATATGGACACTTTTCTGAAGGAAATCGGAAACCGTAGGGCCTCTCGAAGTGACCAGTATAGTCAGACACACTCAGGATGTTCTCTGAAGATAAAGTTTTGCAAGGTTATGAAGTTTAATATGTCGCAAGCCAAGATTTGGTAACAATTTGAATATAGCCACGTTTTTGGAAGAATTCGAATCCCACAAGGCCTCTTTAAGTGGCCACTATGGTCAGAAATCCTCAGATTGTCCTCTGAAGACTTATTTTTGCAAAATCAAAAAGTTTGATATATCGCAAGCCAGGTTTTGGAAAAGATTTGTATATGGACAATTTCCTTGAGGAACTCGGATTTCGCAGGGCCTCTCTAAATGGCCAGTATGGTTAGAAATCCTCAGAATGTTCTCTGAAGACCTAGTTTTTTAATATCATAAAGTTTGGTGTGTCGCAAGCCAGGTTTTGGTAACGATATGAATATGGCAACGTTCTCGGAGAAATACGGATCCCGCAGGCTTCTCTAAGGGGCCAGTATGGACAGACACCCTCAGAATGTCAACTGAAGACAATTTGTTTGCAAAATCATAAAGTTTGATACGTCGCAAGTCAGTTTTGGAAAAGATTTGAATATGGCCACTTTCCCGGAAGAACTCGGATCCTGCAGGGCTTCCCCAAATAACCAATGTAATCAAACACCCTTAAAATGTCCTCCGAAGACAAAGTTTTGCAAAATCATGAAGTTTGATGTTTCGCAATCCAGGGTTTGGAAAACATTTGAATATGGCCACAATCCGGAGGAACTCGGATCTCGCAGGGCCTCGTTTAGTGGTCAGAAATCCTCAAAACGTTTTCTGATGAACTAGGTTTGTAAAATCATGAAGTTTGCCATGTTTCGCAAATATTTTGTCCACCATCCCGGAACAGGTACTTACCCAAGTACTCCCACCTTGGAATCCAAAACTGCGGATATTTTCAGAATAACCAGTGCAGATCCACAAACTATGATAACTTTGTGATCTATTCCAAAAACCGCATCAAAATCCGATGGCTAATGATTGAATATCATGAATTTTAAATTTGAATTTCTCTATTTTAGAGGGGCTGGGGACGAACGTGTTCAAGGCCTCAACCACGCGTTTGTAATCGTTGTCGTTGACCTGGTGGATTTTTTTTCCGGATCTTCGCTTCCGATTAACAGTCAGATGTTCTTCGAACCGTTTTAAGGTACCAGACAGCATGAACTTCGCTATTCCCACATTTTTTCGATGGCACGATGTGACAGATCCTTATTCTCAAAGTACTCGTGTTAAACTTTTTCGCGCACGCACCGTTCTAGTCTAAACAATACACATTCAACTATAGCTACGTGAAATTTAAATTAATTTTACCGAACGGATCCAAAGTTAGAGCACTTTGGGTGTGTGCAGATTCTAAACGGTACACCCTTTATTACAAGAACACGATAAAAAAAAAACAATTTTTAGCAATTGATTAACTGATTAAACTGTGGATTCAGTTGATTAGTCTCTTGTTTCTTCCAATCACAGTCCCAACAAATTTGAGAATACTTTCAATGCTGGACCTCAGGCAGTTATATTTTTTCATCGCACTGCTTGAAATTACCAAAGCTAGTTTACAACAGAATTCCGTTGCATGTATGCCCTGAAAACAACATGTTATGTAAAACCAATCATATTGATGCTGAAAGGATATTTACAGCAATCGAAATATAGCTCAATTCATTCAGTATCTGGCCGCAAAAAGTCACCTTAGTAACACATTCGTTACAAACCACTTGAGGTGACTGCGTTGTGACTAAATTTAGTCGTAATCAAGTTGCCGCAATTATCTTTAACCGTTGCTTGGGCCGCTCTAGTTTGGGGTTGTTTTGATGGTATAAAATAGTTGAGCAGTTAAATTTTAGGCTTAGTTATGATGAAATGACGAACTTTTTTTGAAATACCTCGCTCACATCATCTTTTGGGCAATCTGTTCAATCACTTGGGTGGCCTTTTTATTCAATGTCGGGCCGTTATGTCGTATGTCATTAGGCTGAACGCCGTTAACTGAAAAAATCATTAGGCCGAACGCCATTAAGCCGAATGTGTCAGTCATTGGGCCGAGGTTTAAAAAGTGGAAGATCTTAATATTCTAGAAGAGCTTTTTTCAGTCATGTAGATCCAAACCGACAATGCATGTGCCATATGGAATTACTCGAGGTTGCGAGAAAGGGAAGAGAACATGAAAATAACACCGGGAAAGTACAGGCTCACCTCTCTACGCAGCTGTCTGAAATCCACGAGCGAATGGTAAATTGCTGGCTGTACGGCTCACGGTGTTTTCGACAACTACCAAAACGTCTTCCGGTCGGCCTTCGGCACAAACACCTACCTGGGTACACTAAGCTAGGCGCTGAACGATGCCCTCAAGGACGGGAACCACGTCGAACTCGCCACCTTTGACATCTCAAAGGCTAGAGGCATGCAACTGGGCTGGACGTCCTCGAACAGCAAATCTTATGGGGACTAAGACAACGGTTACCACGACCAACATTACACGGCACCAAGCCAGTTGCTCAGTTTTATATTGTCTGACAATTTATGCGGGACTTCTCCAACTCTTAGCGTTATCTGGCATAGCGCATTATCTATTGTTTCGGCTTTCTCTTGTTCGATGGCGCGAGTGATCATGGGGATCATAAATCATTATGCTCCTTACTTTTGTTTCCATCTAATCGGTTCAAATCATAATTAGGTTCAGATATTTTAATATTCTATGCTTTTGTTGGAATGATATTGCATGACAATGTTGCCATTCGAGAGTCTTCGATTTTATCTAATTATTCTCATTGGCTTCCGATCGAAAGTTCGATTACGACGCTTAAACAAATAGATCCTTTCGGACAATAGTTTTCCACTCACGAAAACGTTTGAAAACACTGCACTCGGTGGATTATGGATTGATCACGTAGACTGTCCAAAATTAATTCCCTTTTCAAAGTTTCCATTTGAAACAACTTTTTTACATCCTCATGATTCGTAACGAATCTTTTACCTCTGAAAGAAAAGAGTTTTACAACAAATATGCTGTCCAAACATGCGAGAAACGACTACTAGGAGCGTTGTTAACAAAATTAGCAGTGCGTCCAGATTTGAAATGTATCGAGCCTTAAAAATGGTTGATATATATATTATTCTATTGATGTATTTTAGTGACTTTATCCAATTCGGATGTAGAAAATAAGCCAAGTTTCGAGGTTCTTAGGCTCAGAGGCTTCTGTATTTTGTAATAACTCATGCTACAGTTCGACTTCTCTTGATACCTTCGCTTTTTATCAGCTCATAACTGCCAATTCCTTTCGGACATTTGAGTATGAAATTAAGAGCCAATGTCATGAGTTGAGAAGATGTTATGGTATTTATTCATTAATTCTATGTTCATAAACTCCAACTTATTGGAATTCGGCTAATTTACTATAACATTTCATGTGCATAAAACCAATTTTTCAGGACAGTTTTATACATGTAGAAAGCTCTGTTCACATACATTGGATGAATTCTTGGAGATTGTTTGTTGAATTTCTTTTGACTTTACGCCACTTTAACTTTGACTTTGACTTTACACCATCCTTAAGAGCTTGTTCACTCGTATTCAGTACCTTTTCCTCAGGTTTAATCCACTTTGTTTGCATGTTATTTGCATCTTTTATTTTCTTCTCGGTCTTTCTGAGTTTCTACTTCACCATGGCCCAATAATTTCCGATTGGACCGAGTTCAGGACAGGCTTTTGGTTTAGCGACAAGAAGCTCAATCTGGTCAACTAGTGTTTTTTTTCATTGCTCCAAGAATGTAAAAAGGCGTTTTAGAGATATTCAGTTTCGTAAATTTTACCATTTATGGTGCCTGTTGTGAAGAATTATTTCACTTCGCTTTCTATAGGTGCAGATAGCTTGCCAAATGTTGTATTTCTATGTAAATTTCGTCTTACTTTTTCTTCGTTTTGAAACGATTATCCAATTTAAATTTTTCTTTTGTTGGTGTAAAACCTTTCCTGGTATTTGTTGGAGGTCAGCTTTGACGTATTTTTCATCATCCATCATATAGCAACTGTATCTGGTCAACATCTCTGTGTAGAGCTTCCTAGCATGACTCTTGGCAATGGTTTGCTGCCATTCATCGCAGTTTGAGAAGTTTTGTACCTTTTATGCATGATGAAATTTGTCAGAAGCAGACAATTTCCTCTCAACATGAGAGGCTCCAGATGTGGCCGGTAATTTATTGCTAGAACGAAGAGAAAGTATTGATAGCTCCGTTAGAATACGGCAGACTGTGAAAGTTAAAGATGCAAGATGAAAACGAGTGAAAGGCAATTTGAGCGGTAGTATGCGTTCGACCACACATTATTTTACCAAGCTGCTCCAGCTACCCCCTGCATTTAAGCCAGCTCTTGCTTTGATCTTCTGGGCGTAACTTTGTTAAACGTTGACCTATTTAGTAATCGCGTGTTGAAATGTTGGGATTTCGGGTGAAATTACCCTTAATCTTTCCATTCTTTCCAAAACACGATGGGACAGATCCGAGTTCTCCATACGGGGCTTACAATTTTTCTTCCACAAGTCTCCATTTATCTTACTTGCATTTTGGCCGCTACAAACCACATAACTCACAAGATGTAAACAGTACCCTTCAAAAAGAAGCTCTGCAAAATTTGGTAAATTTCTGTCCAAATGAAAAACAGTTACAGTTAGTCGTAAGTGTTGCAATAATTTCGTGTTCGCCCTTTAGAATTGATTACAAATATGTCTAGACAAAATAGTCAAAAGGTCGAAAGTAACATTTGTTAACGATGCCATCTAGCGTATTTTTCTGGGATCTGCTTGCTCACACAAACAAAATAGCACCAGAAACAGATACAGGGAGTTATTACCTTTCCGTCGGTAGTAGATATAGATGTTAGCAGCCTGGCATTTCCAGATAATTTACGTTTGAAGTCATTGTTTACAATTGTTACTTGCGACCTTTTGATGATTTTGTACATATCTGTTCATGTTCATCGTTTAAAAGTTAACTTTAGGATCGAATGGGGCGATCCTTTCATAACTCAGTCGGTATTGGCGCCGTTATATAGCAATATAATACTGAAGATGACTGGGCTCTATTCCCAGTCTGGTCTATGATGTTTTTGTTAACGAAAATATCTCGGCTCGCAGGGTGCAAGTTACGATTCTACTTTCCATACAGTCATAGTTACGCAAAAATTATGTTAAAAACTTTCAATTATTAACTGTGGACGTGCTTTTAGGACATTTGGTCGAGAGCAAGCAATGAGCTGACTGAGAACGCAATAAGCTTCAAATGGTTAAGAAGGAGGAGGATCGAATAAGCCGAAGTGAGCAATTATTAGCAATGACAGGAACCCAAAACAAACCGGAACATGACGCTCAGCAAGGAAGTGAGCTAATCACATCATTTAACCCAAGCAAAGATGCTAACAGAATCTTGAGGTGAAGGTCGTTAGAATCCAAAAAACTGCAGCCATCATAGTCGATTCTTATCGCTACTTCAATTTTTTTAGGGCAAATTTCTAAGAAATTGTAAATATTTCACATGCTAAACTGCCTTAGATTTCTGCCTTGGAACTTTGAATGATGCAAATTGGCCGTTTTTGGAATTCTACTGACCTTTACCATACGGACAGTTAATAAGTTCAATGTTTGTTCTTTGTCAATCAATCTATTTCAACTGACCAGATTCAGCTTCATGTGATGAATTATGAAAAACGGACTCATTCGAAGCCTTGGAAGTGTGTTTCTTGATTCATGTATTCAGAACAATCTCTATGCCTATCGTTGGAGTTAGCATGGAAGACTGCCCGAAAAAAGCTCGTCATAAAAAATAAAAATCCATCACCGATTGAACATTGACTACCGGTAAACCCTTATCAAATGGACGTTAAGTTCCTTCTTATTAGCTAATAAATTATTTACACTCGTTCTTTAGTACCACCGCTCTCTGCCATTTCTTCTTCTTAATGCAAAATAAATTTCACACACACTCACGCACCCCTCAAGACTGAATTTACATTTTTCGGTACTACATCACTCAACTGTACGTACACCCAAGCGAGATCCTCCGGCAGGCAGTGGCCCGGAGTCACACCTGCGAAACCCACTCACATGATCTCAGCACCGAAATCGAAAAGCAATGGTTGTTTATCTGCTCGCAACTCCCCCGTCAAAGTGAATGAAAAATGATCAATCCAATAAAATTTTATTCGGTTTTTACGCCTCATTGCTATGAGAAAGTCAGTGGACGCACGCAGCCAACCAACGCTCAGATTCAAGTTCCCAAGCTGTTATCAACTTTCCTGGACTCGTGGTTCGGATTTGGCAGTCATGCCGTATCGCCAATGACGAATCTGAGTTGGGCAGGATCGATTTCCGAAGCAAACCGTAGGATGGGTTGATGACCAGGTTTTGCAGTCGGTCAGAGTGGACGGGAATTCCGTTAAATCAAATTTTATGGCCAAGCAATGTGAGTGCAGCAATTTTGGAAGAGCCCATAAATTTTCCAATGTAAACAGCCTAACACTTGGCACTTCCATCCGCGGAGGGCAATTTTTTTTTATGGGAAGCGAGAGGCCATAAAACGCAAGCTGGGCAAGAACTTGGTTGTGAGTTAATGAAGAATTGGCACGGCAACACTCTAATTTGTATGTTGTTAATTTGTAGCAGATTATCTGATTCGGTTCGCCCAACTTTCAATCCACAAATAATCCCCGATTAAATCTCTCTCTCTCGCTGTATTTCCAAGTCAACCGCGAAGTGAATATTCCTAAATTAAAATCAACTTTAATTCATTCGGACGCCAATCGTCAGCCACCACTTCCGGTCAGTTGGCTCCTGTTGCTACTGGCAAATGTCTCTCCGAGCAACACGGTCCCAATCGCGTGGTAACACCCGAAAGCGGAGGGCAACGTCCCAGCACGGTCCATCGGTTCGAGAGGAAGACCATAAATTTTATCAAATTGAGATAAAAATCTTTTAATTATAAACTGCGGAAAGTAAAGCACGAAAGACGTTTCCCCTGCCCAAATAAACCAAGTTGTTTTTCTTCCCGGCAAGTTCGGCAAGCGCTTGTTCGCACTGCAGTTTCTTGGTGCGAAAACAATAACGACAAAGTTTTCTGCGGATTTTTTTTCTTTTCTTTTATTTGCAGCCACACTTGGCTGCTTTAGTGTAAACTTTGCTGCTCGAGACCCCCGTCTCAGCATCACCATTCCGATTAAGAAAAGGGATGAATTGGAGGATTAGGACGGTGGTGAGGCTTGATTGTGATTTATTTCGGCGTGACCAAATGGTTCGAACTTTTCCCAGCAGACTACTGGCTGCTGTTGCGGTCATTGGATGTTTATTAGAGCCTGAATTGTTGATGATTGTCATAATGGCGGCAGGGTGATGGCGTCCGTCGGAATAGTGTTGATAAAGCAGAATAAGTTGGAGAAGATTTTTATGTTATTTTATGAGTAGATACAATAAAATTAAAAATAGGAGAAATTGTGGTTTCAGCATAGTTGCCTTTTCTCGGCAACCGGTTTTCAAACATTCCATACTTTATTATATCAAAACACTTCCTCAATATATTGATGTGATAACTGGTGATAGTTGGTTATAAGCTTCAATTTGATTAGCTTTTGATTAGAGACTCGATCCGTTAAGACTTATTTTCCTTCACATAAACCACCTGTACTCGAAAATGCCGCTGTTATCGTTGCCTGTAATTGAACAATGTATAATAGAGGATCACGGAGCAAATTAGGTCAAACAAACAATAACGGAAGTACACGTCCCTGCGAAAATAATCAAAAAATGTGGTTTATGTTGATGATCTTACAAAACTACAAAACTAAAAAAAACGGAAATATCTGGCAACCAGGAAATATTAGGCTTATAAAGTTCTTATGAGTGATTTGACAACAATTAGATGTGCCATATTATGGGTTATCCCAAAGAGTATATAAATGGTTTTGAAAAAGATCTTATCAACCTCTTGTATGGCCCATAATATTAACCTAGCTTCAATAAAGGCCTATCTTTGACCATAAGACATTGATTACTTATGTTTGAAATTGAGAGTCAGGTTTTAACAAACCGAAAATATAAATTAATTTCCAGTGCGTACTGTTTTAGGACGACAAATTAGATAGCATAGCATAGCATAGCATAGAAGAGTATAGCATTGCCAGTTACACAATATCGTAGGCGGTTAAGACTTAATTTACTGTTAGGAGAACTATCACATCCGGATCGGGTTGTCTGTCGGTATGAAACCTGGGGGATCATTTCGAATCCTTAGATACCAGACATGCTGCGTCCAGTAAAGTAAGTCAACCCTACGACCTCTCATATGTGTCACAGGTAATGGAGTGTTAATAGGGAAAGGGTTATCCCTGGGATACGCTCGACAAGCGTTACGGGAGATCAAAAATGTTGAATAAAGAACATATATGATACGAAGTGCACCTTCTTCGGGGATTTCCTGAAAAATAATATTAATAGAAACAATAGCTACGCCAATGAACATTGCTTGTAAACATTCAATATGCAAGTGAAAAAAAATGGCAGACGCCAGTTAAAAATAAGTAACGGACGAAGCGATGGTTGCAGCTGCATGTGATCAGAAAACTACTAAATACATAGCAGAGAGTCGAAAGTAATAGAATTTTTTTAAGAAATTCAAGGTATGAGGGTAAAAATGACGATTGGACCTACAAATAACGTATGCATTAAAAAAAATCACTTTTTTCGGATGGTGAAAAAAAGAAGCTAAGACGGATAATTGCTTTTGATAAATTTCCCATGGAAGGTAGTTATTTAAGCTTACTTCTTAACGAGTTGCTACACCCTTGCGAGCGGCCTTCCGACAGTTAACCGGAACATTCGCGGCGACCATGGCGACCGAAAACATGCGTGTAGGCATGTTTTGAGTTCTTTCTTCGTTTTATTTATTTGTTTATTCATTTTATTTCTGGTCTCCGAATTTAAATGATCCTTTTAGACAGTTCTTACTATATACTTATTCAAATTTTTAAAAATAGTGCTTTGACACATTAAAATCAAATTGCGCAGACACTTCATTAAAACGACGGCAGCAAATTTCAAATGGGTTATTTTGTCCGAAAACGATACGATGCAATGGAAGTCGAAGAAAGTCTGTACGCGGAGTTGATCTAGGAGGAACGTTGATTTGAATTTTACTCAGCAGCACAGGACGGTCGACATTGTTGTTCAAGACATCAGGCGAAAAGACGTTGCAGTAACCTCTCCTGTTTGTCAAAGAAGGCAATCCTATTAGGGCGCATCGTTGTTCATGCAGGTGGCAGACGGACAGAATCGTTCCATGTTAGCATTCCGCATGCATATCGCAAGAAGTTCCGTTGGATGCGCTCTGACTGCTCTGGACAGCATGGTAAGGTGCTCACACAAGTACACAATATTCCAATATGCATTACGAGTGAACAGAAGAATTTCAGGTCGTCAACAAACATAAACTTTAACGACAACAGTACATATATCGTTGACGAATAGAACAAATAGTAGCGGGCCCAAATGACTTCAGCAGGTACGCCCGATGTGACTATGAAAGGTTCCAAAGTCGCTCTATTAATGTGCACGAATGCACTACGCTTAGTGAATGAAAGAATCCACCTTGTAACAACTCTGGGAATCCCATTTTTTCTAATTTTGCAACTGCCAGAAAATGTGGCACCCTGTCCAAAACGCTTTGGCAAAATCAATATAAATAGCATCAACCTGCTGATTGCTTCTCGGTGCGGTGTTTAGCGACGAAACGTAAGCCATCAGGTTAGTCGTTGTCCAACGTTTCCTTACAAATCCATGCTGGTGTTCCGGAGATGAAGTGTTGCACCTTTGGATAGAAAAATTGTGAATTTAGACTCTCAAATACCTTTGGTACACCGTTCAGAATTGCGATAGCACGATAGTTCTCTACATCATGAATGCTCCCCGCTTTGTGAATGGGAGTTATTGCAGCTTTCTTCTATAAACTCGGAAATGTTCCTCCACCATGGATCGATTAAAAATTATAATTGTGGATACTGCAAGCAACTCGTATATCTTGACAAAATCTGGAGGAAGGCGATCCGGTCCGGCACCTTTTCCGATCAATTTCTCCTCTGCTTTCGCGACAATATTGTTGGAGTAGATCTTACGCTTCAGGATGGCCAGAAATTCTCGATGGGACACTGCTGGGGACGTTGGGCGGGTTCTACTTGGGTACCTCATCGATATTCAGCCGCTTCATCTCCTCCAACGATCGCTTCGAGTAGTGGGCTGACGCCAGATCCGGCCAGAACACTGCGTCTTCGAACTTATGGTATATCTTTATGAACGACGCAACTTCCGGCAGGCATTACGTACTATAAATTTCCCCGTTCACGACCAGTCCGGAGTGAAAGAAAGCGGCTTTGACATCCCCTTCTCGCTGAGTGTCAGCCACAGCAGCTCCTTCTTGGGGAACTTGGTGTGTGAAATGAACTTCACCTCGGAGCTCGCTTCTTCGTGGAAGTAAAAATCGAGGTGCCTATAATCGTTGTCATCAGGGTAAGATAGGTCTTGTCAATCCATCACCACCGCCACGTGTCACGATTCGCCGGGAAAATCGAGTTGACCATTTTACTCAGCCACTACCACTGCGTCATTGCCTGCAACTCGAAACCTGTGGACGCGACTTCCGCTTCCCTGAAATGTATGTTACATGACCGCCAGTTACTTTTCACTGTTTGGCGTTGAACCGACCTCCCGGCCAAGTGCACTACGCAGCGATGCTGTACTTTCCCTCGGTCTTCTTCAGCATCCTTTGGAGCTTTGTGTCGTTCAGTGTGTCGTCGGCCGTCCGGAACCGGGCTTTCTTCTGATGCTCTGATTGTTGTTTCATCGTGCCAAGATGTTGTAGATGCCGGAACGGGCGTATCCGGCGTCCACAAAGTGCCACACGATATCCGTTTCGACGAGGCGGGGTGCCGTTCTTTGAACGCACACTTCTGAACAGACTGCTTCACTGTTTTGCATCACGGTTCGACTGATAGAGCTGTCAAACTTTGTCTGCTGACTCATGGATTACTATGATTGATGCTACGCCATTGGATTTTGTCAGTGCGGGTGAATGTAAACCCACGAAAAACCGGCAATTTCGTCTTTTTTTTTTTATGTATAAACGTTATATGAATAAACAACGTACAGCAATTTATAATCTAAAATTATGGAGATGATAGCAGTCATATATATTGTAGCTCAGTAACGATCACCATGCATCAATACAACACAGCGTGTGTTCGTTTAGCTAAAATTTGCAAATATGCATTGATCTGCAACCTATGAAATAAAAATTAATATACATAAAAAATAATATATGAATTGGATACGAGGGAAATCAATGAAAATGGAAAAAAATGATCGTGATCTCAGTAACAATCAACAGCAACATCAATCCACATAGCGTGGGTTAGGTGGGCTACAACTTACAAGGATACATAATGCTGAGCTGAAAATGAAAAATATTAGCAAACAAACATTTTCAACAATCATTTTCTAGATGAATCTAAAATACTGAAACAAAAGACATCGAAAATGGCAAATTTGGACAAACCTACAATAAGAAGATGTCCACACATAACACGCACACATGTATTTATTATTTAGTACGCAACGCAGTAACCAATTAGCTTCCTCCGTCTGATTCTCAAAACCGATGCGTCGTTCCTTTCTTTGACGCCTTCAGTGTTGCCTACCGGCAATCACCGAAGAAAAGTTGCTGTTTGGCTCACTCAGATTCAGATGATGCATTACTTTCCGTGAACTAAACGTCAAAAAACTTCACACAGAACGTGCTGAAACAACAAGAGAAGGGCAAGGCGTATGGTCCAAATCAGAGTGACACCTCAGATTTGACAGATACTGGTGCCCTTGTGTTCAGAGATTCGTGTGTGAGAAAAAAGGACGGGGAACACTACGGTTATTGCTATCTTTTATAATTTCATGGTCAAAAGTGAGGTTAGCTTTTTCCATGGAATAGTCTATTGAATAGGAAAACGTATGAGAGTAGTAGTTGAATTCCGGGCAAGTCCTTCATCGGAAAGAAATAGTTATGCCTCTCTCCCCTTTCCACGCAAATCCGTGAACGGCCACTTAATCAACTTACTCACCGAAAGGATTAGACAGATCGAGTTATAAAAGATCCACAGCAGAAGAGGAGAGAGGCAGACAAAAAAATGCACAAACGTCGCACGACTGGATCTCTCTGTATAAACAGTGAAACCGCACCCACACACCGCACCAATGCCCACCCAGTCTCCAACCATTCTGATTTCTCAATAATATAACAGATAACAGACATCCAGGCTCGAACATTTTTTTCCCAATTTACTGTTGTAAATTTTTAACAGCAAACCGTTGGAAAACAACGCCAGAGACTATAAGCAGGGTTGCCACAGACTCGGGAAAATCGGGAAATGCGGGAAAAATGCGGGAATCTAAAATCATCGGTAAAAATTTGCGGGGAAAAGTCCGGACTTTCAAAAGCTATCGGGAATTTTTATCATGTCGAAGGAACCAAACTTACACTTTTTTCGAATGATTTGAGTAGCGATAGCTCATTGCTATATGGATTGCGCGGGTTTCAATTGGAAGGCGTTCAAATAACTTAAGAAATCAGGGATCTACGAAGCAGTCCTAGATTTGAAGTCCTCAAAATCGTTAGCATAAATGCATGCAATTCCTTCAAGGAAGGGCTGAGAAAAACAGATTTGCATGTAAATCATTTTCTTCTGGTTTTGATCAGCCTGTTCAAAATGTACCGCTTGGGGCATCTTCAGTGGTGGTCTATTTTTGGAACAACTTTATACTAGATTTGCATCAGCAAATCTGAATAGAACCAGCTAAAATAGACCAACTTTCCGTTCCCCGCATCGGTGTTGTATTTCTTGTCATCAAACCCTCCAACTATTATTATCCTGCCAAACACTCAACATCCAGAGATCAGAAGTTTTGTTTTATCAAAGACCGCAGATTTTTCACAATCTTTTTGCCATGGATTGGTTTGACTAAATAATTTTTACTGCCAGTAGTGCGTCGTTAGCAGACGACGAGAATACCTGCTCTTTCGTTTGGCTGAAAGTGAGTGTGCAAATCTATCCTGAAGACTTGCGGCCCACAGTGTTTGCGTCCACCAACACCGGAAGAGGTGAAAAAACTGATGAACGAAATGCTTCCAAAAAATTCGAAAAAAATCCTATAAATTCAGTAAACTTCCTAGAAAATCAGGGAATCTATCAGAAGCTTGGTATACTTCCTAGAAATTCAGGAAACCTCCCCGAGGTTTTGCTATTCTCCATGATGTTAAGGGAACATCCCAAAAAATCAGGAAACTTTCCAGAAAATCAGGAAACTTCCTAGAAGTTCAGGGTTCTATCTAGAAGCTCAGGCAACTTTCCTGAAAAACAGATTGTTTTCTAGAAATTTTCCATAAATTCAAGGAGCTTCACATGAATTCAGGGAACTTCTCAAAAGTGAAGAGCTCTTCTCAGAAGTTCTGAAAACGATCCAGAAATTCAGGGAGCATCCAGAAGTGCAAAAAACTTATTAGATTTGTTTGGGTATTTCTGAGATGTTCAGGGTACTTCCCAGAGTTTCAGGGAACTTCCCAAAAGTTCAAGAAACTTTCCAGAAAATTAGAGAACTTCCCATAAATTCAGCGAACTGTTCAGAAATACATGAGGCATTTCAAAAGTTTGTGGATCTTCCTAGAAGTTCAGAGAACTTCTCAGAGTTTCATGAAACTTGCTAGAAGTTTACAGAACATCTTAGAACTTCAGGGAACTTTAAGGAGTTCCAGGGAGCAAGGTGCTAGAGGAGCATTACAAATGCTGCTCTATTTGAGAAGGTTTGTGGACTAAGTCAGGAAACAGAAAGAAAGGAAGCTGAATGAAAGTCATCCGAGTTTCGTCGGTGTTCGGATCAAAAGTGTTCGCTGTTGAGGTTGATGCGGTACACGATAAGATGCATGGACCAAAGCTAAATTTTATCTCTACGTCTGCAGCAAGGGTCGAGTCGTTTACCAGATCGAATCTCCTAAGACTTCGTTTTTTTTTTGACGATTTGACGGGACTAGTTATAGCTGCTGTGGAGAAAATTGTTAAGCTCGAGCGTCTGACAGGCAAAACTGAATCGTTGATTGGCCCTTAATGTGAAAATTGGTTGTGCCTCTATACCAGCAATTAAGAAAACGGCAGAATTTGTTTCAATTTCCGACAAAGGCGTTTTGGCGTTCCGCAACGACTTATGATCTTTTTGCTGCGGTTTTTTAAAGCAACTAAACAAATCTCCATTAGCATTCCTTTTAACGCATTACGTCATCTGGATTAATCTTGTTGTTATAACTCACTTCACGGACATAACTTAAAAGTGTCTGTATCTGTGTCTGGAATCGTTCGTAGATAAAGAATATCTGAGCGCTGCAGGTGCTCACAAAGTATAAGAAGAATTTGGGCAGCTCTGTTCAATGCCGGCTGACATTGCTTGCCAGATTGCAAAGAAAAGAACATCGTTTGGACAAATGTTTGCTAGAACTGTTTCTTCATTCCAAGAAGGAGTTGCCAAATTTGACAACGTTTTTAACAAAATAAGCTCATCCTGTCGCACAAAAATGCGGATTTGCAATAAATGGAAAGTGGTGGTGAACTAAACTTAAAAAAGCTTGGGAGCTCAGAGATTTGTATACGAACTGTCAGCTACGTTGAGAACATGAAGTTCTTGATACAATTTGCACGCAACGCACGTTGTATTCGAACACCTCGATCGCTTTACTATTTTTCTTTGATGTTTATGCTTCAAGAAACATGAAATAAATGACTTATATAAAGCTAAGTGTTCTCAATAGCAACATGACAGACCAAATCAGATTATGCCATGCGCAAGAAGCCCGAGGCTACTATTTTAAAAACAAAACTTCAAAAATATATATTAATCTAATATTTATCAGCTCATCCTCCCAGTCTGGAAAATAAAGCTATGTCCATTTAAAATCCGGAATAATCATTTGTATCTCGGTAACGGATTGACGTACAAATAAGTTTAATACACCAAAACAAAGATAATTCACTGTACTTTAAGAAAAAAATATCAATACAAATCATTTCTCTTTTTTTCTAATGAAAATTTGCACCTTCGCTATCAAACGCTGCACACCTCCGGAGTCAACTTCCTTGGCACATTAGTTTCACATTTTGGTCATCTGAGTCGCGTCCCTAGCCGTTTTTCCACTTTTCTTAAGCTTCCACTTCATTTCTGCCCAAAATCTCTCAATGGGCCGGAACTGCGGGCAGTTGGGTGGATTTATGTTTTTATATATGAAATCTACGTTTTTATCGCGGTACCACTGGATGACTTCCCGGCTGTAGTGGCAACTTGCCAAACCTGTCCAAAACTTCACGGGACCCTGTCCCAAGAAGCTGTCCGAAATCCATGTTGACGTATGTTTTATCGAATACCTCGAACGGTACTGCGAACAGCAGTGTATTTTTGTGCGATTTCATTGTCTGATAGTCCAGGGTTTGCTCTGACGGTTCTCAACACCTTCTGGTTCAGCTGGCGGTCATATGTTCCACTACAACGCTTACCCTGAGGCACTCAATCCACGCTCTTTTGCTTCCTGAAACATTTGTTCACATCACACACGATTGATTTGGCGATTTTCAACGTCTTTGCGATTTTTATTGCGGACCACGTTGGATTATCAACTTTTGACTCACTGTACGAAACACCGCGAAATTTATACCACAGAAAGTGGGCGCCTAGGTAAACAAGGTAATTCTTGCAGCGGTCACTTTCCGTGCCGCAACACAATAAGTGATATCGGATTCTAACTGGACAGAACTTTAAATTTAATTACTAGGTGAGTCCCTAGCCTGATCGGTTCAAAGGTGATCAAAATAGTAGTTTGGACGCAGAATAGTAGTTTGGAAAAATATGTTGCACTTAAATACTAGTTTAAAACCTTTACATGTAGTTAAGTACAATTAATTATACTTAAACCTAATTATATACAATTTGTCTATGAACTATGTACAGATTAACGTAGTAAAAGCGCGAGTAACAGTTGAGTGTCCATCCGCACGAGGAAATCGGATCGATAAGAAATTAAATTGAAAGTAAATAATTAGATGATTTCGCCTACTATTCTGAGATTAAAAATATGTTAAATTATAGCTTTGATCAGCTGTAAACGCAAATACTGATTACAAGGACAGAATCCAAACAGATTTATTTTATTTATTTACATGGCATAACGTCAGAATACTATAACATAGCGTAATACACAATATCCCTCCATAATGCCCGATTCGTGACTGCTCCTCTCCAATTCCTTGAGCACCTTGTACCCCCTAGATCTTGCTCCACCTGGTCTGACCTTCTCGCTCGTTGCTCCCCACGTCATCTTGTACCAACCGAATTCCCGTCGAACACCATTTTTGCAGAATAGTTGCCCGGCATTCTCGCGACATGTCCTGCCCATCGTATCCTTCCAGCTTTTGCCACCTTATGAATACTGGGTTCGTCGGTGAGTTACGCGAGCTCATGATTCCTCCTTCGCCTCCATAGTCCGCCCTCCTGTACTCCACCAAAGATGGTTCTTAACACTCGTTGCTCAAAAACTCCAAGTGCTCGCAGGTCCTCTTCAAGCATTGTCCACGTCTCATACCCGTAGAGAACAACCGGTCTTATTATCGTTTTGTGCAGGATGCACTTCGTACGAGAGCTAAATCTGCTTGACCGTAGTTGCTTGTGACGCCCATAGTAGGCACGACTTCCACTGATAATCCACCTCCGGATCTCACGGCTGTTATCCTTGTCCGCAGTAACCAGGGAGTCGAGATAGACAAATTCATCGACTACCTCGAACTCATCGCCGTCGATCATCGTTATACTGCTGCCCAGTCGGGTCCTGTCGTGCTCGGTTCCGCCTGCCAGCATGTACTTCGTTTTGGACGTATTTATCTTCAACCCCACCTTCTCTGCTTCGCGCTTTAGTCTGGTCATCGGCAACGCAGATAAATTGACCACATCTGTTGAAAATCGTGCCTCACATGTTAAACGGCGCCCGTCACATAACACCTTCAAGAGCAATGTTGAACAGGAGGCAAGAGAGACCATCACCTTGACGAAGCCCCCTGCGGGATTCGAATGAACCCGATAATCTACCCGATATCCTCACAGTGCTGACTGGGTTCCATCCATCGTAGCCTTGACAAGTCGGGTCAACTTCCCCGGAAAGCTGTTCTCGTCCATGATCTTCCATATCGCATATCGGTTAATTGTATCATATGCGGCAATGAAGTCGATGAATAGATGATGCGTTGGGACTCTATATTCACGGCATTTTTGGTGGATCTGCCGCAAAGTGAAGATTTGGTCCGTTGTAGACCGTCCTTCGATGAAGCCGGCCTGATAACTTCCCACAAATCTATTTGCTAGTGGCGACAGTCGCTGGAAGATGATTTGGGATAATACTTTATAGGCGGCATTAAGGACAGTGATCGAACGATAGTTTTCACAGTCCAGCTTGTTGCCTTTCTTAGAGATTGGGCAGATAACCCCATCGTTTCTTTCCTCCGGTAGCTGTTCGGTATCCCAAATCCTGACTATCAGTCGATGGAGGCAATTTGCCAACTTTTCCGGGCCCATCTTGATAGATTCTGCTCCGATTCCATACCTTCCAACCGATTTTTTGTTCTTCAGCTGCTTGATGGCATCCTTAACTTCACCTATCGTCGAGGGTGACACATCTCCGTCACTTACTGCATCAATTACGTCTCTTCCATCGCTGTCTTGGTCCTCTTCATCGAAGTGTTGCTTCCACCTTTCGGCCACCTAACGATCGTCCGTCAGGATTCTCCCATCCTTATCCCGACACATTTCGGCTCGCGGCACGAAGCCTCTGCGGGATGCGTTGAGTTTCTGATAGAACTTTCGCGTTTCATGTGAGCGGTGTAGCTGTTCTAATTCCTCACACTCCTCCTCCTCCTGGCGGCGCTTTTTCTCTCGGAAGAGTTGGTTCTGCTGTCGCCGCTTCTGTCTGTATCGTTTCACAGTATGACGGGTAGCTTGATGCAGCATAAGTGCCCGCGCTGCGTTCTTCTCATTCAACACCTGCTGACATTCCTCGTCGAACCACTCGTTTTGTCGGCTTTGTTCCACATAACCTAAGACGCTACGCTGGTGATTACTGTGTTCCAACAGTCCTCGAGAGGGGTTTCGTCGAGCTGGCTCTCTTCCGGCAGCGCAGTCTCGAGCGATTGCGCGTAGCTTGCGGCGCCGCCAGGTTGTTTCAGTCGCGCGAGATTGTACTGTGGCGGGCGTCGGTACCGAAAGTTGTTCCCGTAGTTTTGGCCGCATCTTAACCATCTCTAGGTAGTGGTCCGAGTTGCTGTTAGCGCCTCGGTAGGTTCTGATGTCGGTGATGTCAGATCTATCAAAACGTGGTCGTTTTGTGATTCCGTTTGATTCGGTGGCCTCCAGGTGTACCGATGTGAGAAGCTGTGCTGGAAGAGGGTACTACGTACGGACATGTTTTTGGAGGCGGTGAAGTCGATAAATCGAAGGCCGTTTTCGTTGGTCAGCTGGTGTGCGCTGAACTTTCCAATCACCGGTTTAAACTCCTCCTCCTGGCCAACTTGAGCGTTGCAATCCCCGATGATGATTTTGAAATCATGGTTTGGGCAGCGGTTGTATTCACGCTCCAGCTGCGCATAGAATTCATCTTTGTCGAGGTGAGGGCTATGCATATTAATGATGCTGACGTTGAAGTACCGGCCCTCGACCCTCAACCTGCACATTCGGGGGTTGATAGGCCACCATCCGTTCACCCGCTTCTGCATCTTACCCATCACGATGAAAGCTGTTCCCAGCTCGTGTGTATTGCCGCAGCTCTGGTAGGTGGTATGACCATCCCGAAACGTACGCACCGTGGATCTTTTCCAGCACACCTCTGGCAGCGCTACGATGTTGAACTTGCGGTTCTTTAATTCTTCTATCTCGCAGGAGGACCATCGTGATGTTGCTGTTTAGCAGTCCCAAGCACCACCAGGACTTTCGGCTTTTGTATTTAGAGTTCTGGGCGCACTAACAAGATGGTGATTCAGCCGCCCCTAACATGGATAACAGACGCTGCTTTGAGTCGCCCCTAACATGGAGAACAGACGCTCAAATGGGTGAAGACTTGGTCTTTTTCCCTTATTTTTAAAAAGCGAGGTAGCTTGCTTTCGTCTGGGCTGCTTTCGGATATTTGTGGGGTTTTGGAAGAAACTCAACAGAGTCCAACAACTGCTCAGTCCCCCCACATCCTAAACAGTCCCTGCCGCTCGTCCGGGGCTACTTGTTCGTGTATTCAGTTGCTGTCCATCATATCTGATGGAACCCCACCATCCGCGACCCGTGGACCCGCCGGGTTGCTTGCAGTTTAGCCCCGCCGTAGAATCTTCACCTACTCTACGGTCTTCCCGGCCCAAACAGATGGAGATGCCAATATTTTTAATTTTTTATCGGCTTCTCGAAAATAAAACTAAATTCCATTTCAGAATTGGCAGAATCATGGATGGAAAGTATTAAACGGTCAGATGTTTTTTCAGTATTATTTATAAAACTACCAATTCTCGATATTCAGTTTCTTTCCATGTACTAACTACGAATCAAGGTCGGATTATCGCTCAAAGTCTTCAATTCACCCTTATTCGTAGGACTATGGGTTAGCTAAAGAATTACCACCATCAGAAAAGAAAAGAAAAATAGGTGAGACATTTTCCTCCTCAAAAACTCAGCCTACAGGAAAACTTACGCAGTTTCCAACCTCTGCAGCTTCTCCACCGGAACGGATATCAAACCCGTTATCGCCCGGCTCTGCCCGGCATTAAAGCTAAGCGTTTTCCAACTTCCACCTTAAGAATCTGCTATGACGAAAAACCTCCTTGGTTTTCCAACGGAAACGTCCTAGACGCCACGCTTCAGTCGACGGTGGAGCCCAAGCCAGACCCATTGCCGGAAGGAAGCGCAAATATGCTAGTGAAGCAAACGATGAAAACTTATGCGCCATTTTTTCCGGACTCAGCAGCAGCAGCAGCTATGACACATGACAGTGTGCTTTTTTCACGAGCTTTTTTGATCGCCGTACTCCTTCTTGTCGCTTCTCGTGCCAAGAATAATGGTCACAACAAGGCAGCACAAATTTGTCCCCCGGAGGAATGTTCCGCCGTTGTGATGAATGAACGCACGTTAGTTGGAGCGGAAATATTATTTCTCTAAATTGTTATTGTTCTGCTTGCGTTTGGAGGAAGCAATTTTCCTGACTGTTCTAGTGGGAGGGGGAAAACCCGTAGTTGAGAGCATTTATCGACTCGTTGTAGATTGTAATGAACTCCCTGAAATTGGAAATTGCATCGTGTGTGTTTGCATGGTACTTGTAATGAGTTTTCTCTTCTCTAAGTAGCAATTCGTACCTCAGAGGGAGCAGCCTCCGCCAACAGGAAGATCTCGAGTAAGCCGGAATCGAACGGAGCTCCGACAGGTACACATACAAACAAACACTCATTTCGAATGGGATTCTTTGCATTTGGAAAACGAATCGTGCCCCCATTCCAGGTGGCTGCTATTATCGAATGGGTGCTTGTGTACCCAATGCCATGTAGGTTAGATTTGTTTTCTTGGATTGGAATTGAAATTAGAAAGGAAGATAGTTACCTTCCGGATCGGAACTGGATTCGACTGCATGCAAGTGGCTTGTAATCTAATGAAAAGTAGAAACTCAATTTACTTTGTTTCGAAAGGTTATGCAACTTGTTTTTCAATGGCATCGACGGTCGTTCGAACATCTATACCTCGCAGATTTCTAAGGATTCAATTAGGCTTTGCTATAATTGCTGAAATATAGGGCTAAGGGACGCGGTTAAAGAACAAAGAAACTCTCGATCAAACAAGGAATATGCCAGCCGAACAGTGATACAATTTAGGCGATAAATTGGTTCCCAATTGGTTCGCCTTGTGCCTTGGCCAGAAGCGAGCCGAAATCCGTGACCGAAGCCCATAACTTTTTAATTTAATTTCTCACTTTTACTCTTTGGTTCATCGTTTCTAAACATCAACAAAACAACGGTGCTCTTGGTAGCCGTCTATCAACCGACCGTCGAACGATCAACGAACCAAATGGGGAGGTCTGAAAAAAGCTTTTTCGAAACGAGCGAAAAATTAAAGCGCCTTGTCTGTTCGGTACCATAAGTCTTCTTCCACGAGGAAACTCAGCCTCTAATCCGGTACTAATCCAGCGCACACATGTTTTACCGCAAACATCTCCGCGAAGCAGCCGCGTGTAGAGGAAATTAGCGCTATCCCGCCCAAGCCTTGTCTCGTTAGCTCACAGAGTGAAAGACTTTTACTCTAATTTGGTCGGGGATTTTGTTTTTTTCCCTGCTCTACTCAGCTGGTAGTTTTCGTACGTGTTTTGATGTTTTTTCGAGCTCTGTACCGTGCAGTGTAGAAGAGCTCGAGAGTGCAACCTTGGTAAAATGGGAAGATAATCTCATTTGCTTTCCTTATTAGTTAGATGGAAGGAAAATTTATCAATGGAGCTAGAGGGACGATGGCAGAAAGGATTGCACGTTTGAGATTGGGTTGAGATTGGGAGGAAAAAAAACGAATAGCTGTTCATTTATCAGCTCTTGATTCAATGAATTCATCGGATTTGATGAGATTATGCTGCTTATTTAAGGATGGATATCCTGTCTTTTTGTTTAGTGGCTTCTCGCAGCACTATCATTGTGGGTACCCGTCGTTGAAATTCGTTTCTTCAGGTTTTAGCACGCAAATAAAGATTTAAGAGTATCTGCAACCCTGGTTTCAAATCCGATCTCAAACGTGTCGGACTCAACAATTTAAGTAAAATAATTCAGATAAAACATCGCTGATTCACCAAAATAGATTCATTCGTTGAAATTCTGATGGCATTTTGACTAGAAAACATGTCATATAGGGTAGGGAACGGTTTAATCAGTTGTTAGGAAACATGTCTAAAACTCCAACATTTTCCAAATTAATTCACTTTTAATTATACGACCACAAGCTCTATCTATCGGGCTTATGATTCGATGTATAAATCAGGATTGATTGCCAATTTATTACTATCATTTTGAAGATTTAAAATACATCACTAAGAAACTATCAAACCGCTGAAGAAGTTCGCTCAAATTTGGCCCTTGTGTATTTTGCAATTTGGTCGCTTGCACCGAAGGGAATGTCTTCATCAGCTCCTTCTCACATCTAGGCTTGTTGCCAGAATGCGATGTTGAACAATAAGTTGAATTTATTTCATACAAGCTGAACCCGGTGCGTGCGCTGCTACGCTTGCAACTAAATGAAGGAAAATTTAATGTAACTGGTACTTTTCTGGTTATTTTTTTCGGAATGAGTTTTTTTTCTGGAATAAGCAGGGGTTCAAACTTCTATCAAAACATGCTTCTTACCCGAGAAATACACGTTTTGTGTTTAAGTATCCTGGATAATTCTCATTTTGGTAGAAATTTGTGTTTCATATATATGGGAGCCCTCCCTTCCAGAGGAGGTGGTTTATCAAACCACCATACAATGATTGCCTTCAAAACCCCCCACATGCCAAATTTGGTTCCATTTGCTTGATTAGTTCTCGAACAATCACACGGGGCTCTTCGATTATAATAAAAAATTGAGTTTCATTTGTTTGAACCCCCCGCCTTTCCAAAAAGGGGAGGGGCCTTGAACCACCATAGAAACATTCTTGCTTTCAACCCCCCCCCCCCCATGCCAAATTTGATTCGATTTGCTTGATTAGTTCTTGAGTTATGAAGAAATGTGTGTCTCATATATATATCAGAGCCCCCTTTCCTGAGAAAGTAGGGGTCTCAAACAATGATAAGAACCTTCGCCAGCCCCAAAAACCCCTTCATATAAATTTTCACGTTGGTCGGTTCAGAAATTTCCTAGTCTATAAGGGTCTGACAGGCAGACAGACAGACAGAAATTCATGTTTATGTATATAGAAATCTACCCTCCAAAAACCTCAACATGCCTAATTTGGTTCCATTTGCTTGATTTGTTCTCGAGTTATGCTGAAATTCGGGTTTTATTTGCATAAGAGACCCCTCTTTCAGTGAGCGGAGGAGTTTCAAACCAAAATAGAAACATTTATTGCCTTCAAAAACCTCCACATGCCAAATTTGGTTCCATTAACTTAATAAGTTCTCGAGTTATTCAGAAATTTGTGTTTCATCTGTATATGAGCCCTCTTTTCAGAGAAGGGAGGGGCTAGAGTCAACTTAGAAATATTTCTTGCCTTCGAAAACCTCCACATGCCAAATTTGGTTCCATTAACCTGATAAATTATCGAGTCATTCAGAAATTTGTGTTTCATTTGTATGGAAACCCCCGTCCCGCCCCCTTCCAGATGGCGGAGGGGTCTCAAACTTCCATAGAAACATTTATCTCCTCCAAAAACCTCCACATGCCAAATTGGGTTCCATATGCTTGATTAGTTCTCGAGTTATGCACACATTTGTGTTTCAATTGTATCAGAACCCCCCTCTTACAGAGGGCGGAGGGGTCTCGATTTACCTTAGAAACATTTCTTGCCTTCGAAAACCTCTACCTGCCAAATTTGGCTCTATTTACTTGATTAGCTCTCGAGTTATGCAGAAGATTTTGTTTCATTTGTATGGGAGCACCGCCCCAACCTAACAGAGAGAGAGAGGAGGGGTCTCGAATTATCTTAGAAACATTTATTGCCTTTAAAATCCCCACAAGCCAAATTTGGTTCCATTTGCTCTATTAGATCTAGAGTTATCAAGAAATTACAGTTTCATTTGTATGACAGCACCCCTTCTAGGGGAGGGGAGGGGTGTCAAACTACCATAAAAACATTTTTCTCCTCCAGAATACCTCACATGACAAATTTGGTTCCATTTGCTTGATTAGTTCTTGAAATATGCAGAAACTTCTGTTTCATTTGTACGAGAGCCTCCCTTTCTAGAGAGGGGAGGGGTCTCTGAATACCATAGAAGCATGTCTTGCCTCCAAAAACTTCCGCATGCTTAATTTGGGTTCCTTCGCTTGATCAGTTCTCGAGTTATGCAGGAATTTGTGCTTCACTTGTATGGAAGCCCCCCTTTCCAGAGAAGGGAGGGGTTTCAAACCATCATAAGAACCATTCGGTGTCCAAGACGAATCCAACAAAGAAAAATTTTGCCAAACGGTTCTTCCGCTCGCGAGTTAAATCGTGACAAAGGAAAACCCAACTCAATTTTATTTATATAGATTTAGATGATCTGGAATCACAATATAGGGTAAGGGGGTGTAATGTTAGCCTAGCTCCTTCATTCGGCCTATGTACCAAATGTGTCATTAATTTAGCGATAATCAACAAAATCATGTTGCTATTGGGATGGCTGATGTACTCCAAAGCAATTGAGATAATATTAATCAACTTATAGTTGTTCATTTCCGCGTAATTTTCGATTTCTTGAACTTTTGGGGCATCATGATTTCATTGGTTAAGCTGAACAGATGCTCTACACGATCTTCAAGTGATCTAAATTTGGCTTAATTGAATCGATACAGCAAGTAATTCAGTCTGGATGTGCAGAAAATAGTTACACGTTAAAAACTAACTGTTCAAATAGCTAAAATAGCAATGAGTTTACAAGAAAATCGTAGACCCAATGTTAGGGACATATTTTGTTGTATGTTCCCAATTATGGCCTGTTGTATCAATAACGTAGTAAAAAAAATGTTATTGGTTAAATTACAAGTGGAAATGCATGAATTTGTGGTTGTTTATATTCAAGTGGCTCATCTAAACATAAATCGAAGAGACAAAATTATTCTATAGTGGATTATAATGTTTTCAATATTGAATGGCTGATAAATCATATATGAACACCGCTTAAGTGTTTCGAGGCAGTTTTACTTTAGTTTATTTTGTAAAATGTTGTATTAAGTAAATCGAGTACAGCTTACAATGCCTTAATTCATAAAATTAGGAAAAAAAACGTACAAAGACTGCATTTAGTAATAATTCCATCGAATAGGACGAAGTTGCATCCACGAATAGACCCAATTTGGAGCTTATAGACCGACATTAAATCCACATTCCTCGAAAGTTTATAGCATTATAAAAATAGTTGTGTAACTTTTAGTGATACATGCTACCAAATGTCTTATCAGACTTATCTTTGAAAGTGTATAACTAGTTAAATCTCGCTTACAGCTTAAAAACTTTATGAGTTATAATGAAAAATGTGATCGCTGGTTGCATAATAGGCTGAGTCAAGGGACACATACCCTATTTCTTGTGTCTTCCAGACATTTGAGGTTTAGCTATGATTATGATTATATTGACCATCAGCTGGTACTATCATATGCAATAAGAAATATGTTTCGGAGCTGTCCAATAGTACTCAACGATAAATAATGCTTCGCTGTTGAGCGGCATCTATTGCATCACTGTTGCTTTTGAGAGAGACCATGTTTCCTCTCTTCTTTGTTATCCATGGATATAGCGCACCGGTATTGTAACGTTAAGCCTGCTGTCTCTTATAGGGATGCCAGATATACTAACATGTCTGTATTTATACAGACATTTGAACATGCATACAGACCTTGTATAGATTACAAACATTATACAGATATTGTGATGATGTTACAGATTTTTACAGACATTGATATCCACCATAAGATGAACATGATTCTGAAACGGTCTTATTTTCTATATAAAGTTGGCCTTGTTTTGTTTGCTGACCTAAAGCCTTTGATGATTATAAAATGAATTTCTGAAAACTGTTAATTTTCTCAATAGTTGCAGAACCTTGTTCTTAAGATCCTTTTATACCGAAGTAGACCTTAATTTAAGTCATCATTTGTAATATTTTCAAGATTTTCGAGAAGTTTTTTGACCTTTTTCACATACCGGACTGATGACTTGAAGGTAATTCAGTTACGCCGAGAATATTGTTTGCAAAACTACATTTTCAGTTTATTAGTTTTAAAGATACCCACCCATTCACTTAAAATCCCTTTATCCTACTGGAAAATCTTCTAGAAAATCAGGAAATGTAGCAGATAATCAAGAAGTGAAGATTATTTTTTTGGAATGTAGTAGATCCAGTATTATTTTTAAAGAACTTTTAGTGATGTCTACTTGCTTTAGAAATCGAGTAATTTAAAAACAAACTTCTTTTAATTTATTTTAAAGATCTTTTTTGAAATGTATTGAATGAATTATTTAATATGTGTCCTAATTAAAATGACCAAAGCTTCAGACAATTATATAAGTTTTCAAAAAGAAATTTAAATACAAAGCATAGTTACGGAATGTTTTGTAAATGAGCTAAAGTTAAGCATCGAATGGACTTAAGTTTTCAAAAACTTTAAAAAAGTCTTCGATACCGTTCTGAGAATGAAAACAAATAGTTTTTCAAGACTCAAGTATGTTACATAATTTTATTGAACTTCAGTACTTTTCAAAATTTCAGATAACGTATGCATTTTAAAAATGTACTAATTTCAAATATTGATGAAAAAAAAACTACATCAGGTAATTCAATGGCATATTGTTTCGTAACGTAATACATTAACTGAACTTTCTTTAAAAGTAATTCGACGCTTTGCCGAGAGGCCGTACAGCAGTGGACCGAAATCTTATCGAAAGCCGATAAAGAGATGGAGTTTGGCAGCTCTTTCTAGGTCTTGGCTTCTCCGTTTTGGTCACAAACTTATTGCAGTAGATCCTCAATTTTAAGTTTGATCAAATATTTTCTATCGGTCGCCGCTTGGGGACGTTGAGACTGTTGGCGGTCTACAACGTTTATCTTCACTCTTCAGTTATCTTCATGCATAATGGGCTGAGGCCAGGTCCGCAAAAAAGACCAATTTCTGATTCGTTTGAAACTTCTTAATAAAGGAGGTAACTTTCGGTAGGCACTTCGTACTGTATATCTCCTCGTTTACCGCAAGCCAGCGACTTGAACATTCCCTTCTCGCTGATCGTCAGCCACAGAAAGACCTCATTACAATAGCAAATATATTTGACGTCTACGCCCAACTCTTCATTGGGGACGCAAAGTATCCAATATCCTGCCAGTCGTAGCCGTCAAGCGTCAAGTAGGTCTCGTCATCCATTATGAACACGACGTCGCACTTTGCTGAACAAATTGTTTGCACCAGCACCTTCAGCCGCACCAGTTGCATGATTGATAACCCTGTCAATTTTTTTCTGTTCACATCAGGGTTAGCGATACACAAGTGGATTCACGCTGGTGGCAGGGTAATCACATGCGGAATCGCTAAGATCAGTCCATTTTTTTCAATGCATACGTTAATTGCTACAAAATAAGAAGGACCTCAAGATTATATTTTCGTTCCTTGATTATCGAGATTTTCAACCCTGGGCTGGTTCATCTCCCGTTGTAGTCACTCAAATACCTTTTTGGGTATTTTCGGAACTTGTCCGGGGCTGAGATTTGAACTCGTGACTTTGACGTGAGAGGCATGGATGTTAACCGCTACGCTGGATTCGATGGTGTTAAATTGAAAAGACCGACTCCTATAAAAATAAGACATTATCCAGAGTTATTTGAAAAGACCAGGCGTTGGAGAAAGGAGGAAAAGGAAAAGGGGTTGTAAAAAAGAAAAAGTAAATGAATAAGGTTCCCGAAACCAATGTATTGAGAGTTTGAGTTTACCTTAACTTTGCGAAACCATTCCTTGCCTTGCTCTCATATAAAATACTTTTTTCACCCATACCCATACCTATACGTAAATTTTTGACAAAATCTTTAATAAAGTTTGGTCTGTCTGTCTCAGTAGACGAGTTTGTGATCGTAGCAATCGACATGTTTTGGTTGATTGTTTTCAAGAGCGGATGGGTAAAACGAAGCAGTGGGTTGAGGAAATTGACGCTTCACCAAATTTCGCTTCACTAGAGCCCAATATCTCTCGACTAAACGTAACTCTTGAAAATTTGGTGGATTTGTGGTTTTTGGTACAGCATTCACTTGTTTTGAAGGCACTCTCTCTGGTAAATCCCCTTGTGGATTTTGCCTGTATTGACGAAAGATTTATTTATCTGTCACATGTGCGAATTTCTCAACAAAAGAGGTATTGTTGGGAAATTTCAATGCCTTCTTTGTCCTGAAATTCTCGCATTTCTGGCCATAGCAGGAAAGATAACCATTCTTGACAGCTGCATTCTCCAGGAAATAAGTTTCATCGTACATAACACCGCATAAAGACTTAATCAGACATTCGCAGTAAAAACTTCGAGGCCGTGATTTTGCTTTCAAGTTCTGTTTGTTGTTGCGATTTTAAACTGTTTTTAATGTAGACGATTTTAGCCCCAAACGCTGACAGGGTGGCCACAGACTCGTTAAAATCTGGAAATGTAGGAAAAATCTGGGAATCATATGGTCATATGAGAGGAACCATACTCACACCTTTTTCAAGTGATTTGAGCAGCGGTTTTGTCATTTATCGTTGGTTCAACGATCTCATTAACGGCTGGTTTTGTTCAGCCTGTTCAAAACGTACCGCTTAGGGCATCTTCAGCAGTGGTCTATTTTTGGAACAACTTTATACTGATTTGCATCAGCTTGAATAGAACCGGATAAAATAGACCGTTATTGTCGTTAAACCTACCAACACCTATCATCATGTCAATCATTAAACAACCAGAGATCAGAAGGTTTGTTTTCTTTAGAGACCGCAGATTTTTCGCAAAAATTTTCTCGTAGATTGGTTTGACCAAATAATGTTTACTGCCTTTCGTTCGTCATTAGCAGACGACAAGGTATTCCGCATCTCATTTAAACGATATTAATTGTAATTTGGCAGTGGAAAAACATGAGTCGAAACCGAGAAGGTCACGTCTTGGAAGATGCCCCAATGTCGACCGTGATTTCCGTTTCGATCATCAATAGATGTTCCAAGACTACTTTAGCGACACGCCAAACTAGGACAAGAAGCACTTTCTGTGGCGTTTCAACATGCCAAGGCAGATGTTTCTGGACATTATGCGACATATTTCCACCTATTGCGATGCAGCTGGAAATGTTGGCCTGAGTCCGTTACAAAGGTGCACTGCCACCTAACGAATGTTGGCGTACGGTACCTCAGCTAGTTCTCTCAACGAATACTTGAGGGTTGGTGACCCAGAGTAAATTTTGCAAATTCATCCTGCAGACTTACGGCCCGCAGTATTTGCGTCCCCCAACACAGGGAGAGATGAAGAAACTGATGAACGAAAATGCTTCCTAAAAGTTAGAACTTCCTAGAAACTCAGAGAACTTATCAGAAGCTCGGTATACTTATTATAAATTCAGGAAACCCCGAGGTTTTGCTATTCTTCCTGATTAATGGAACATGCCAGAAAATCAGGGAACATCCCAGAAAATCAGGGAACATCCCAGAAAATCAGGGAACTTCCCAGAAGTTAAGGGTTCTTCCTAGAAGTTCAGGCAACTTTCCTGAAATTCAAACTGTTTCCTAGAAATTCAAGGGATTATCCATACATTCAGGGAGCTTTACATGAGTTCAGGAAACTTTTCAAAAGTAAAGGGTTAATCACAGAAGTTCAAGCAACTATCCAAAAACTCAGAGAATATCCTAGCATTTCAGAAAACAGATCAGATTTTTCTGGGTTTTTCTCAGAAGTTCATAGAACTACTCAAGATGTTCAGAGATATTTTCAGAACTTCAAGAAACTTCCCAGAAAATAACATAACTTCCAAAAAAGTTTAGAGAACTGTCTAGAAGTATACAGAACTTCTTAGAAGCTCAGGGCTGTGGGGGTTCAAGAACTTCAGGAAATGCCCACAAATATCAGGGAACTCCCCCATAATCTGCTTTTTATTACAACTCTGATATTCTGATATTATGCTTTTTATCACAAAATATGGACCTACTGGAAGTTATTTACTTCCGGGAAACTAAATCCGATTCTCATAGTTCCGGTCATATCCAGAAAGTTGTGCATATTCCATGGATGATCAGCAAACGTTTTGGAAGTTCAACCAAGTTTCCATAAACGTTGAGATCTTTTCGGCAATTCAATGAACTGCTCGAAAGTGTCACTATTTATCTTCTTAAAAGAGAGCGAACAAACTTCATGATTATCTTGCATCTTCCAATCATTTTATTCAACTTCCGAGAAGTTTAATCAACTCCTGTCATGTTCGTTATACATATTTACACCCTATTTTTATAGATATTTTGAAGTTGGACAACATTTTTTAAAGAGTTTGTTCAGTTAGAAATTTAGAAGCTTATTTACGTTCTGACCAATTCGTTTGGTAATTGTAATTGCCGAGAAGTGAAAAGGACTGTCTTAAAGCTGTAAAATATACAACTTATATAATATTTAAAAATGATTCCTGGAAAAATCTAAGATTTTACGAACTTTTCCTTCTAAAAATACGAATTGAATGTATCTTCAAGATATCATCGGTTTCCTTCAGAAACAAAATGCATCCTCTCCTTCAGCCTGAAAATCTTGATCCCCAGTAAACCTGCCGAAGGGTTCTATATCACTGGTTTCTCTAAAATGTAACTGTATGAGCTATATCCGAGTGTTGATCATGACCAATCCATCAATAAACAGATTGGTTGCTTTCGCGACTTCACCATTTTTCATTTCAAAGAACTATTTGGAATCAAAATTCGCCACCAAATTAGTCGCAAAATCAACAACTGCCGAAATTCTGGGAGCCTCCTTATTTCGAGAGCTGGTCAGCGTTTCCAGAAAAATGCAGTTTTAAAAAACTAAGAGAACCATTCGTTATTCTGAAAGGAAACAAAAATGTCCACTTTTCGGTTCATAAATAAATTTCAGAATACCCTCAATAAAGCTGAGTTTCTGTTTACTCATTGATTGGTATTATCAAGTAGTGTGTAGTATTTTGGATCGGTTATTTTCTTGTTCCAAATAACATCAAGAATAGATAAAAACATAGACCACATTTAAAATTATGCAAAATAGATCCGGTATAAAACAAAACTTACAACACCACCCGAGCAGGAGACAACAACATATGACTACCTAATTTTGATTTTGATAACTGGCCTTGGTATTTAAGAGCTCACATTAAGATTAATACCTAAGAATTGCGAGCAAAATACCTCTCGAATAACAAAGGTTGTTAGTTTTGCTACATGGGCATACCTGAGAGGTACTATTTTGGTACTGTCTTACCTCAATTTGGTATTCGCATAACATTGTGGGAACAATTTTATGGAATTATCTTCAGGTAGTTTACCTCTTAATCTTGGCTCATAAATACCAAGGCCAGTTATCCAGTCATTCGGTCCTGCTCGGGCAGCGATGTTTTTACGTTTGGTCTTAACAAATAAATCCAAACCTCGATTTGGATCACCGTTGAAGATGCCCTTAGAAGATCTAGCTGCAGGGCTGTCAGATTTCCACTGGAACTCCTTAGGTGGTTCGTTTGACTGAAACATCGCTATTGTATGCATTACTGTAAATTTTAGTGCAAAGATTAACTTTAAAGTTTTTTTCAACAATATTTTTTTCTTTTTATTTGATACACGAGTTTCGCCAACCTGAGGTGGTAACACTGCTATCAGTTTGAAAATACCATGAATTCCAGTCCAGTTGTATAAATAGCCTAATATTTGTTACTGCAGTAGGCAGAAACCTGTTGTGACAGTCACCTTACAGCAATAACAAAGACACCACGTGCATGAGACCTTTTTTTTTAAAAAAAATGAGTGCTTTTCCAAAACTGAGGCATTCTTCAACACCTGTTAAGTAGACAAAATATGAACTGATGATATTTTTGATCACTAGAAATACCTATGGAGAGCTTTAGATGAAAATGACGTAAACTCGTGTTTTCTTCAGGTTCATCAGTTTTTCCATTGAAATTCTGCGAAGTTCGTTGGATGGAAAACAGTGTGTTAGTCACTCTACCACGTTTTGTTTGTGTTGCAGTGTGTCGGAAGGTGTTTCTCTGTTTCATCTCATCTGTCAATACTACAGTCGAATATTTAAGCTTAGCGTTTGCATTTAAAAAAATGGACGGAAATTGCGGTTTTTTCATGGGTTTACCTTCACCCGCACTGACGAAACTACTCATGCAGCATCAATCATAGTAGCCCATGAGTCAGCAGACAAAATTTGACAGTCGAAGTCTAACCGTGATGGCAAAAACAGTGAAGCAACTCCGTTCAGAAGAGTCCCCCAACTGCGTCCCATGGGGAACTTCTGGGCCAACCTGAAGCGTAAGATCTACTCCAACAATTTTGTCGCGAAAACTGTCGGCGAAAACTTCACAAATAAAACGAAGAAGAACTCAAAAACATGCCTACACGTATCAAAACCCACGTTGAAGTCAAACGCGAATCACTGTCGTTATCACTGGTATCACTGGTGAAGTAAGATCCGTAATAAGGACCTCTGATTAGAAATTTGATCCTGTTTTATTGGGGAGAGCAGTCACTGAATGCGTGCTCTTAGTCAAATAAACGTATAAATGTATCGTGGGTTATACGAGATTTTTCTTGCATACCTTTAGCTTTGCCTTTCACAGGCGTTGATAAAGTTGAATGTTCCGTTCTGGGATGGCGCAGTTGTTATTTTATTTCTTTCATTTTATTTCATTAGGGAAATTTGTCAAATATTTCTTAGAACCCAAAACGAGCGTAAGCAAGTTTACGAAAACATATTTTCAGCGTCAAAACATAAATTAACACGTGTATGAATTGTCACCTAAAACATTCCAAAAACTTACTTTAATCAGTTATCTTTTTCCGACATTTTCTGTCTCGACTCCAACGAAAAAAGGGTTTGATAAACTCGTTGGCTTGAAACACGTCCATCGATTGAGCACGTACAACACTTTTCAGCAAGGTGTGCCACCGTTGGAAAGCGAGAGAGAAATTTCTATTTCCTTCCTCTGCCGGGAGAATCATGAGCTAGACATTTGAGCTCCCCAATCCGTTGCCCATTGCTGATCGGCAGCAAAAGATGAAAGGGCAGTCAGCAACCGTCAGCATAGACCTACAAATTACCCGTATATCAGCGTGAACCCATTTTCAATCTTCGAAGATGCCATCGGGTTGCTGTTGCTGATTAGCAACCAACTTGCCCTCGCTGTCGTGGAGTTTCTCCGCAAAAGCACAGGTGACACCGCCACCGAAATGCCGCAACGATTCCGCGGGGGGCAGATGCCAAAGGTGAAGTATTTGAACTCCCTTCGCTTGCAGCAAATACTCCTACGGGAGAAAACTTTCATAAATCTTGAAAATAGTTGCGAAACTTTTGCTTTGGTGAATGACGACGGTAGCTGTTAGAAGACAGAAATGCAACTCTAGCGTGCTGTTCCTTTGTGTTTTTGGAAACGAAACAAGGGGCGCACCGAGAGCTTCTGTTTGTGTTTCCTTGGAAACGTGCTCTCTGTTTGGCGAGTACCAAGTAGCAAGTCTGTGCGGGTTGTTAGCTGTTCAGAGTGCTCTACGACGTTTCGCAGACCTGAAAAGTTTGCGCAAAAATTGTTTCAGAACCTGAACCATCGACATTATTTATGTTGCCGGGCAACCGGAAGCAAAGGAGTCTGACAGAAAACAGAACCAAAGATAGCATCTACTCACGTTCTTCGGTATTTTTCACTGAAATATACCTCCAATGTCTAACCTCGTCCATTCCGCAATCCACATCTACCAGTGCCCATGCACTCGAGGTGCTAGATTCCAGTAAATTTTCTTTTAATTGACTAACATCTGTGCGACGACGACGACGACGACGACGACGACCGAACGAACGACGATCTAGGGGGCAGTTGACATCGATGGGTTGTTCCACATTGTGCATATTGCTTCTTCTATTCCACGGAAGAGGCAGAAAGGCACGCTCGTGAACTTCACTACTTGCATGAATGCCTTGGCTTGGCAAACTGCGCCGTGATGACATTTTGAGTACGACGATGCTGGCTGGCTGGCGTTGATGCAATTTATGTGCACTTTTACCCGCAGCCTTTTATCGCGCTCGTCGATCCAATTTGTCCTGACGGAAAATGCGCAGTGTGCGGGGAATGTGAGACCCCGACGTTGCGTTGGGCTTTTAAGGTGAAGGTCGAGAGAATACAGTCTTTTTTGAAGGCATATATCTAAGAAAGTACAGAGATTTCGCGTGCAAAGCTTTAATGATTTGTTCTGCCTGTAAGTGCATATTAGCTCTATATGAATTTTCGACCAATTTGAGCTAATAACACTACGCACGCTCAATTTAAATCGACCATCATATTATCAGAAGAAACAAATAACATGGTACAGGCAATATGTAAAACAACAAGTAATCGCTTTTAGGTCCCATACTGAAATTCAACCGTTGATAGGCTTGGTTACAGACATGCAATTTGAATTTCATTGCAATACTTGAGCTTTAAACCACATGCATTATTTTGTCATGCTTTTTTGAAGATTTAGATAAAATTAGCAGACTGTTACTTCAACTGTTGTTTCCTCAAGGCATATTTTTTTCATGTGGAACTGATGTACAGTTGAGGACACGGGTGAGACGTTTGGCATATGAACGTTTGGCTCATGGAACATTGGCAGATGGATTCTTGACCGAATGGACGTTTGGCCAAATGGCCGTTTGGCCGAATGGATGTTTGGCCGAATATTTTCCATCAGCATATATGTATTGCTAAAAAAAAAGAAATGATAATCCACAAAAATATTCTCAAACGCATTAGAACTTAAAAAGAAAATAAGGAACCAAAAACAAAAAAATCTCCAACGCATTAGGTAGCATCCCGATGTAATGAAATATTCTAAACTTATTACACTAAGAGTTTATCAAAATATGTGCGTATTTGTAGTAATATGCATTCTGATTAAGTTTCAACTATATCGATTCGCTTGAAACTGTTTTTTTTTGTGTTCAAAAAGGCAAAAAGTGTTATTCGGCTATTTGGCAATTACAAGTATGCATATGTTTTGAAAAAATCTTAGACTCCTGATTTTAGGTGTAAAAATTTAAATGTGTAATTTTTTTCACAATGGCCTTTTATGACGATACATATTCCGGTATCCGAAAGCAAACTTCTGAATCAAACGCTTACCCGGTTTATTACTCTTTTGTGAGATTGTTCCTTCTTTCAAACATGATCAGTTCTCTGGAGTTTTTCTGATCATTGAAATGTAGTACTCATGAAACTTGCATTTTATTTTGAGAAATTTCGAATGTTGCATTTTATTTTGTGAGAAATCAATATTTATTAGTGAAGGTTTAAATAAAATTGTATTTTTATCATATTGCTTTTAAGCCGTTTTTCGAACTCAAAAGAATAAAAGATATTTGGCTGAATGGCTTTAAATTACTTAGATAAAGCAGAAATATAAGTACTTCAATGTGCTTATGACATCCATATTAACTGATAATTTCGACAGATATCGAAAAACCGCTTGAATAATTATAAATTTCAAACTTTACAATCTGAACGGCTTTTTAAACTTTGAAATTTGTGTTTCATTTGTGCGAGAGAAAGCCACCTTCCATAGGAAGGACGGGTCTCAAACAATCTTAAGAACTTTTTCCAGCTCTGAAAACCCTGTATACAAATTTTCACGCCAATCGGTTCAGTAGTTTCCGAGTCTATAAGGGTCAGACAGACGGAGTGACAGAAATCCATTGTTATATGTATATATAGAAATCCTACCTTCAAAAACCCCACATTCCAAATGCGGTTTAATTTACTTGTATGGAGGTCTCAAACCACCATGGAAAAATTCCTCTCCTTCAAAATCCTCCACATGCCAAATTTGGTTCCATGTGCTTGTTTAGTTCTTGAGATATGAAAAAAATTATGTTCCATTTGTATGGAAGCCCCATCCCCCCTTCCAGAGGGAGGAAAAGACTTAAAACACCCTAGAAACAGTTCTTATTTTCGAAAATCCTCACATGCGGAATTTGGTTCCATTTGCTAGGTTATTTCTAGAGTTATGCAAAAACTTGTGTTTTATTTGTATGAGACCCCACCCCCTTTTTATATGGAAGAGGGGTCTCAAACCACCATAGAAACTTTTTTTGCCTTCAAAAACCTCTACATGTAAAATTTGGTTCCGTTTGCTTGATTGGTTGTCAAGTTATTCAAAAAAAATCTTTTAATTTGTATGGGATCCCCCCCCCCCCCTTCCTGCGGGCGGAGGGTCTCAATCCACCATAGAAACATTTCTTGCTTTCAAAAACCTCCACCTGCTAAATAAGGTTTCATTTGCTTGATTAGTTCTCAAATTATGCAGAAATTTGTGTTTCATTTGTATGGGAGCCCCTCTTTTCAGATAGGGGATGGGTCTTGAGTTACCTCTGAAACAGTTGTTGCCGTGAAAAATCTCTACCTGCTAAATTTGGTTCTATTTGCTTGATTAGTTCTCGAGTTATGCAGAAATTTGTGTTTCGTTTGTTTTGGAGCCCCCCTTTCTAGAGATGGGAGGGCTTTTTTACTATGATTAGCACCTTTCCCAGTCCCAAAAACCATTTCATACAAAATTTGACGCCAATCGGTTCTGCAGTTTCCGAGTCTATAAGATTCAGACAGACAGAAAGACAGACGGACAGACAGACAGAAAGATATTCATTTTTGTATGCATTAATATATAAGTTGTTATCTCTAAAGTTGCTGGAAGAATGGATTGGGGAAAAATAATCAGGCCTCCAGCAACATAACTGCATTGCTAAGTATCTTCTTACCAAATTCGTATTCAACCAAACGCCGATTCGGCCAAAAGTCTGTATACAAAACGTCCATTCGGCCAAACATTTTATGTACAACGGGATATCATCGTTGTAGGCAGTGCACGGTGGTCCAGAATGCGAATTTAGCTAGAAAAATACATTTTCAGCCTAAGTTAGATGTTTTGAAGCAAAATTGTCTTTTACAAAGTTTTTTCTAATAACAAACCTTTTTTTGGGTGTGAATGAAAACTAGTGTGGGCCGTATTTTCAGAGAAATCGATAATCTAACTTGTTTATATGCAGAAATAAAGGCATACCTACTTAAAAAAAGATGTAGAATTATTAAATCTAAGCAACCTTGATTGAATAAATTTGTCGGTGCCTTTTGAAATGACCGAATTAGAACATTTTCTCCTACGTAGATAAGGGTGTCCCTATAAAAATCAGTTATCTAGCTGTAAGTTTTTATTTCAAGTTTTTCAGCAAATTTATCTTCCCATTGTTTCTAAAACAATAAAAGTTTCATAAGGTTTGCTGAAGTTGTCTCTATCGTATGTCAAACAAAAGTTATTATGGTTTTTGTTAACAAAACAGGCCTTTTTCAAACGATGATTTCTCTATTTGGGGAGAACAAAAAAATTATCACTCAACAGCATTTGAAAGGATTTTGATTATTGTATATCATGTCTGAGAACTGGAGATAGTTTAAATTTTTAAATTGAGTAAAACACATTTTTTTTCCTGTATTACCAAGATTTTCAGCCTCGGGCTGGTTCATCGTGTAGTCACCCAAACACCTCTTTGGGTGTTGTTCGTAACTTGTCCGGGGGTGAGATTTGAACTCGTGACTTTGCCGTGAGAGGTATGGATGTTAACCACTACGCCGGGGTCGCCCCTGTAAAACACACCTGAGAAGGGCGTCATTTTATAAGAATCGTTAAATACTCGCTAACTGTAAGATATATCGACAAGATTTAAACCGAATCCTAGAGAGTTTGAGCTGTTTAGTGGAATACCTGTAACAATCAAAAGTTTTATCTTTTCAAGTTATTAAAACCATCTGAGGACAACATTGTTGCAACATTTTTAAATAAAAACTTTAGAGCAAAAAACTGCCTTTTTTCGGTAGGGACACCCTAAGTTATCTTTTTTTTTTTGTAGGAACACCCTAAGTTGATCTAAATCGGCTTATTCAATATGAGCATGTATGGTTGAATTTGGCCATGTGTGGAGGCAAACACATATCGCTGGTGAAACTCATATTGTGGCAACAGTGTATTTTCCACCGGATCAAGCTTGTAAGTCAAAATACGAAACATTTTTGCAAACAACTGAAAAAATTGTAACTCTATTTCTCCCTGAATGTAAAGTTCATAATTATGGCAATTTCTATCAGCGAAATGCAAATTTTATTCCTGAATCAGTAAATGAGAGTATTTTATTTGCTGTCATTGGTGATAATGGAACGTTACAATTTATTTTTGAAAAACTTGCGTTTTTAGGGCTTAACCAAACCACGTGAAAAACCAGCAAAATTGCAACTTAGATTTTTTATTAACAAATACACATGGAGATTTATGCGTTAGTGAATCTCTTTATCACTCATTGAAAAATGAGGCGTTTCACACAGCAATAGATTTTTCTGTATAGGTTCCTTGAAATCATAATCCCAATGAATGTGTTTACGAAAATGTCTTTGATTTCAACATACCCAACTATGTCAATATTTAGTATAAATTGAGTAGGGCAAACTGGCAATAGGTTTAAACATTCAGAAAAATGCAGTGGAGATATTTTATAAAATGTAACTGGGAACAATTCAGGAAGAAGTTCCTTCATCGAGATGACGACGAAACTTTACGCTACTGAAATTCCAAATTGGTGTAATAATCAAATTACTAATTTGAAAAGTCAAAAACACAAGTCGAAGACTCATAAAATTTACAGAAATAACAATAATTAAGCTTATTTGGAGAAGTATTTGAATATCTGCGAATACCAACTTAATTTAGGTTTTTCCTCTTAGCTATCTGAGAATAGCGTAAAAACTAAAAATGAGGTTAAGTAAGGTCCGAAAAATTTGCTGAACTACGTTGGAACTACGGTTAAATCGTGCAACTTTCCAACAAATATGAATTAAGACAAAAAATTAGGAGATAACTCAGAAGATATTTGTAATCAATTTGCACCATTTTTTACAAGACTTATACAAAATTTTCGGACAATAATCGTGATTTTGAATATTTCTCATACTTTCCTGACTATACAGCTAATATTGGTTTTAGTAACATTGTTGTACAAGGTTCCTTTTTTTATCTGTGTTTGTGTGTGTGTGTTTTTTTTCTTTTTCAAAAAATGTTCAAGTAAATAAAAACCATAAATTGTTAAGTTATAAGTGTTTTGATAACTAAGACTTTAAATTTAATATGTTATGTAAACCATACTTTAAATTCCCACCCTCTTTCCCATCCGTAATTTGTAATTCCTATTAACCTCCAGACGGCCGCGAGTAATCGGCTATATCCTCCTAACTTTAGTTTTAAGATAAATGATGTATAAAAATATGAAAATTTGGCTCTGTAAAGTTAATTCGATTGAGCCTGTACAAATAAATGATTATTAAAAAACCATTGTTGTACAAGACATTCTCACAGGTCTGAAACAATTAGACGAGCAATTAAAGGCGCAGGACCTAATGGAATTCCATCAGTACATATTCTTGAAAAACCTAGCAACTGAACTGACTTTTTTTCTGGCTGTTCAATATGTCACTGGATGATGATGAATTTCCGAAAGAATGGGAAAAGTCTTTCCTCATACCAATTTATAAAATTTGGCAAAAAATCCGATATTCTAAATTATCGTGACATTGTCATAATATCATGCATTCCAAATCTTTTCGAATCGATCATAAATAAAGATGTTTTCAGCCAAATTAAAAATAGAATAACTAACGCACAACACGGCTTTTTCGAAGGCACCTCAACTGCTACGAACTCACTGGAATTCGTTAAGTACTCACTAAATCCAATGGATCTTATCACGTTATCACGTAATGGCTCTTACCACCGACTTCAGCAGAGCGTTTGGCAGACTGGACATTCTCATGTTGATTTTCAAAAGCTTGAAAGTATTTGAATTTAGGTGAGACTGCTCAATTGGATCGAATCGTATTTAACTGATCGTCAGCAAATTGTAAAGCTCAATAATGAAAAGTCTTATCCAATTCAAGCCGAGTGTCAGGGGTTCCTCAAGGCTCACACATAGGACCTCTTCTTTTCATTCTATATAGTAATGGTATATGTCATATTTTAAAAAATCTCAACGTGCTTATATATGCTGATGACATAAAGTCGAACTTACAAATTAGCTGGAGGTTTTATCAGAACGACGGCAGCGACACCATTAGCCCTCTGTCCATTTTTGGCTGGAGCCACTCTTCCATATTGAAGAAGTAGAATAGCATGACTACCAGCTTTGCGCGCTAAATGCCATTTCCGTTACTCGAGGCCGTGACCAATACACCGTAATTTGAATCTCACTGACGTCAATCCGAATGTACCGGTTGGCAGTCCTGTGGAAGTGGGCTAATGTTCTTAAAGCGGCACTATCTCGCTGCTTGTTAGCGTTGCTTTCGGATATTGTAGTACTTTATAGAAATTTGTGAGAAAGATTTGGCTTGTACCATGCTACCAAACATCACAACAGGGCGCTGAAACAAAACCTCGTTGCAAAAACCAGTGGAAGGCAGTTGTGCGTGCAATGAACGTAAGGAGGGTGCACCGGTCAAGTTCAAAAATGTTTTTGCAAATTAATTTGCAAAAAATGGACCAGTTTGTTAAGGGCAGTGTCTTCAGAAAAGAATTGTGCCATTCATTCAATCGCATGAAGCCGATTTATTGAGAAAAGCATCAATCCAACAAATTGTCCAGATTTTCGTCCCATAGAAAAAACTTGGGCAATGATCAAGCGTAAATTAAAAAAAAATGTAGCAGATAATCAAAGCACGTGATTTGAAGAAATACTGGCAAAAATATAAAAACCTTAGACTTTTTGTACGTTTTTTCCTTTAGGAGAATAACCCATTTTTTAAGGCCCAATTTCAAACGAAACCAACTTTACCGGTTATTATCTGCCTCTGCCGAACAGAGTTATTGATCGTTAATGTATGGAAGACGATCGAATTTTTTGGAATTAGAAAGAAGAACTCATAACTGAATGGAGGAAAAATCCTTAGATGTCATTATAATAGTTTGTCCAATCTTCTAGTTTTCAAAATCTGGCCTAATACACTATTTTACCTTAAAACCTTTGCCTAATGGAGTTCGGCTTAATAACAGTTACAGCTGCCAGAAGACAGTTCACATGCTCATCGATACTCTTGAAACTTCATGAGAACCAAGGCATTTTTGAGTTCTAATTCTGAGCTACTTGGTAGTTCATTGTAGTTGTGTGATCTAACTTTTAATCACCTCATGTTCTTCCATCAAAATACATCCATACCTACTTCGACACATTTCGACTCGTGGCGTAAATTTCACTTGGCCTGCGTTGAACATCAAGATCTTCGTAGCCATTTTTATTTCACTAGTTATTTAACGTGCTCCCTCTCATTATCATAAAACAAAATTGCTCCTGCCACTTTCGAAGAAACGCATGCAATCGTAAGCGCTGCCTCGCAATCCACCGCCACCTACCTCGAAACGCCAAATCGACCACGCCACGACTCCCCCGAATCGTTAGTGATTTAGTAAGTCTTGTTCCTCCGATGGATGCACTCCGACCACCACAAATGGCAGCGCCTGCCGGAGTCGGAGAAACGTTTAAATCCCACCACTGCTGCCATCTGCTCCGGTTAGCACCACCACTAAATTAGCCGCCGCACCTTGCTGCTCTTCGTCCTCTTCGCCGGGGCCGTGCGTGGTGCGCATAAATCTTGTCAATACAAGCGCGACACCGAATTAGCCCAATTAAAATCTTGCTCTCATAAATCTCTGCGTTTCTTTCCAAAGTGGAAGTGCAGCGGGGGAAGTGGAGGAAAGTGCAGCGATACGATATGGGTGGACAGATTTAGTACTTAGCCGTATCGTTTGGTGGAGCATTTCGGAATAGATATAGTTTTAAAGGTTAAGATGCGTGCGGTCGGGGAATGTGACGGGATAATTTGTTGTGAGTGGCGGAAAATTTGAACTAGAGGGTGTGAGGTTTTTGGGTCGGTCGTTTGGTTAGAAAAACATTCAGTCAATTATGGGTTTTAGTCAGTTCAGTTTTCAGGGTGTTCGATTTTTTTTATGGAGCAAGTGGTCGGGGAAGAAACATTCGAAAAATTCAATCGATGAACAACAGATATAAATGTCAAGTTTTTCACATCAATAACAGAACAGCTGAGTTCGTACGGTGGGTGACATAATTTGAAGACTTGCTTCAGATATTTTTTTTATGGTCAATGAAATTTTTTCTTTTCTCGAGTTGACTTGCAAATTTGATCATGAATGGTTAGTCACTTTTTCGAGTTTCGTCACTAAAAAGTCACAATTTTCATCCGAATGTCACTAAATTCACTATTTTTCGGAAAATGGTCACTAAAGTCACTATTTTCGCACCGCCGATTTTAAAAAGTTTAACAAAATCACTTGTACCTATTGTACAATAGTTCAACCAAATTCCGATCTTCCCTAAATGCAAACAATTTACGAATTTCTTCGTTTGTCTAATCTTAGAGTGTAGTGTCATTAACCCCCTCCCCCCTTCCTTCCTCTCTAGTTAGTTCCCTGCCATTGTATCCCAGTTATATTATTCTTTTGTTGCCGTGCTACTTGTACCTGCCCAGCAAGCTGTGGTGACTCATCTGCGGCTTAGTTCCTGAAAGGGACTACAGGGACTGAAGACTTGGTAGATGTCGCAACCATGAGCAGCAACTAATACCTGAAATAAGTTACCTACCTAGCCCCTTCCAAACGATAAAGTGACCCATTAAACTCGAGCTAGCCACGTTTACCAAAATCGAGAAATAAAACATTGTTAATTACAATATTGAATATTGGCTCCGCAAAGTATTACACACGCCTGAGCCTAACAAATAAACGACCGGATTGAAACAAAAGATCAATAACTTATTTTCGGTTACTCACTTAGTAATTCTGAGTCAAGATTTTACTGTTGCTATCCCGACAGTCAAGCGTACTCAATTCGATCATAGGTGAAATCCGGATACAGTGCAATTTGACCTGTTTATGAAAGATTATGATTTATGAATTATGATTTCAAAGTTCCATTAAAATTCGTACATTAAAATTTTATATTTTTACTGGGAAATTTCTGAGACAAATATTCTAATGTACAGTACACTACAGATTCAGATTTTAAGAATTCATAATTCATTATTTATATAAGTTTATTCTGCCTTTGCTTGACTGCTGTGAAACTGAATATTTTTTTAGAAAATTTGATGAGTAGAATTTGATCTAAAAAATTTTGAAAAAAAGTTTACAAGCTATTGATAAGCATACTGATCTATTTCAATGATATTTTTACTAAGGTTTCTACTGTATTTCTTAAGTTCTAAACTCAAGGTCACTTTTTATGAAACTTGAACATCCCAAGATATCTCATTGTATCGGTTGACCTACCACACTTAATTTGGCCAAATACATATTGTTACTTTGTTTAGTCCAAAGAGCTGTAGATTTTAAACTACAATTCAAAACTTGAAATCTCCAGCTATAGGTTTGAAGTTTCAAATTCCAGTAAAGTTTGGATAACCTAAAACATCCGAAGACTATCTCATAAAGTCTGTTGTTCTTTTAAAAAATTCAATGAAAATGTTTCAATGCACGTGGTAGCTTTGCATAGCCCAGAAAGCTTTTGTCACAACTGTAGGTCCTGTTCTGATCTGAAGGATATGTTGGATGACCTAGAATATGGCATATTGCTTTATAATGTTTTTTGACTTTCAGAATATTAACTGAATATGTTTGATTATTTATTGTAGCTTTGTATTGCCTAAAATTTATTGTCTTCTTTTTTACCGTTTCAAACTTATTTCTTGCACAATTAGCTTATTGCTTGCTCTCAACTCAGTGTTCTAAATGCACTTCCACAATAATTAATTGAGAGTTTTCGATGCCAGGTACCAATTTTGCATTAGTATGATTGTGTGGTAAGTACAATCATACCCTATGCCCAGGGACTCGAGACATTCTTCTTAACGAAAATTTCCTAGACCAGACCGGGAATCGAACCCAGCCACCTCTAGCATGGTGCTGCTTTGTAGCTGCGCCTTTACCGACTGCGCTAAGAGAGGATTCAAAACAAAAAATACTGTTACAACCGTCAATCTTAAATTCAGAAAGCCAAGACATTTTCGAATGACCTAGACCATCCCAAGATTATCTTCCTGTGTATTTTTATGTTTGAGAATATTCACTCAATACACATGCATACGTGGCGTAACTTTGTATAGCCCAAAAAATTACTGTTACTACCGTATATTTCAAGTTCTGAACTTCAGGACAGTTTGGATTACCTAGAGCATCTCAAAGTTATAAAATAATGACTGTTGACTTACCAAAAGATCCATTGAACATGTTTGAATAGAGCTAGTCATTATATATAGCTCAAAAAACTACTGTTACAACTGTAGATCTCATGTTTTGAACATAAGGACAGTTTGGAATACCTAGAATAACCCATTGTCGCATTAGGTCCATTGGCTTTCCACACTTTTCAATCAATATTGTTAAATACAATTTGTCCCTTTTACACGCTCCAAACACCTACTGCTACAACTGTAGATAAGAGTTGAAAATTGTTGAATTTCTATTTTGAAGACCACTTCAAAAATCATTTCCGTGCAAAACTTGTTCACTGGTATTCATTTCCTTGTCTTCTGATGAACGTCACTGCGAGTTGACGTATCTACGAATTTCTTATCTTGATTTGTTTTGTTGTTCTTGTTTTCATTCAGTACGCGTGAAATCTTGCTGTCCATTCAAGATTGTAAGTTTTAGTTCTCTCTAATATTCATTCTCTGAACTGAATGATCAGTTCATCTTGCAATAAGTGAATACGAATTTAAAAAATACTCAAAGTCATTTGGGTGCATTGATTTTTTCATCAGTTTCGAAAGTGCAGTTTCTTTGATTCCGTGTTAGATTAATTATTTATTATATCTCACGCATCCTTACTCTGATTCATCATCACCTTACAGTGGCCTCGACAAGTGGCGAAAACAGCAAGCAACGTAAACAAATGCTCATAGATATAGCGTTCACGTTATCTTGAGGGATGAAGCAAAATCTTTCTGCAACATCAACCCCGAAGGCAGCTGCAACTACGTTCAAGTCAGGATCGATGTAGGAAATTTAATCTTCAAATGGTCTGTTGAAGGACTTCAATTCAACGGCAAAGAAGCCAAGAACCATTCGGAAAAATTCTATTCCTATCGATCAGCAGTTGCTCATTGAATCAATGGTGAAACAAACAACCTACCATCAGCTCCCCATATCGTGTTTTGAATGGGATGGCTATAAAGATTTTCTAGGCCCGATCACAACATCTCTCGGATGTACATTGAATCGAGTCACAATGAGGGACCATCACGCCAAAATTGCAATGCCATTGAAAGAATTAGAAAGAAGAATAAGTCTAGAAGTAACACCAATGTCAGTTCTGGGGGGAGCTGATAAACAATAAGGTTTTGGTTTTTAGGAGGATCAGAAGAAGAAAGACCCTGACCACATTCCGACACAATGCACTGGACTAAGTGCAGCCCACTGTGTTGGTTCGTCCGTAAGGATTGGCCTCGCCTTGTAAAAAAGTACGCACACAGAACCAAAAAGGAACACACTAATGGAAATTAAGTGAGCCACCCTAATGAAATATCACATATAATAAGTTAGAAGTTGCCAACGATGATAAAGGATATGTTTCAATACTATTGTCATGAATATCTCAGCAGTTGGATTCAAAACATTTAAGTAAAGTTAAATTCACTCTCCCAACTCAAAAATTGGCTAAGTCCCAGAAAGTCGATTTGTTTCAAAAAAGTATTTCGAGCTAACACCAGTTCTCAACGTTTCATGCATTTCTGAGATCTTTGGCATAAAACAAAATCGATTTCGGCAATTTTATGTACTCCTACCTTGGGAAAATTTTCATGGGTCAAAAAAGTCAAACTTTGCCCGCTTTAGGGGTCCTCTTAACGAAGTCCGATTGAGCTCAAATTTTAAGGAGACAAATCTTTTGAGCATTACTCTTTTTTGAAATTCGAAACGTCGGTTTTGGCTGGCATCCTAATATCGATACGATAACTGCTGATGTTTACGTTGGAAATGCTTGAAGCAGCGCCTGCTCCCCATGATCCGAAGACATAATATTCCAGTACTGTTGGGGCCGGATTTGGCATCAGTGCATTACGCGAAAGACACAGTAGAGAGGTTGGAGTAGAGCCCGTCTTCAATTCACAATTTGTTAGCAAAGGTGAGTGGGCACTCCCACTCTCCTCATCCAAAGTGATTCAATAGGGTGCCCTGCTAGTCCATCCCCTTTCCAATGAATTATGTACAGTTTTCACAGTGATTTTAATTGTTTCCAGGAATGATTGAAGTAAGAGAAAGTCAGACGGTAGCTTTCTTGAAGGCGAACATTTTGCACACGTTGGCGGAATATGGATGCTGAACACATTTTTTCAGTTAACTGTTATAATGGTGCCAACATGGTGGCAACAGTTAAAAAACTGAATCACGAATTGGAGATGGTCCTGTTTTGAGAAATCCGATGGAAAGGATGACGAGGAAGATCAGTCTGCAGAAGAATCAGAGGATGATGTGAGTGAAGAGCTATGTTACGAGTTTCATGAAAAGATCAATCTTGTTAGGTGCTGCACGCACACACTCTTCAACTTGCAATCTTGGAAGTTTTTAACAGATCTGATGAATCCATTAAGAACCATACGGATGTTGCCAAAGAAAGTAAACATATCAAATACAGCAACTTCTTCGAGTTCCCTACCTGACTTCTACATGGCTTGGCTCTTGGCCACAAGTGAAGTACAGAAGGTAACTGATAATCCATTCGTTTCTGCTTTAATCCGATCGATGAGGGCTAGATTGGATGCCTTGCGTCATTCAAGAGCACTACCACGGTTCAAATTTATTCTTGGTAGATGAAAAGGATGAAATCCAGGTAAATACACATTATTATACACTAAAATGTTATTTGAATCCTAAAGATATATTACTGAAATGGGACTGGGACCGGATTTGTCAACTTGAACCAACCTCCATCAGCATGAACAATGAATCGGTGACGGAATCTACCGATGAATTCGACCAATACCTCACACAAATGTTCGGGTGTTCAGTGGAACTCAACAATCATCAAGCCACGTCAGAGCTCTCGACTTGGAGCCACGTCAAAATGACAACTACAATGTCTGGTGTCATTGGCTATGCCGTAAAATCAATATGTAACTAGCGATTTGAAATTGGTTCACTGTTGTAGAACCCCTAGATGAAAATTTAATAGAATTTCATTCTTAACTAATAAGGGGTTCAAACTTCTATCAGAACATGCTGCCTAACCGAGAAATACATATTTTGTATATGTGTTGCATGGATAATTCTCATGTTTGGTTCAAATTTCTCGTTTTATATGTTTAAGAGTCCCTCCCCGCCCCGCCAGAGTAGAGTGGTCTCAAACTACTTCAAAATAAAATTTTGCCTCCAAAAAACCCACATGCCATCCATTTTCTTGATTGGTTATCGAATTATGCAGAAATTTGTGTTTTATTACATAGAAACATTTCTTGCCATCTGAAACCTCCGCATGTCAAATTTGGTTCGATTTGCTTGATTAGTTCTTCAGTTACGCAAAAAAAAAACCTGTTCATTTGTATGAAAGTCATTGATTCCTGATAGGGGAGGTGTCTCGAACTATCATAGAAACAATTCGTGTCTCCAAAAACATGCCGAATTCGGTTCCATTTCTTTGATTAGTTCTCGAGTTATGCTGAAATTTTTGTTTCATTTTAATCCTTTCTCGGCCCCAAAAACCCCTGCATTCAAATTTGAATAGCTGTGGGGATAGTTCTTAGGTTTGGTTGAAATTTGTGTTTCATTTTTATGGGAGCCAGAAAGGAGAGGGATCTCGAACCGCTATTAAACATTTCTCGCCTTCAAAAACTCGCCCATGCCAAATTTGGTTCCGTTTGTTTGATTAGTTTTCGAGTTATGCAAAAAAATATCTGTTCCATTTGTATGACAGCCATCCCTTCCTGATAGGGGAGGGGTCTCAAATCACCATAGAAACATTTTTCACCTCCAAAAATCCCCACATGTCAAATTTGGTTGCATTTGATTGATTAATTCTCGAATTATGCTGAATTATGGTTCCATATGTTTGATAAGTTCTCGATATATGCAAAAAAAATCTGTTTCATTTGTATGATTGATTGATTGATTGATTTATTCCTTGAATTATGCTGAAATTTGTTTTTCATTTGCATGAGAGCCTCCCTTTCAGAAAATGGAGGGATCTCAAACTATCTTAAGACCTTTTCCCGGGACCAAAAACACCTGCAAACAAATTTGCATAGCAGTAGGGATAGTTCTCATGTTTGGTTGAAATTTGTGTTTCATTTGTATGGGAACCCCCATTCCAGAGAGACGAGGGATCTCAAATAACCATAAAAACATTTCTTGCCTTCAAAAACTCGCCCATGCCTAATTTGGTTCCATTTGCTTGATTAGCTCTCGAGTTAGGCAGAAATTTGTGTTTCATTATATGGACGCCACCCCCCACCCCGTTTTTAGCAAAGCGAGGGTCTCAAGTCACTCATAGAAACATTTTGTACGTTTATAAGCTTCCACTCGCTAAATTTGGATCCATTTGTTTGTTTAATTCTCGAATTATGCAGATATTTCTGTTTCATTTGTATGAGAACCCCCCCCCCCTTTCTGAATGGAGAGGGGTCTCAAACTACAATTGAAACATCATTTGCCTTCAAAAACTTTTACATGCTAAATTTGGTTTCATTTTCTTGATTGGTTCTCGAGTTATGCAGAAACTGGTGTTTCATTTGTATGGGAGCCCCCCTTCACAAATGTGGGAGGTATGCATACAAATTTTCACGCCGATCAGTTCAGTAGTCTCCGAGTCTATAAAGTTCAGACAGATAGAAATCGATTTATATATAGGGTTGATATGCTAGTAATGGACCCCTTAGTAGGAGCTTTGAACATTTTCGATGAATTCCATAAGAATTTTATTAACTATGTGTAGAACAATCCCACATTTGATGAAAATAACTAGTCATTTACACAAAATTATGGTAAACTCTATTTTTGAGGCTAGGTTTTCCTGGTAAACATCGATAATTGCGCTGATCATAATGTGCCTTTTTTGGACCCATTTGCTTATTTTGGACCCGGGTCTATAATGCGCATTATAGACCCGGGTCCAAAATACGCATATCAACTAATTTGATTAAAATGATTGATCTGACGCAGCTAAACCAATTTGTTATCTCGTAGACAAATAGGGTAACGCATATATTTTTGACTTGTATAGGGTTGATATGCTAGCAATGGACCCTTAGTTGAAACTTTGAACAATTTGAATGAATTCCACAAAAAATTTATTTACTTTTTGGGCAACACTCCTGCATTTGATGAAAATAACACGTCATTTACACAGAATTACGGTAAACACTATTTTTTAGCCAAGTTTTCCTGGTAGCCATCGATAATTCGCGATGGTCATAATGCGCTTTTTTGAACCGATTTTCTTATTTTAGACACGGGCCTATAATGCGCACTATAGACCCGGGTCCATAATACGCATGTCAACTAATTTGATTATAATGATTAACCTGACGCTGCTAAACCAATTTGTTATCTCGTAGAAAAATAGGGTAGCGCATATATTTTGGACATGTATATATTATGGCCACCTTCCATCACGGAGAGAAATGAGTCTTGTTTGAAATAACCAACACTATGGTTGAAATGTAAAGTCTGGCTCTGCTTGAGATGAAGTTGATGTTTGTTTGCTTCAAACTCGCGATTGTAGTTGAAGCAAACCGCTTTTTCAAGTGATTTCTACTCAGATAATAACATTGTTTTAAATTTAATGTTAGTTAATTGGAACTGCAAGTCTGCTTATTTTCAACCCTAAACATGTTTGTTTTGACCAAAAATTTAATTGCTATACACAGCTATGTTTGGCTGATTCAAACTGTGATCTTAGGTTGAAATAACCTGAATGTTTGGTGAAAATGGCCATAGTTTATGGTTGGGTAAATACCAACCTTAAATATGACGGAGAACAAACTACATGATTAGTTTCCCTCATATGGAGTCAGTAAAATTCCTATCAGTTGTACGTGCGGGGACAATTCGTGAGCCGGAGTGAAATTGGTGATTTAGTGTAATTTATGATTCATAGTGATATAAAGTATACTACAGTTATATGTTATTGTTTATAAAGAAATAAAATGCCGTATAACCGGGAAAGCGTAAAGTGATTTTTTTATCTACTATAGGAGACCCTAAATGAAATTAAACGCATAATGTCCATGCCCTATGGTATGCACTATACCTAATACAGTTTTGCGTTTAACGGTAGTCCAGCTAAATAAATGCTAAATAAATAAGTGGAACGAAAAATACGGTAGGTGTAGTACTAATTTTTATTTGATTTCAACCAGTTGGTTGGTTATTTCAAACGATACCGCTGGTTTCAATTACCGATTCGATATTTATTTCAAACAACAAGTTTGTTTCACTTACGCTAAGTTTTGGTTGGAACAAGCGTTGAGTTTTGTTTGAATTTACCTAGTAATGTGCTTGTGCGTTTTTTAATATTGAAATTTTGTTGATTCAACGTAAACTGGTTGTTTTTACCATACTTTTTTCTCCATGATAGATAAAATTCTAATCGCATCCGATGTGTTACAACACCAGACCTATCTAGGTTCAATCTAGGTACACCTTGAATAAAACTAGTACAATCTTAGATGCATATACAGGGTGTTCGGTTCCTTAGTGCAAATATTTTCAGGAGCGATAGGGGATGATATTTGAAGAAAACAAAAGTTCTACGCGTATGCTCAAATCTAAAATTTTATGGAGTTGTTGAACTTTTATTTTTTTTGGTACATGTTAGTCTTAAATTGGCTGTAACTAAAAATTATGTTATTTAGCAAGATTTTATTTGGGCTGCCGATTCCAAACAATGGGCATAATCGTAGCAGAGATGACTATCTGCTAACTCTTCTGGAAAAAACATAGCTGTTTTCGGAAACCGTGTGGTACTGTTTTGAAAAATTTTGAGTTGTGCATCCTGCGCACAGACATTACCACGGTTTGGTTGAATTCAATGATTTTATTATCTGCTAATTGGAGGCACAACATGCCGCATTCAAAACAAAATTGTAAAAAAAAAACTTAGCAAGATAGAAAGTTTGTGTTAAAGAGAGAGAGAGAGAGAGAGAGAGAGAGAGAGAGAGAGAGAGAGAGAGAGAGAGAGAGAGAGAGAGAGAGAGAGAGAGTTGTAGAACACTTTCAAAGCCATGTTTTTGTTTTCGAATTAAGGAAATAAATTGTTGGTAATAACATAATTGAGTTACAGCCAATTTTAATACTTACATCCACTAAAAATTAAAAGTTCAATAACTCCGAATACTTTGAGCTTTCTCCATAGGCGTACAACATTTTTTTCCTCAAATATCATCCCCTATCGCCCCTGAACACATTTGTATTAAGGAACCGAACACCCTGTATAATGTATTTTACAGCAAAGTGACCAAAATACATACCAGCTCAAAATATATTCATCCCCGTACAATGTTAGAAAAGTTATGAAAATATCTATGTGTCCAATACTTTAGATTCCGTGTAAGTATGCTTACATTTATTTGTTTTTCCTTATCAACAATTTTCACTTTAGACGGTGTGCAAACAATAAGTTTGGTTTTTTTTTAAACTGATATGAAGGGTTGCCAAATAGGCAACATAGCACTTCCAATTAGTCCTATAATGGACCCTCAAAATTTAGACAATTTATCCAATTTTTCATAGCTTTTATTACTGCATTGTAAAATTTAATATAAGTACTAGGTATTAATGTTTCGAAAATGCATTTTTATAATCTACAATTGATTTATAAGACCAAATGTTTTTTTTTTCTCCTGTAACGAAAATACTTACAAATCACTGTACCATGCAGTGATCAGGTAAAAATAATTAATAATGATGTTTTATGTGTAACAATTGTGAAGAATCATATTCTAACCTTTGTTTAAGTGTTGATACTATGTGTTTTAACTGAAATTGCTTAGGTGAAATACGATCATAACGAAATAATTACAATAATATGCCAGGGGGTCCATTATACGCACAGGGTCCATTATACGCATACAATCCCTATATATAGATAGATTGCAAATGCCTCAACCCACCAGCCGTTGCATCCGGTGAAAACTCCAATTTACTTCCAATTCAGGTCTTCTTATTGACGAATGGAACTTGTTCAAATGCTAGGTGCTGACTTTGAGTACAAAGTACAGAATTGAGAAGAATTTGTTTCAACCACTTTTTACCCTTCTTACATCAATAGAAGGGTATTAAGATCGCTTGAAAACTCGACTTTTTATCCGAGGCCCACAGGGCCGAGTGTCATATACCATTCGACTCAGCTCGACGAACTGAGCACATGTCTGTGTGTATGTATGTGTGTGTGTGTGTGTGTGTGTGTGTGTGTGTGTGTGTGTGTGTGTATGTGTGTGTGTGCGTTACAAATAATGTCACATCGGTTTCTCAGCCATCTGTGAACCGATTTCAGTTCTGTTGACGGCAAATGGAAGCTACAACATTCCCATAGAACGCTATTGATTTTTTTTCATTCGGACATTTCGTTACGAAGATATGAACGAAACAGTACTTGAGGGCCTATTATAATAGTAATCAAACAGTTTAGTCTCCGATTACATACTGAGCTATTTGTGTACCGATTTTAGTTTTGTTGGTGTCAAATTAAAGCTATGATATTTCCAAATAACTGGTCAAAATTTCATTATGATTGAATAATTCTTCATGGAGATATGACCAAAACAATACCTGAGAGCACATAATTGTGAGATGACAATATACTCGTTGCAGTGCAAAACCGAACAAAACCAATCACACCAATCGATGCCGCTTGCATTCTATTGTGTCGTATCTGGAGCGTTGTATAGCACATACAGCGGACTAGCCACACTATGCTACTGTATAGAATTAGAGCAGCATCGATTGGTTCGAGTGGCTGGTTTTCAACTGCAACGAGTATATTCGAAAATTACACAAAGTCTCCATTTACAATTTTCAACGAATATGTACTTATTTAAGCATCTTGAATCTATATCGATAATCAAAATTGAAGCTCAGGATTGAAGCTTTGTTAACGCCAAATTAAAGTTATAAAATTTCCAAATAAGTGTTCAAAATTTCATTATGTTAACTTCCCTTTTACCCTTCTTACATCAATAGAAGGGTATTAAGATCGCTTGAAAACTCGACTTTTTATCCGAGGCCCACAGGGCCGAGTGTCATACTACCATTCGACTCAGCTCGACGAACTGAGCACATGTCTGTGTGTATGTATGTGTGTGTGGTGTGTGTGTGTGTGTGTGTGTGTGTGTGTGTGTTGTGTGTGTGTGTATGTGTGTGTGTGCGTTACAAATAATGTCACATCGGTTTCTCAGCCATCTGTGAACCGATTTCAGTTCTGTTGACGGCAAATGGAAGCTACAACATTCCCATAGAACGCTATTGATTTTTTCATTCGGACATTTCGTTACGAAGATATGAACGAAACAGTACTTGAAGGCCTATTATAATAGTAATCAAACAGTTTAGTCTCCGATTACATACTGAGCTATTTGTGTACCGATTTTAGTTTTGTTGGTGTCAAATCAAAGCTATGATATTTCCAAATAAGTGTTCAAAATTTCATTATGATTGGATAATTCTTCATGGAGATATGACCAAAACAATACCTGAGAGCACATAATTGTGAGATGACAATATACTCGTTGCAGTGCAAAACCGAACAAAACCAATCACACCAATCGATGCCGCTTGCATTCTATTGTGTCGTATCTGGAGCGTTGTATAGCACATACAGCGGACTAGCCACACTATGCTACTGTATAGAATTAGAGCAGCATCGATTGGTTCGAGTGGCTGGTTTTCAACTGCAACGAGTATATTCGAAAATTACACAAAGTCTCCATTTACAATTTTCAACGAATATGTACTTATTTAAGCATCTTGAATCCATATCGATAATCAAAATTGAAGCTCAGGATTGAAGCTTTGTTAACGCCAAATTAAAGTTATAAAATTTCCAAATAAGTGTTCAAAATTTCATTATGTTAACTTCCCTTTTTACCCTTCTTACATCAATAGAAGGGTATTAAGATCGCTTGAAAACTCGACTTTTTATCCGAGGCCCACAGGGCCGAGTGTCATATACCATTCGACTCAGCTCGACGAACTGAGCACATGTCTGTGTGTATGTATGTGTGTGTGTGTGTGTGTGTGTGTGTGTATGTGTGTGTGTGTGTGTATGTGTGTGTGTGCGTTACAAATAATGTCACATCGGTTTCTCAGCCATCTGTGAACCGATTTCAGTTCTGTTGACGGCAAATGGAAGCTACAACATTCCCATAGAACGCTATTGATTTTTTTTTCATTCGGACATTTCGTTACGAAGATATGAACGAAACAGTACTTGAAGGCCTATTATAATAGTAATCAAACAGTTTAGTCTCCGATTACATACTGAGCTATTTGTGTACCGATTTTAGTTTTGTTGGTGTCAAATCAAAGCTATGATATTTCCAAATAACTGGTCAAAATTTCATTATGATTGGATAATTCTTCATGGAGATATGACCAAAACAATACCTGAGAGCACATAATTGTGAGATGACAATATACTCGTTGCAGTGCAAAACCGAACAAGACCAATCACACCAATCGATGCCGCTTGCATTCTATTGTGTCGTATCTGGAGCGTTGTATAGCACATACAGCGGACTAGCCACACTATGCTACTGTATAAATTAGAGCAGCATCGATTGGCTCGAGTGGCTGGTTTTCAACTGCAACGAGTATATTCGAAAATTACACAAAGTCTCCATTTACTATTTTCAACGAATATGTACTTATTTAAGCATCTTGAATCCATATCGATAATCAAAATTGACGTATTGTTTAATAATTCATTCTATGGACTGATTATATGAAATTGCTAATATTTATGTAATTTCCCCTTTTATAGAACTAACAGAAACAGGTCATTAAAGACTATTAATGGTAATATGTTAATCACATCGATGAACAGTACGTTAAGGATTGTCGAACGGTACAATTTTTAAACACAAAATATGACATATCGAATATTCCTGGACCTTCCTGGAATTTCTGATGAAAATATGTATCCAGTACCATATTAGCCACATTTGAGTTCGTAATTCTGATAAAATGTAAGAAGGGTTCAGTCGCACCATCGGTGGATTAATTCAGGTTTTACTAATAAACCGGCTTTAGGTGAGCCTAAGTAACCTCAAAAAACCAGCTTCACATGGCAACGGCTCAGAAAAGGAATTTAAAAGCAAGATATGGCAGAATTCATTCCAGTACAGGCCATGCAACCGTGCGTCTTCGCAAAAACGAGCTGTGGACCACGTGCAGAAGGTCGTGGAGATAAAAAAAAAGTTGCTTGTTTACGGGCTTATTTCCAAAACAAAAACTCAAAAAGTGACACTGCGCCGTAGTAAAGCTCGATTCAAAGTAAATCCGGACGCACGGTTCAATACACCACCGCGTCCCTGGTGGATGGAACAAAACACGTTTGACAGGCATTTGTGATGTTGATGAAAATGGTGAAAAGTTTTTCTCGATTGATCGACGCTTCTCGAAATTACGGATCATGGTACTTGAGAGAAGACAATTAATTTAGCACAAACATCTAGAGAATCCTCAAAAATAGCAACAGTGTTAAAATTCCAAAAGTCAATGGTGTGTATTGTAATCAAACGTGTCATAAATGTGCCACTAGGGACAAACAGCTGAGGAAAAAGGTGTTGAGGTACGTGAAAGGCCACCCAGGTATCTCAATACGTGATATAGCAAAAAAAAATACAATTCCAACTTTTCCACCGTGCGTAACATCCTCTCAAGAGGAGGATATAAGTCTTTTTGAGCCAGTTAACATCCACATCGCTCCCTGAAGCAAAATTTATTGGCCAAAAAGCGACCACGATTACTATACGAACGAGTTTTGACGAAATTCGATGGGTGTATTTTACCCTTCATTCGGCAACACAAGACCAACGTTACGTTTTGGCCGGATCAAGCCAGCAGCCACTACTCTAAGGAGGTACTAGAATGGTATGCTGCAAACAGTGTTAATTTCGTCACTAGAGACATTAATCCTCCAAATTGCGCTGAGTTCAGACCGGTCGAAAAATATTGGGCAATTGTCTAGCGAAACCTTCGAAGATGCAGTATAGTAGTGACAAATGCACAACAAATGAAGTGCGACTGTTCGTTCGAAACGGTGAAATGTAATAACTTTTTTTGTATCGTTTGAAAGCTTAATAAATACCCTTTTGTTTGACGTTTTGATCAACCGTGTATGTTGTTTTATTCTTGAGCTATGATCACTTAAATGCGTCCAAAAATCCTTTGAATAGGGCTTTATTATTCATTTTTTCAAACGGGGGTGATTACTTAGTTCATTTTACTGTACTTATACAACGAATATATAAAAGATTGAAAAAATACTTAAATTTGAGAATCACTTTTTAGTTACTATGTAGTCACTATTTGGTCACTAGTTTTATTATTTTAGTCGCTAAAGTCACTATTATTTATCCATAAATCCGCTACCAGCCCTGTGTTCTGACGAATTTATGGCTGCCAGATTCCTTAAACACTTTTCAACATAAATATTAACCAAAAACTTGCCCCGACATCCAACGAGAAACCCATTTGCCTAGCATCGTTTATTTGATTGCCCAACTTTAGTGTTGACACCTGCCACATGGGCCTCAGCTGATGACCCACGGTATAATTCCGAACGTGCACCAAAGCCAAAGCACCGATCTTAAATTGAGCCCATAAAACAACGCTGAGCACTTCCCATCCGATCCCATTATTGCTACAGTGGTTTTTCGACAACATCAACCAGCTGAAGGTGTTTGCCAACTTTTCTTCACCAAAAAAAAAAAAAAACAAACACGGCCCTTGACCATTCATCATGGTGGAATGGATACACTTTTGCTTTTTAGCAGACGGAAGAAACCTCCGCGCCGATCATGTGAAGTGGATGTAGTAAGTTCGGAAACAATTTTCGCCCCTCCTTCTCTGGCACCTCCCCCTCGCACGAGACCGAAACGTGCGTATCAATCGCTGGGACCGCGGATGGAAAGCCAGCCGTTTTGATTGAATTAAAATTTTCGTGATCGTGGTTTGCCCTTTCGCCATCGCTTAATCGAGCAGTAGCTTTCTAGGTTAATTACTAGTTATTAAGATATGCCGAGGCGGGCGGATGTTTTTGGGTGAAGTTTGTAAAGGAAAACAAACTTTGGCAAACATCAATTAATCGTTTGCTTTCTTTCTTTTGTGTTATCTATTTTCAGGTAATGAAGCCAGAAGCCGAACGGAGCTGGTCTCGTAATCGTAAATCTGGGCGTCAGAGCGTCAGAGCGCCAGAGTGCATTTTCGTTCGGTAAGAAAGTGAATTGATTTACTGTCAGGTTTTCACTGCCTAACAGAAGGAGAGAGAGAGATGAGAGAAGCACCGGACTCAAGATGAGTCATAATGAGTTTGCTGATGATTGAAATGGTATTTTTTAATTGGATTTATTGATTGAGGATAGGGATTCAGTTTGGGTTAATCTGCGATTGCCAAAAGTTCATTTTTAACAATTCCAATAAATCTTGACTTCCGCTCAGTTGCTTTCCAACAAACAACATAAATTCTCCACGCTCTTTCCGGTGATCTACCGGTGCCAAGCGCCTGTCACCATGTCAATTTTTTCACTTTCCAATTCCGCACATCAGCTTGACCTGAGCGAAAACCCGCTCCGATACCACCGGAACCGGGATCACAACTGAACCCACGCCATTGAGTTCGATTTTCACGCAGGTGGCCTGGCCACCTGCGTGAAATTCGAACTCAATGGCGTGGGTTCAGTTGTGATCCCGGTTCCGGTGGTATCGGAAGCGGGTTTTCGCTCAGGTCAAGCTGATGCGGCATTGGAAAGTGAAAGAATTGACAGGTGACAGGCGCTTGGCACCGGTAGATCACCGGAAAGCGCGTGGGGCATCCATGTTGCTTGTTGGAAAGCGACTGAGCGGCAAGTCAAGATTTATTGGAGGTGTTAAAAATGAACTTTTTGGCAATCGCCGATTAGCCCAAACTGAATCCCTATCCTCAATCAATAAATCCAATTAAAAAATGCCATTTCAATCATCAGCAAAACCTCATTATGACTCATCTTGAGTCCGGTGCTTTTCTCTCTCTCTCTCTCTCTCTCTCTCTCCTTCGATTAGGCGGTGAAACTGACAGTAAATCAATTCACTTTCTTACCGAGCGAAATTGCACTCTGGCGCTCTGACGCTCTGAATGCCCAGATTCACGATTACGAGACCAGCTCCGTTCGGCTTCGCTTCAGCAATCGAAAATAGATAACGCAAAAAGAAAGAAAGCAAACGATTAATTGATGTTGCCAAAGTTCCTGTTCTCACTTTGCAAACTTCACCCAACAAAACATCCCGCCCGCCTCGGCCATATCTACAATAACTAGTAATTAACCTAGAAAGCGACTGCTCGATCAAGCGATGGCGAAAGGGCAGGCCACGATCACGAACCCTGATTCAACGCAACGCTGGCTGTCCATCCGCGGTCCCAGCGATCTGACACGCACGTTTCGGTCTCGATGCGAGGGGAGGTGCCAGAGAAGGAGGGGCGAGAATTGTTTCCGAAATTACTACATCCACTTCGCATGATCGGCGCGGAGGTTTCTTCCGTCTGCTAAAAAGCAAAAAGTGGCATCCATTCCGCCATGATGAATGGTCAAGGGACCGTTTTTCTTTTTTTTTTTTTGGTGAAGAAAAGTTGGCAAACGCCTTCAGCTGGTTGATGTTGTCGAAGAGCCACTGTAGCTATAGTGGAGATCGGATGGGAAGTGCTCAGCGTTGCTTCATGGGCTCAATTTAAGATCGGTGCTTTGGCTTTGGCGCACGTTCGGCCTTATACCGTGGGTCATCAGCTGAGGCCCATGTGGCAGGTGTCAACACTAAAGTTGGGCAATCAAATAAACGATGCTAGGCGCAGAAACGGGTCTCATAAACGTTGATCGTCGGGGCAAGTTTTTCGGTTAATATTTATGTTGAAAAGCGTTTAAAGGAATCTGGCAGCCATAAATTCGTCAGAACACAGGGCTGGTAGCGGATTTATGGATGAAATAGTAGTGACTTTAGCGACTTTAAACAACAAGACTAGTTGACCAAATAGTGACCAGACATAGTAACTAAAAAGTGATTCTCATAAAATTCAAGTATTTTTTTCAGTCTTTATATATATCGTCTGGATACGTATGTGAAAGTGAACTTATGCACTCACCTCTTGTTTTGAAAAAGTGAATAGTCATGCCCTATTCAAAGGATTTGGACGCATTTAAGTGATCATAGTCCAGAGCTAAGGCAACGTACACGGTTGGATCAAGACGTCGAAACGCAAAGGGTATTTATTAAGTCAGGCGATACAAAACGTACATTTCGCCCTGATCGAACAGTCGCACTTCATTTGTTGTGCATTTGTCGCTACTATCTCTGCATCTTCGAAGGTCTCGCTAGACAGTGGCCCAATGTTTTTCGACCGGTCTGAACTCAGCGCAGACTGGAGGATTAATGTCTCTGAGTGACGAAATTGGCACTGTTTGCAGCATACCCTTCTGAGATTACCTCCTTCGGAGTAGTGGCTGCTGGCTCGATCCGGCCAAAACGTAACGTTGGTCTTGTGTTGCTGAATGAAGGGTAAAATACACCCATCGAATTTCGTCGAAACTCGTTCGTACAGTAATCGTGGTCGCTTTTTGGCCAACGAAATTTCTTCAGGGAGCGATGTGGATGTTAACTGGCTCAAAAAGACTTATATCCTCCTCTTTGGAAAGGATGGTACGCACGGTGGAAAAAGTTGGAATCGTATTTTCTTGCTATGTCACGTATTGAGATACCATGGGTGGCCTTTTCACGTACCTCAGCTTGCCTTTTCCTCAGCTGTTCGTCCCTAGTGGCACATTTACGACACTGTTTGATTGCAGAAGACACCATTGACTTTTGGAGCTGCAGCACTGTTGCTGCTTTGAGGATTCTCTAGATGTTTGTTAGCTAGAATTAATTGTCTTCTCTCAAGTACCAGCGATCCGCAATTTCGAGAAGCGTCGATCAATCGAGAAGCACTTTTCACTATTTTCGTCAACATCTGACAATACTGCCTGTCAAACGTGTTTTGTTCCAATCCACGCAGGGTCGCTGGTGGTGTGTGACAGAGCCGATGCGCGTCCGGATTTACTTTGGATCGAGCTTTACTACGGCGCAGTGTCACTTTTGAGTTTTTGTTTTGGGAGATAAGCCCGCAAACAAGCAACTTTTTTTTTATCTCCGCGACCTTCTGCACGTGGTCCACAGCTCATTTTTTGCGAAGACGCACGGTTGCATGGCCTGTACTGAATGAATTCTGCCATATCTTGCTTTTAAATTCGCTTCGAGCCGTGATGCCATGTGAAGCTGGTTTTTTGGAGGTTACTTAGGCTCACCCAAAGCCGGTTTATGATAGTAAAACCTGAATTAATCCACCGATGGTGCGACTGAACCCTAGCTTACATTTTATCAGAATTACGAACTCAAATGTGGCTAATATGGTGCTGGATACATATTTTCGTCAGAAATTCCAGGAAGGTCCAGGAATATCTGGTATGTAATATTTTGTGTTTAAAGATTGTACCGTTCGACAATCCTTAACGTACTGTTCATCGATGATGATTAACATATTACCATTAATGAGTCTATTGACATGACCTGTTTCTGTTAGTTCTATAAAAGGGGAAATTACATAAGATATTGGCAATTTTATATAATCAGTCCATAGAATGAATTATTAGTCAACACGTCAATTTTGATTATCGATATGGATTCAAGATGGCTTAAATAAGTTGCATGTATTCGTTGAGAAGCATAGTAGATGGAAGACTTTGTGTGGTCTTCAGTATGCTCGTTCAGACAGTTGAAACCAGCCACATAAGACGCCAATCGATGCTGCTCTAATTTACAGTAGCATAGCGTGGCTAGTCCGCTGTATGTGCTGTACAACGCTCCAGATACTGACACAATAGAATGCAAGCGGCATCGATTGGTGTGATTGGTCTTGGTCGGTTTTGCACTGCAGCTGAGGCATGTTGTCATCTCACAATTGTGTGCTCTCAGGTATTGTTTTGGTCATATCTCCATGAAGAACCCTCAATCATGTAATTTTACCAGTTGACTAGATATCATAGCGATTTGACACACAAACAAAATCGTACCACAAATAGCTCGGTATGCAATCGGAGACTAAACTGTTTGATTACTATTATAATAGGCCTTCAAGTACTGTTTCGTTCATATCTTCGTAGCAATGTCAGAATGAAAAAATCAATGGCGTTCTATGAGATGTTGTAGCTTGCCGTCAACAAGCTGAAATCGGTTCGCAGATGGCTGAAGAACCGATGTGACATTATTTGTAACGCACACACATACACACACACACACACTACACACACACACACATACATACGTCACAGACGTCTCGTATCGAGCTGAGTCAACGTATATGCGAAACCGGCACTGTGAACCTCGGATAAAAGTCGAGTTTTCAAGCGATCTTAATACCCTTCTATTGATGTAAGAGAGGTAAAGGAAGTTAACATAATGAAATTTTGAACACTTATTTGAAATTTTATAACTAATTTGGCGTTAACAAAGCTTCAATCCTGAGCTTCAATTTTGATTATCGATAATGAATTCAAGATGTAAATAAGTACATATTCGTTGAAATAATGAAATGGGAGACTTTGTGTAATTTTCGAATATACTCGTTGCGGTTGAAAGCCAGCCACTCGAACAATCGATGCTGCTTCTGATTCTATACAGTAGCATAGTAGTGGCTAGTCCGCTGTATGTGCTTTGCAGCGCTCCAGATACGACACAATAGAATGCAAGCGGCATCGATGGTGTGATTGAGCTGTACTGCAACGAGTATATTGTATCTCACAGATTATATGCTCTCAAGTATTGTTTGGTCATATCTCCATGAAGAATTATCAATCATAATGAAATTTTGACCGTGTTTGAGAAATATCATAACTGATTTGACATCAACAAAACTAAAATCGGTACCACAAATAGCTCAGTATGTAATCGGGACTAAACTGTTTGATTACTATTATAATGGGCCTTCAGATACTGTTTCGTTCATCTTCGTAACGAAATGTCGAATAAAAGAATCAATAGCGTTCTATGGGAATGTATGTAACTCCATTTGCCGTCAACAGAACTGAAATCGGTTCGCAGATGGCTGAGAAACCGATGTGACATTGTACTGGCAACACGCACCACACACATGCACACACACACACACACGCACACCGCAACATGAATTCTCAGTTCGTCGAGCTGAAGTCGAATGGTATATCTCGGCCTGTGGCGACCGATAAAAGTCGAGTTTTTCAAGCGATCTTAATACCCTTCCTGTATGTGATAAACAGAAGTACAAATGAAATTTTGAACGCTTATTTGGTATAACTTGACTGGCGTTAACGCAAGCTGTCAATCCGGAGCTTCAATCCAGTAGTGATATAGATTCAGATGCTTAAATAAAGTGCATGATTCGTTGAAAATTAACAAATGGGAGACTTTGTGTAATTTTCGGAGTATACTCGTTGCGGTTGAGAACCAGCCATGAACCAATCGATGCTGTATACAGTCCTATACAGTAGCATATGTGGATCCGCTGTATGTGCTATACAACGCTCCAGATACGACAGCAATGAATGCAAGCGTATCGATTGGTGTGATTAGTTTTGTTCGGTTTTGCACTGCAACGAGTAATGCATCTCACAATTATGTGCTCTCAGGTATTGTGTTGGTCATGCCTCCATGAAGTAATATTCAATCATAATGAAATTTTGACCAGTGTTGGAAATATCATGGCTTTAATTTGACACCAACGAAACTAAAATCGGTACACAAATATAGTAAATCGGAGACTAAACTGTTTGATTACTATTTATAGGCCTCGAAATACTGTTTCGTTCATATCTTCGTGACGAGATGTCCGAATGAAAAAAAATCAATGGCGTTCTATGGGAATGTTGCCTTCCATTTGCCGTCAACAGAGACTGAAATCGGTTCACAGATATTGAGAAACCGATGTGACATTGTTTGTAACGCACACACACACATACACGCACACACACACACACACACACACACACACGCACGCGCACACATACGTGCACACAGACATGCTCAGTCTGTCGAGCTGAGTCGAATGGTATATGACACTCGGCCCTGTGGGCCCTCGGATAGAAAGTCGAGTTTTCAAGCGATCTGCTACTACCCTTCTATTGATGTCAGAAGGGCAGAAAGTGGTTTGAAACAAATTCTTTCTCTGAATGTAAGGCCTTTGTACTTCGCCGTCAGCACCCCGTGACTGAACAAGTTCCATTCGTCAGTAAAGAAGACACTGAATTGGAAGTGAATGCTGGAGTTTTCACCGGATGCTACTGGCTGCGGGTTGAGTGCATTTGCAATCTATCTATGTATAGGGGATTGTATGCGTATAATGGACCCTGTGCTGCATAATGGACCCCTGGCATGTTATGTGTAATTATTTCTGTTATGATCGTATTTCACCTACGCAATTTCAGTTAAAACACATGAGTATCAAACGCCCAAACAAAGGTTAGAATATGATTCTTCAAGCAATTGTTACACACTAACGCATCATTGATTAATTATTTTTACCTGATCACTGCATGGTATACAGTGATTTGTAAGTTATTTTCGTTGCAGGAGAAAAAAAGAGCATTTGGTCTTACAAATCAATTGTAGATTATAAAACAATTTGTGCTCTGAGAAACATGATGGAACATGATGCGTAATGGCTATGTCAATTGGATAAATTGTCTGATTTTAGTCCACGTAGACTGGTGAGTATGTTACTGTGGCCGCTAATATCGGTTCAAAAGGCCAGGCCCATTATTTGCAGCAGATAGATGGTGTAAGAAAGAAGACAGATAAATGTGAAACATGAAGTCTAGTATTGGTTCTCGTCTCATGACTCTATAACATTATAAGAGATCGTCTATTTTGAGGCTGGTAATGATTTTAGTCACTTTAACAATGGAGAAAATACATTATGCAAGTGTTCAATCCTTAATACAAATGTGTTCAGGGGCGATAGAGATGATGACTGAGAAAAAATGTTATGCATATGGAGAAACCAGAAATTATTCAGCAATTTTAGTGGATGTAACTGTATGTTACCAGCAATTTATTTCCTTAGTGAAACAAAACATGGCACTAATTACAACTCTCTCTCTCTC
>JASCZW010004461.1:0-77040 GCA_034211315.2 Aedes japonicus
TTGGCATGTTTTGTTTGTTGACCTAATTTAATATATATATTTATAAAAGTATCTCAGATGTCCCTGGACCGTGGTTTGAAAATTCTTTAATATCGAAGCAGACCTTAAATTAAGACATCATTTTTAATATTTATGTAAATTAGCGAAAAATTTTTGAGCTTCGCTATATTGATAGCGGACTGATGACTTAAGAGTCATTCAGCAACATAGAGAAAATTGTTTGTAAAATTCTATTCTGTTTATTCGTTTTAAAAATGCCAATGTAATATTTGATAATTCAATGCTTTTTAAGTTCTATATGATCCAATCATAAATACTTCATGTAACGAATTGCCTCCTTGAAAAACAGTGTTTAGTCCTTGGAAGCTTTAAAGCTACTGGTATTTGATGTACTTCTATGAACTCAAGGAAAAGGATAGTACAAGGGATTGTAAAAAGCTGTTGAGTTTTCTTTCTTTTTTAATATAAATTAACAAATGTATTAGAACAAATCAGAATATTATCCAGACCACTTTAGATGTATTTAAAAATGCATCAAATCGATGAACTTTGAAATCAAGTACTCTGTCATTTTATTCAAGGTTCAATAGTTGAAATACTTAGTAAAAAATGTAACAAATTAAAAGTTAAAAAAATTATTAAAAAAAATTTAATTTAAGAGTTATTAAATACTACAACTTGTTGTTTTACTTACTTCATGTAAACTCTCAATAATGTCATCAATTTTTAGGCTGCAGCGGAATTGAAAGTTATTTTAAATCCCCAGGCTTTTAAGTTCATTAGACGTTCAGTTAAAAATTCATGGAATGCTCCGATAAATTAACCCTTAAAACATCGAAAATAAACTAATGGAAATTTGCCGAAGGATCAATAAATTTGCAAAACTTTTATAAAACTTCTTAAGACTTTATTGGTGTTTAGAAAACTACGAAGCAAGTTTATTTAATACAAAAACAAATTCAACTCTATTTATACTACTGGAAAATCCAACAGAAATCAAGTTATCAGAAATTCAAGAAGTTAAGATTTTGTTTGAAATGTTGTGGATTCAATATTATTTTCAAAGAATTCCGTATGATTCCCACTTGCTTGAATAATTGAGTGAATAAAAAAAACCTGTTAAGGTTTCAAAAAATCTGTGGATTTTATTAGAAGTTCAATAACATTTTTAAAAGCAGATTTTAGTTTCAAAACAAGTTTAATATTTATAAACATGGAAGCCATTCATTTTGAAGTGATCCTATTGAATCTTTGCTAATATTAAAAATTATTTTCTAGAATTCTAGTAAATTAATCCCTTCTCGCTGATCATTTGCCACAGAAAGGCCGTTTTCGGGAACTTTGAATAGAAGATATATTTGACGTCAACGCTTACCTCCTTGGTGGGGACGTAATGTGTAATTTTAAAGAGACCAAGACTCCTCCGTTCTAGCCGCTGTTCTTTGCATCGATGCTTGTGGTGAACGAGGAGGTATACAATACGATGTGCCTGGTGGAAGTTGCCGTCTTCAATAAGATGTATCACGCGAAGGAGGTAACTGGAGGAGATGGACCGGCGCTGAAGATAAACCGGGTACCGAAGATCGCCAATCCTCCCAACGTCCTTCAGCTGAATGTTTGGCCGATCCTCAAATGGAGGACCTACTTGAACAATTGTATGGCCAAAACGGAGAAGCAACAAATCGCCAAGGTCCGAAAAAGTTGAAAAGCATGCCGATTAAGTCTATTTTTTTAAATCAAGGTTATCTGGAATTTGTAAAGGTACTGGAGCTCGTTTAATCAATGTGATATAATTAATTCTTGAAACTCACTTTTGTTTAAATTTTCAGAACGGTATCGAAGAATATTTAAACGTAAATGAAACCTTAACTTTAGTACACTTTAGCAAATTTCGTCTTTAATATTTATTTTATAAACTCATGTAATTATTTGTAGTTCATCAAAGTTAACATCTCGCATTCCTTTGCTTTGATTGGATAATTTCAATTAAATAACATATTTAGTGATTTTATTTAGGTATAGACTGTTCGAGAAAGTATAAGCACACTTTCAAAATAACAAAACAGTCATGTTTTTTAAGTTTTGATAATTTTATTTGGCAAATCATAGTTGTATTTGTGTTTTATATAATATTTTACACTCGTTTAATCAAAATATTTAATCATCGCCAAGACTCCTAACTTTTCCTCGAACATGACCCATTAGCTTCTGCACAGTGGTACTTCCCACCATTTTGACCACTTTTGACCAATCTTTTTTAAATTTTTGGATGTCGTCCGCTGTCCGCAATGGCTATCCTTTGCGTTGCGGTATAAAAAGCCAAACCCGGATGCTGTTTAAAGTCTTGGAGTACGTATGTTTAGTCGTCCATTATGACACAAAAAAGGTTTGCAAAAATTGGTGCAAAAGCACGAATTTCTCCAGTGAAATTTTGCTTGTCATCACCTTTTTCACTTTGTACGCCTTTAGCCCTTGCCTCTGCTTCAATTTTTGTACTTTGCACAGAAAGACCGGAATTTTTCTCAATAATGGCAACCACCTTCTTGTCTATTTGTCGGGAGCATACTTTTCGATTTATTCCACAGCCAAGCACTGGTCAAATGATTTGCGAACACAAAACCCGGTACTTTTCGGTAGTTTTAGTTTTTTGGCAAGATCGCCAAGTTTTGCTGCCGTTCATATAAAATGCGTTTGCCTTTCCACTCCATTCGACGCCATTTGACTGAAGGTAAGGGAAGGTCCATTAATTACGTCACGCAGTAGGGAGGGAGAGGGGTTTTGAGAAAACGTGACGATCCATACAAAAAAATTGAAGGTCCATACAAAAACGTGACAAGGGGGGGGGGGTTATAAAAAGTCAATTTTTGCGTGACGTAATTAATGGATATTCCCTTACAAGAATGTAAACATGTTGTACCACGGAAATAAACATATCAGTGAAACGTTTCAGCGATCCGTGAAATAATTCAAAATCTACACTGAAAGAAATGTGCCTGAGATTTAACGTGGACAGGCTTTATTCACACGAAATGGTTTTATTGATGTATGGTTCAGAAGAGTATTAAAAAGATGTTGTTAAAAAAGAGTTGCTAGGACGAGGTTCAGGATAAAAAAAAAACCTGCATTTGGTCTACTTGGACGTTCCAGTATGGCGTATCTGTTTTGTATTTTTTTGATAGAGTTCTGCTGCTTCTGTGAACGTCATTTTATCCAACATCATTGCTGCATTAATGTGTTCTCTTCTTCCTGGACAATTCGTGTCTCTCGGTAAATGTTTTTTTCCACAGTGCTTGCATATTAGGGGGGTCTTATCGTCACAACCTTTGTGTTCATTAGAGATATATTTTCCGCATCTTTGGCAATTTCCTTGTTTCTACACGCAGTAGCCCGAGTGAGTCTTTGGTAGCCTTATGTCCAAGTCTCCAGCACTTGTTACAAACCCTTACAGGGTAGATGTATATTATTGGCTTGCAGAATACTCCATAGATTTGTATCGTTTCCGGTAATTCTGGTTCTTAGACTGTGATTATGACCGATCTTGTATTGATGAGCTCGTTGTCTCTTTTTCTCTTGATTTGCTCAACATCCGTGATTCTTACGTTACAGACTGCATTCAATTGTATTTCTCGATTCGTGAACGGCGCAGGGATGTCTGGGATTCATCCTGTCGTTTCCGTTAGCATTTTCGGAATGTATGCCTTGTAAAAATTATTATTCTAGAAGTGTCGTTGCGTTGAGAATTATCTCAGTATCCTGTGGTTTTTTATCAGTCATTTTCTATCGGAACTGTCCCGCTCTTTTTAATTCAGTAGATTGGTCCAATTGCGCATCATGTAAGAATTTTCCTACTTCCATTTGTTCGGGTACATTCTGCCCTTCCTTAATCGAAGTTGGCTCAATGAAGATAAGTTGTTATTTATGTTTAATGTTCCTGACTGGGTTGGTGTTATTGTGGTTACATTACATTGTTAGATGTTGGTGATTGTGGTGTTGGATGGTTGGTGACTGTGCCGAATGTTTGTGTTTGTGTTTGCTGTGTGTAATCTTGTATGTTTCTTCTCACTTTCTTTGTTGTTTTTTCGTTACGCGTTTTCCTGTTCTGTTGAGTTGGGTCCGTCTTGTCAACCTCTAGGAAGCCCAGAAAGTCATCGTCAATCAAGACTCAATTAAATCCTTGTCTTTATCCGGCGCTACTGGCCGTCTGTTATAGTCAGACTCCATGCTTGCAAGAAGAACAAACACAGACTGCTGCTTATCAACCTAATTTAACCTGAACAAAAGCTCCGATTTGAAGTATATTTTCTCTCTATTTTTATATCTTAATTGGCTACTAAATCTTAATAAAAGCAATAGAAAATGATCAAAAATGATTCTTTATCAATCTATTGAATTCAAATCCCTGTAATCCACTTAAAACATCGTCATTAAAAACACCGGTTATTCAAAAAGAACTTCAGTACACTCAACTGGAAATTTTATTGTTGGCTCTTGTCGGAGGTTGAAGGATGAATAAAAGGGATACCACTTTAGCATTCAGTTTATATTTCATTACTGTGCAACTCAACCATACAAGTCGATGTAATGTTGGTCATCGCTCCTGGATCGAGTAGTGCTCCGAGTAAAGTAAAGATCATACAGACAGCAATCCAAAAACTTATTGTGATATCAACATCAAATTGAAATCAAAACTTGATTTCATTTCACAGTTGTCGAATTTGATATCAAATTTAGGTTTCATCTTGCTATAATCTTGCTTGTTATATTTTCTTTGAAAAAAAGAGTTTTGTTTTCATTTTATTGGCAGATCATCAAGTGGAATATTCATTTTGCTATCAACTCAGACACGACAAATTAACGACAAAACACGACTACTTCCGCCACGATTATTGTGTTTGATGCATATAGCCTTCAAGAAACCCGTACTGTAAAATTAGCACCACACACAGCACGAAGTTTTTGGATTCACGATTGTTGTTGGTGAATGACAGCCGCTTCAGCCTTGTGCGTTCATCATTTTTTGACACTCCGCATGCTTCGATGGAATATGCAGCGCCGCAAACGGGGCATCCATCATTCGCTCTCGAAATCGTCGCAGTGTGTGTCTTAAGAGTGGCACAGTAGGCGTCTAGATTTTGCTTATCGTGGCTTTTTGCCCACATCGTTCTACGACGTGAGACGTGCTTTCGAAGGAATGCAATCGTGTCCTTGTACACAGCTACTGGTGTTCGCTTTCCAGTTTCTTCGGGTACTCAGTTCCAACTTCGACGCCAGCCAGCAACGTGATTACACTGTCCTAGGACATACTATCCATCTTGAGTTTGTGGAACACCAGGGACTCCAAACGCTTTGAAGTGACGACTCTCTGGCTATCGATTTCCGTTTTGTTACGTGGCCATGAATCACCATCGGAAGGTTTTCAAACGGGTCAATCAGAATTCTCCACGCACGATCGTGATTATTGTCGTTAAGAGTTTGCTCATCGACTTCCCCTTTCGCATCTCTAACTAACACCTTGTTCAAATAATAGAGCTTCTTCGCTTCTTCGAATGCTGTGTGCACCGGTCAACAATATTCGCAGAACTTCGCCTTAGACTTTTACCAGTGCGCGTACAGACTGTCGAAAGTCAGCGACGGTGTTTGCTTCCGCTATGGCCTTTTCCATGTCCTCGAAGTTGTATCATCTCGCTTACTGAAATTCTAAAAAACTCGTACAGAGCTTCCAATTCAGTGCATTATGGCTCTAATTATGCACTCTTCTGTGGATCCGTGAGGTAAATACGGTTTTGGACACTTCGATCCAGTTTTGCAGAAATGTTCAAAATCTTACTCACACGTTTAAAAAGATACAAACTTGTGAGTGCCATTTTCCGCAAAACACGCCGAGTAACACATCTTCTTGCTTTTATGTTGAGTAAGCTTCTTTGTAACTAAATGTAGTCATACAAAAGTATTGTCAACCGTTACAAAACTTGTGTGTTGTTTGGGACCTTTCAGTAGTTCGACATCAACAGGCCTTACCATGGGGCTCATGGGGCTGTACTTTCTAGTTTTTTGTTACTAGAAATTAGAAGAAAAATTTGTATGTTCCATTTGATTCCAACTACCTTTGCTTATCTTCGACAGATACGCGTATTTCGTCTACAATGTGCAGACTTCTTCAGTGTCTCGTACTAATAACTCGACTTTAGTTTTCTGTATTATTCCGTTTGAGGCGTGTTCAATTTGAGTGGATTCATCAACCTCCTGATCATGCCACGATCCATCCGCATCCATTCCAAGCCAAAAAAAACCATCGTACAATATTCATTTAATTCGAAAACTTGTGATTTCATGAACAAAACATCGCCAATTAAAACTGCCACTTTTTTCGTCTAACAAATAAAAAACAAACACACAACTATATGTTTAAAGCAAAAATAAAGTTACGGTCATCGAACAAAACAAAATAAGGATAAAATCTCGTTTGGTGCTCTTTTTACAAAACCTTAAACTGCATAACCCGCGCACGCAATCGTTTGATGAAATTATAGAACAACCGCCATAAATGGGCCACTTCTTTCCTAATTATCGTACCAATTCATCATCACCAATCGCCGTGTGTAATTTCAACTGCCCAAATCAAAACAAAAATGTATAGCGGTTTAGTTCTAGAGAGTTTTAAAGAAATCTAACTAGGTAATCGTGAAAAACCCGCAGCTAATATTGTGGAAGAAAGGGAAAGGGATGAATGAATAAATGAAGATTTGATATGTAAACCGGAATGATATCAGAAGGAAGAGCTGAAGCGATGAAGCCACTCCCGTTGCTGACACTTGTTATTGAAAATGGTTCCCATTTAGTGAACCATCACTGTTCCCTCTTCGGTAGAAAGTAGAAGAACTGAATCAAAATCACTCAACAACAAAAAACTCATGTTTAATAACGGAAAATATCTCGTCATCCAAAAGAATAAAAATGTAAATAGCAACTGTTCAAAGAACTAGAAAAAAAATCCATTCAGTAGAACAGTTAAAGTTTCCGTTGAAAGATACAATAAAGCAAACGGTTAAGTTTCCTTACTTTTAGCCAAAGATTAGCTTTAGCTGAACAACTTCTAGACAATTGTTTTTGCTTAGGTTAGAAATTCTACAATACACAAACAAAACAAGCATAAATAGCTTTTTCTATCACTAACCAAACCCAACAGCCAATCAAGTAAAAAAAAAGCAAAAACAATAGCACACTTTCAAGCAAAAACAAGCAAACAACTAAACTATAATAGATCGCAGCAACACGCCGAGGAAGAAATGAGGAATCATGTTGAAAAAGACTAAGACAATAAAAGATTACTAGAACAGAGAAGAAAACATTAAAAAAGAGAGAGAAAGAGCATAACTTTATATATATTTAAAATCAAGGAATTTCGCATCATGTACAATAGGATTTTTCCGTTTCGTTTTCTACAGCTATTGATTGACATCTTGAATTGTTTTGTCTGTAAATGGATGGTGGTGGCAAACGGAGTAGTCAAACGCATGCTGATAAGAGGTATAAAACCCGTTTTTAATTGAAACAAATTGTCTAATTTACTAGCGAATATGATACAACTAGTTCAATACCATAGAAAACAAAAGAGCGAGAAAATAAGAAGCGTGGGAAGCGTAAAAATACCTACCAAACCGACGGAGGAGCGAAAAAGAGATGATAACTTATTTAAAAATCAGTGATCGGCAAGGAAGAGTAGACAAAATGTTAGAATCAGCTGAGATAAGCGAAACATGCGAATTATTGAAAAACAAAAATTGAAAAATTATTAACAACCAGTAATAAAATAAATTGAGGAAAAATAAAATCATCCATATCATTGAATTTGAAAAAAATACCAAACGCCAACTGATGTATTCTTACGATCCGAAAATGTCATCCAAACCAAAGTAGAGAAAAAGAGGGAAAAAAACCGGAAACGCATTAAAATTTCAATATCTTTGCAATAATTTTTCCTTACTGATTTATTGAGAGAATTCTTTCAAAATCTCAGCTTCGTTTGAGAGTGCCGCCATTCGCTCTCCTAACTTATTGGTTATTCGCACTCACTCGCTCCCCCCTCTCGTCCCTTTTGTTTGTTTTGTTTTTTTTTTTAAATCACATCACACTCACTCGGTTGATCTTCTTTTCGTATTTTTTTTTTCCTCTAAGCGTTCTCCCCCCTTTTACACGCTCAACGCAGCCTGTCACTAAGGTAGATTTTTTAGGTTGCAAAAAAGTTACTTCTTTTATTTAACAAAGCATTCGATTCAACGATTTTTTTTTAAATCTTATTTCTTCTTGCTGTAACTTAAGTTTCCCTTATTTGCTCAGCAATAGTTTCACCTCGTTTCTATTGTGTTGTTTAGGATATCAATTATAGCTACTATCTTTAATTTGAGAGTCTCTCTGTGAGTGAGTGGGGGATAAAGGTTCATTTAACTGGGTTTCATTTCTAATTATGCAGGTTTCTGCGCCGCTTTCAGCATTCCATAGGTTGTAGCGAATAGGCTCGATAATTTCTCCAGTGCTTGCCACTCTTTCCTCGTCATTTTGGGATTTGCTCTTGCTGCGTGTGTCTAATAATGATGATGATAATGCTGATGGTGCCGGGTGTTCGATTGTTTGCTTGTTCACTTCGACTAATGCTCAACTACTACTGCTTAAGATTTCGCTTCTCTTGCTGCTGAATGCTACTACTGCTAGCTTTCGGGGTTGTCAGTCGGTCGGGTTGAGTGCACCCGCTGGTTACATTATTCGGTGGGGTCGCTGAAATGATGTAAAACAAAGCGCACTTAGTTAGGATCGTCAAATAACATTACAATACACAGCTAGAATAAGGGCAAAGTAGACTTTATGGACTTAAATAGGGTGACAGAAGATTGACTTCATTTTTCCACTTCAGAACAAAAGTGTTGGAACTCAGCAATCGTTTGAATTCAAAACTATATTCATAGCAACCCTTGCTAGACTATATATAGACTATTGCACGAAAAAGCTAACCTCGCTTTTGACCATGAGAGTATAAGAGATAGCTATAACCGTCGTGTTCCCCGTCCTTTTTTCTCACACACGAATTTCTGAACACAAGGGCATCTTTCAAATCTGAGGTGTGACGTCATTATGATTTGGACCATAAGAAACGGAGTTGCTACTTCAAAATTTCGAATTATTGAACCAAGCTTTTGACGGCAAAGACCCTGTTCAACAGCGGAATGGTCTACGGGAAATTTCGGATTGACGACGGAGGAATCTCACACGCGAGTTAGAGAAAACAAGTTTCTGGGCAGATTATTACATGAGGACTTCCAAGAAACTCTTCGGAAGCCTCTAAGCTGTTTAAAAGTTCGTATGAAGCTGATGCGAAATTTTGTGGCGCGGAGCTCATAAGAAGTGACCATGGAACTTTTAATCATGCTTGCTTGACCGATGCTTAAAAATAGCTCATGGTACTTCACCCAAATGTCAAGTTGGTTAAAGAACGATTGGCGCAATTTTTCGATTTTATTTGAACCTAAAGCAACTTGAAAGTAGCTTTTTACCACTCTAGGACAACATTTGAATAGTGGCACGAAGCCAGATCCGGCCAGAAGATCGTAGGGCCCCCGTGAAAGCAGACGCTTCTGTAGACACTCCTTGAGGCAGATCTCCCCGTTTACAATCCCGGTAGTCACGAACGGTGCACTCCGTTTGCCACATAAGCCGATCGCTTTCCAAATCATGTATTTCTTGCCAAACTTTGAAAGTTTCTGCTTCCTTACTTTCTCCGGAACATCACACTTGTGCTGTGCGGTGAAGAACAGTAGCCCCGGAAGCTGCCGGAAGTCCACCTGGACGTAAGTCTCATCATCCAATGAGGCTTCGTCAGCGGCCCGTGACTTTCCCACCGTATTTTGCCGTTCGTCACGATTTGCACAGAGGTCCTTGGCTCAGTGAACGAAAAACTTGGACAGATTCACCGTTCGATGCTCAGAGTTCCGTAGTAACGTTAAATCACACGACTCACCGTTGACTGCACGATTCCGAGTTGTTTTCCGATGAGAGAGTTGAGGATTTTCCAGGTGCTTACGCAAAATCAATTCGCGACATTGCTTTTCTGATGACGCCATCTGACAAAACTGACAGTGATAAAAATACAACAACAGAGACACTCTAAACTATTTCTACCCATTTTTTTGAAAGAAATACCCAATGGATTATTTTCTACAGCGCTTTTTCCGTAATGCAATATGATGAGGGACACCCTTTATCTGTTAATACTTAAATCGAAAATGTATGCTTATTGGCAACCATGGACCTTTTAGACTCGTTCGAGGTTACACGAACACATATGCATCATTTTAATCACATCATTGCAAGCGAGAGGGAAACAATACAGTGTGAAAACAAACCGACAACGATTTTACATTAACAGGCCTAACAGACAAACGTAAACAATTGTTTTTTTCACGAGTTTCTCGTCATTGAAAATTAATCCAGCTCGGTCATTTCGAAGAGAAGGAGTTCACTTATCCCATAGAGTTGGAGGCTTACATTGGTAACCTTTGTGCCCCGGCAAATTTACGGAAGAAGCCATTGTTTACGTTAATCAGTTAGGACCTAATGCAAAATCTTTGCCGAAACAATCGATTCGTGTAAGTGTAGAGTGTTGCCAGAAATTTATTTAGCTTTCGTGTGGTGGCGAGTGTGTTTGAAGTTTGTAGAATTGTAGCGTATTGTGTTTTTGAGGGTGTTAACACATAGTTGCTGGTTGACTTATCCTCTACTGTACTCAGAAGTTGTTTCCATTCTATTCAGTGCATGACTGCACCTCGCCAGCCTCGTTGTCTACGAAGAGTCCACTTTGCTCGTTGCGCGCCTCTTCTTCTAGTGCCCGTCGGTTTGTTTTCCAGAACTATTTTAATTGGGCTGTCGTCCAACATTCTTACGACATACCCAGCCCATCGTAGTCGACCTATTTTAGCGATGTGTACGATGACAGGTTTTCCCAGCAACTGATGCAATTCGAGGTTTATTCGCCTCCTCCACGATCCGTCTTCCATCTGCACTTCACCGTAGATTGTAGCATCTTTCGTTCAAAGACACCAAGGGTGCGTTGATCCTCCACTAGCAATATCCATGTTTTGTGGATGTAGAGGACTACCGCTCTAATCAATGTCTTGTAGATGATCAACTTTGTAGTTCGGCGAGCTTGGTTCAATCTTAGCGTCCTTCGGAGTTCATAGTAGGCATGATTATCAGCCTTTGTATTTCTCTACTGATGTCGTTATCGGCGGTTACCAATGAGCCCAGATACACGAATTCGTCTACTACCTCGATTTCATCACCGTCGATAAAAAAAAATCGTGGTGGGAGAGTAACACTATGTTCTCGTGAGCCTCTTGCTTTCTTTTATTTTGTTTTCAACGCATTAATCAGAAGTCCAATCCTACCAGCTACAGCCTTGAATATCTAATGTACGTTTTCGTCATCGTCTCAAAGTTACGATGCGGTCGTCGGTGAAGCCAAAATGTTGGACAGACTTCCTGAATACTGTGGCACTCGTGTCAATCCCAGCACTTCGAATCACATCCTCCAATGCAATGTTAAACAACAATCACGACGAATCCATCACGATCGTTAGTTTGCGTACTAGTTTTTTCTGGGAATCCATATAAGTGCATGATCTGCCATAACTGGTCTCGATCGACTGTGCCGTAAGCTAATTTGAAGTCGATGAAAAGATGATGATCAGGCAAGGCGTATTCACGACATTTCTGCAACAATTGCCGAATCGCGAAAATCTTAATCCCTTGGCAATTGACAGGCGGTGGCATAAAATTTAGGAGAGCAACTTGCAGGCGGCGCCCAGTTGCACGATAGTTGTAGCAATCCAGCTTGTTACTCTTCTTATAGATCGGACACCCGATACCTTCCATCCAATTCTCGGGTAAACATTGCTCCTCCCAAATCTTGGTAATTATCCAGTGCAGCGCCCTGGCCAGTGCTTCGCCACCGTATTTTAATAGTTCGCTTGGGAGTTGGTCCACTCCAACAGCTTTGCTGTTTTTCAACCCACCAATTGTCTCCTCAACTTCCTGAAGGGTTGGGGTCGGGATCCTATCATCTTTTGCCCGTGCTCCTCGGTTTATTACCGTGCCACCTTCGTTCGCTGTAACATTCCCGTCCAGGTGCTTATCCAAGTACTGCTTTCACATTTCAATCACCTCACACTCATCTGTGAGGAGTTTACCTTCTAGGTCTCTGCACATATCGGCTTGTTGTAGAATTTGCGTGTGTCGTGTTCCATCGCTTCGCGGTCTAGCTCTTCCCTTTGACGCTTTTTTCTTCGAAGAATAGAATTTTGCCTGTTCCGGTGAAAAGTTCAAATATTTTACGTGAAATAGAGTCTCGTACAGCCGAGTATGTTGCTACCATCGAGCTACCTGAACATAGAACAAGCACGGTCCTCAGCGCAGTGATCACTCGATCACTCTCACCACATTGAGCAACTTTTTCAAATAACTTGGGTGTATGTATAGCGGTTTATTGCGAATACTCGTACGAAGACCAGAAATCTCTCGGAAACAAACGTACAGCAAATGGACGAAGCACTACGTACCATCTTGAAACTGCTTCAACAGGAATCATTTGGCGATCTCTTCAAGGTGTTGCCCAGTGGTTCGCGGAACAACTATAGCGGATTATCCGTGTGGTGAACAATACACGAGACATAGTAAGCCTGGCAATTCTACACGCTCGTTCACATCTACTCTAAGTAGAGTAACTTTCACTCAGTTTCGTATTTCCACGCTAACTTTCAAAAACTGAGTAACATGATATAAGGAAACTGAGTAAATGCTACTCTGATTGTAAAAACGTACTTATAAAAATAGAGTTATTACAATGAACCTGTCAAAAGTGAAAAACGTAATTCAGTAGATCAAAAGTTTTCAAGATGGGACGGCTGTATATTGTGATCAACAATCATTTTGACGTCGAAGTGGCGAATATTCAATCCATGAATTACAATCAATCCAGGAAATTACAAATTTAAAGTATTTCGACACTTCCGTCTCGACTGGAGTTGTCGGAAACAATCAACAATGTCATTAAAATATAATAAAAATAGAATTCAACACTGAATAATGTTTACTCAAATTTTGACATGTGACCTAGTTAATCAGAATCGAGTAACTCCATAGCTACTCTAATTAGAGTAGTTCCAGTTTTAACAAAACTGAGTCATTCTCTACTCAGTTTTGTAAAAATACAAACAAACGTGACTGAGTAATGTTTACTCTAATTTTGACAGGTGACCTAGTTAATCAAAAATGAATAATTCTTCAATTACTCTAATTAGGGTAGTTCCACTTTTAACGAAACTGAGTCGTTTTTTACTCAGTTTTGAGTAATTACAAACGAGCGTGTAGTCAAGCGCAGCTCGTATAAACACGCACCTGCATCGATGTGCTCATACAATCTCTACATCAAAAAGCGAATAATATCCCCTCATCAAATTCGTTCAACTTATTTAGTATAGAATACCACATATTCTGGCGACGAGAAGAACCCACGTTGCATATCAAGGATCAGAACAAGGTAAGTAAAACCCATCCGCAATTTTCGCAAAACTTGGGTAATAATTCTGAAAAATTTACAATTCTAAACGAGCGGTTGCCTTAGCGATGGACACGATTAATCGGATCAGGCCATGAAAGGCCTTAAAAGGAAACTTGCCTTAGCGGCGGATACGATCGGTCGAGTCAGGCCGAGCGACAAAAATAACAAAGGAAACTTGGGAATCTGTCATGTGACTAGAATTTTCCCAAAGTTTGTGAAAAAGGTACTATTTGGGTGAAACGTTATTACCAATTCATTTGAATAATTTCACACTGATGGAAGATCAGCTGCCTGACCTACCGCCGAAGACCGAAGAAAAAACGTTAGAATATTTCCCTGGTCATTGCTGTTCGTCAACTACAACGGGTCTAGTTTGCGTAAGCTAAGCCATGAAACTGAAGTAGAATTAGAAGGATGACTTTGACAACGTGATACGACAACTCGACAACTACTTTGCTCGAAAACGGCTCGACACCTTCGAGAGACATTTGTTCTGGACTTCAAAACCAGTTGGGGTCAATAAGTGCCAATTTGAACTGCGGAAAGAGAAAGAAGGGCCGCTGCAGTAATCGACAAGATTGTCTTGCTTGCGCCACCGGAACTTCGCCGGAAAATAGTGGAGAAACGAAATTCGGACATTCAAAAAGCCTTGTCAACACCCACCTGTCCATTCAGCATCAGATTCGTGAACTAAGCCAGCATTCTTCTGGCACAGCCAACACGACGGAGACCAGTCGTGGTGGCACATGCGTGGCCAAATCACGTGCAAGGCTCTTATACGACCGTGTTTTGACCAAACACAAGGGCTGCACTTTGATCGCTGACGAAACCAACGTCAAACTCGATTTTAAGCAGCTTCCCGGTCAAAGGTTTTACATCACGACTGACCGTTGGGATGTGCCGGGAAGATTCATGTTCGTGTTTGCTGACAAGTTCGCGAAGAAGGCCATCATTTGGTAAGCGATTTGCAGTTGTGACCTGAACACGGAACCATTCACCACATCCTCGTCGATGACATTTCAAGTTTACATCGAAGAATGCCTGAAAAAGCGTGTATTGCCGTTCATCCGCAATCATAGGGGCAAAGACATCTGTTGGCCCAATTTGGCAAGCTGCCACTACTCCAAGGTGGTTATGTAGTGTTATGCTGCCAACAAGATCTATATTGTCCCCAAGCTAATGAATCCTCCGATTTGCCCGGAATTTCCACAAATCGAAAAATACTGGGCTAATGTTTCAGAAAACAAGAATGTGCTCGATACAGATCCCGAATTACGTCTTGTCCAAAACACCTTGTCGACTTCAGACTGGGCGGATGGAGCAGTTCAAAACGGCGCTAGGAAGCACGTGCACTTCCAAAATGATCTCACTCGTCTTGAAGGCTACTTAATCTGTGGATGTCTGTGAACGTCATTCCCCAAATTCTACGTGCGAGAATGTTGCAGCTTGCTCTTGAAGGCCATCCAGGTGAGACATTAATGATAACGCGCCTACGTAATAATGTTCGATAGCCTGGAATGGATGAAGATGCAAGGAAAATTGTTAAAAACTGTGAAGGATGCCGACTAGTGAGTATATCCTCCGCGTCCGAACCGACGCCTAGTCGTTTAATGCCAAAAGAGCCATGGGTAGACTAAAGGGCGAACACGAAATTATTGCGACACATTCAACAGGGCATAACTTTTTTACCATTGGGTAAAAATCAACCAAATGTTGCACACTTTCTCATTGATGTGTATTATTTACATGCTGTCAAACTCGAAGTCGTGTTTTTCGATTCAACGAAAATGGAGCTGAACCAACGGGAGTCGAGAGAAAAAATTCTTTCCAAACACTTGGAATTTCCTGACCTGCCGCACCGGCAGTTGGGAGCTGGAAGAAAACCGAGACCGGAGAACAAAAAGACGGAGGGAAAGGTGAAGCGGATGATTAAAGCAAATCCCAACGTCTCAAGCCGTGATTTGGCTAAAAAGATCGGCATGTCGCAGAGCTACGTCCAGAATGCAAAGAAGAGAGCTGGACTCCATACATACAAGGTACAGAACGGCAGCAATCGACGGCTAAAACTCGGGCACGGAAACTCTACGAGAAGATGCTGACAAAATATGGCTGCTGTGTGATGGACGACGAAACGTATATAAAAGCCGATTTTAAGCAAATTCCGGGGTTGGAGTTTTTCACCGGCAAGAGCAAGTTCTATGTGGACGACAAATTTAAGAAGAAGAAAATGTCGAAGTTCGCCTCCAAATATCTCATTTGGCAGGCCATCTCCTCTGGCGGACTGTGGAGTGAGCCTTTCGTGACAAAGGGCACAGTAAATAGCGAGATCTACAAATCTGAGTGCCTCGAGAAGCGCCTTTTGCCGTTCTTGCAGCAGCACGACGAAGCTCCGCTATTTTGGCCAGATTTGGCATCATGCCACTATTCTAAAAGTGTCCTGGAGTGGTATGAGGCCAATTCTGTCCATTTTGTTCCAAAGGACATGAATCCGCCAAACTGTCCGGAGCTGCGCCCGGTAGAGCAGTACTGGGCAATGATGAAGCGGGAACTTCGGAAGAGCAAGAAGACAGTCAAAGACGAGAAGGACATGTTAAGAAAATGGAAAAAAAAACTGAGAAACTGGTACCGGATGACACTGTAAAGACTTTGATGGAGGGCATCAAGCGAACATGCGTTCAGATTTACACTCAAGGCTCCATCGATTAACTTTTCTTTTGATTTTTGAAGTAAATATATGTATAAAACTACCCTAAAATTTTGGTTTGATTCTAAACATTATAAGAAAATTGGCATGACATTTTCGGTGTCGCAATAATTTCGTGTTCACCCTTTAGCAGTGGACTTAATACACACTCAGATTGTTTTACAGAAATCTGTAAAACTTTACCGAATTCTCAACAGCTGAACGTTCGGTAATCCGATTTTACAGATATCTGTAAAATTTCACCGAAATCCGTAATATCGGATTACCACCGAACGTTCAGCTGTTGAGAATTCGGTAAAGTTTTACAGATGTCTGTAAAAAAATCTAAGTGTGTAGGACCACTGCCGTCAAACGAATAGTTCCGGGTGATTTTCGACTACTACAACCGGAACAAAGAAGTGTACATCCTGAAGCAAACCACTTCAGAGGAGACCATTAAGCGAATCGAACCAATTTTCGTGCGCCTAGGCTATCCGAGAACGATAATTTTAGATAACGGTCGACAATCCGTAAGTACTGAGTTTGAAGAGTTTGACACTGAACCATACAGCTCCATACTGGCCGCAGGTCACAGGTTAGGCACCCTCCATTTTAAGCGACATATGAGTTCGAGCTCGAGGTAGAGATACTATTTTAAAGTATACTAGGGTAAATGATCTTGATTCAAACCATGCAAAAACTGATCGTGATTCGAACTAGTTAAAAAAAATACGGATAAATCATTAAATATTAAGTTATTTTGCTTCAACATAATTTTAAACGGAGCTTTTGGCATTTTCCTATATATCCCTTTCATTTTGCAATACAAAAGTTGCTGCACCTAGTTCAGGTATCTACATTGTCAACAGATGTGAATTTGGTTCCAGCTGTCCCTATCCGACCTTTTTGTTAAACCGTCTATCTAGTATTTAAATCACTGAACTAAAGATTGAAACAATTCGAAACATCTAGGTATCCCTTTCTCATACTTTTGGTACATTTATATTGAAGAAAAAATCCCTTATTGTGGTTTATTTCTAAATATATAATTATAGTTTTTTAATCTAGGTTCGAGCTGCTAGTGGTCGTGGTTCAAACTTCAGTTTCATCAAATCACCGCTAGGGGCATTTTGTTTACGTTCAATTAACCTCAACATGCGAAAGTTGAATCAAAGGCTCCGCGGAAAACTCCAGGAAATCTAAGAACATAGAACCAGGTCAGATTTGCGCGTGATATCGACTGAATTGAAGTTTAATGTTCAAAAAAAACGGTAGGTCGACGTTTACGTTTATTTACAATATTTTATTTTCTCCTCCCACGTAGGCGCATAAAATGAGACCGGTAAAATACTCCCCAGAGACACCACAAAAGGTTCTGGCAGAAGTAAGAAGTGGGTCATTGTCAGCGTATGCGGCCCACAAAAAGTATGATATCCCGAAATTAACGTTAAGCGATAAACTGAAGGGAATTCACTCCCAGCGACTCGGAAATTGCACAGTTTTGAATAATGTACATGAACAGCAGCTTGCTGCTTGGATTCTTCTATGCACTGCGTCTGGATGTCTCAAAACCACGAAGGAGATACTTGAAGCAGCTTCTGAACTCGCATCCCTCCAAGGCAACAGTTTTAAAGGAGGAATACCATCGACGGGATGGCCAAACAAGTTTTTACGAAGACATCCTGAAATCTCGAAGCGGACACCAGAAGCAATTGGAAGAGCATCCGATGGGTTGACCCCTGACCGACTTGAGCGATATTTTGAACACCTTCATAGCCAGTTCGAGCAAGGGCAAATGTTGTATCTCCTAGATCGGCCAGCATCATGGTGGAATGTGGACGAAACTAACTTCGTTATGAGTCCTATGCCAAAGAAAGTCTATGCACGAAAAGGGGCGAAGGTTGTGTACAACGTTGAGCGTGGTAAGCCGAAAGAGAACATCACATGTACGTACGCTGTTTCGGCAGATGGGAGCTATATTCCACCACTGATAACATTTAAAGAATCGTATAGTAATCTTGTTGCTGCTGCAACTGCTTCTGGGTCTGTGGGTGCAAACATTGGATTCAACCAGACTGTATCCGGATGGATGAAAGGTGACGCTTTTTATTATTTCGTCACGCAACATTTGAATCCTCGTTGGATTGAAATGGGAACACAGCGTCCAATTGTGCTCGTAGTAGATGGTTACTCTGGTCATCATTCGTTAAAGTTATACAGGTGGTGCTACGAGAATGACGTAAAGTTAGTGGTGCTGTATCCCAATTCGACACATATCCTCCAAGTTCTTGACGTTGCTGTGTTTGGCCCACTGAAAGCAAAATACACCGATCTGTATCAGAAGTGGAAATGTAACAATCCCGACAAAATGTTCAATGAAATTGAATTTGTGAAACTGCTCAAACAGACAAATGATGCTGTTATTCAAAAAGAAACCATCGTCAATGGATGGCGATCGACCGGACTGCAACCATTTGACTTCAAAAACATGGATAAAACTCGTATAACAAATTCATCATGTAACACGCCTGAGTCATCATTAGAAATGCAGAGATTTGAGAACGCCCCACCTCTACCAACCGAAGATATTCAGGGAATTGATCAGAATAACAACCTACACGAGATATGTGATTGACCAATGATCAATTTCTCAGGGTTCGAGGAGCCAGTCTGTGCAACCGCCAGTTTGCTTACCGAATCTATCGAGCCAGTCAACGTAATTAACGAAATATCAACATCCGAAGAAGTGTTGTTTGACATGTTTTGGTTCTCAACTGGAATATGAACAAAGTGACCAACCGCGGCAATTTCCGACCAGTTCGTTTGAATTTGATTCCGATTGGGAGAATGCAACATCAAACATCCCGACAAGTGATGATGTTTGCCAACAGACAAGGAAGCTTGTGTCCAAAGCTCGGGAATCAATTGATAAGCTTCGAATTCATCTGAAGGTTAACGATCCGTCGAAACTGATAAATGTTCTCATTATGAAACAACAACTAAACATCATTGAACCAGTTAAAATCGAAACGTCCCTACCCTTGCCTCGAACATCTTCGGATATTTTGCAGCTACCAAAGGTTGTGAGCAAAACCACTCGTCCACGAAAGGGTTTAAAGGAATCTTATGGAGTAATGTCTGACGTAGACATTATTAAGGAAATGGAGCAACGCGAGATGGATGAACAGAAGATTGCTGAAGACCGTGAAGCTGATGAGATTGCCCGAGCTAAGCGCGAAAAAAAGATGCGCGAAGTTAAAGCAGAGTTATCTTTGGAGACTGAACGGATCAAATCAACACGGGAAAAACTCAAGCTGCTGGAAACCGAAGCAGCTACTGAGAGGAAAAAAGTATCTGCGAAAAGAAAGCTCCAGAATGAAACCAAGAAAAACAAACTGAAACAACTTGACACAGAGATTACACGTGCCCCGAAAAAGCAAATTAGAATGGCTTAGTATGGAAATGCTGTCTACTGTACCATCTTGAAGTGCAATATATAAAATCGTTTTTAAACCCTATCCGAATACTTCATATTTTTTTCATACTGTATGTATCATCTTACACATTTGAGCAACAACATTTATTTCGGTCTGCAATAAATTTTCCCCCTTAAAAATAAACATTGAAGTAAGCATTGGACTACAGATCCTAGTCACATTGTGTGCAGCGTGCTGTCAGCAATGTCAATTGATGTGATATATTGCTCTTTACCACTAAATGTATTCATATTTGTGATTAATATGAATAAGAAAAGTTGAAAATTATAGCTGAATTAATCGTATTTTGAAAAGTCTGGCCATAGAATAAATTATATATACAAGTGTATTTCACACTGCTAGGCAGTTATGTAAAAGGTGCCATTGCATTCAGTACAAAAAGTTCGTTTCAAATATATGTAGTACCTCAATGTTCATAAAACGTATTTTTGAAATCAATAGTTCGAACCAAGATCATGGAAGGTTCGAATCAAAATCAACATGGTTCGAACCAGGATCAAAGCACAACTATCATTAAAAATTATATTATAAATCATCAAAGCATTAAAAGATTCTTTCGATCAAAGAGCTAGAATCGGGATTAGTGATTCATTCCACACATACTAAGATTTTGTTGATAATCGATACAACTTTGCAGAATTTTTTAGATTAATCCAAAGATATTATGAAAAACAATGAGTATGGTTCGAACCACGATCATTTACCCTATACTGCAACCTCCAATAATAGTAAAATTGCCTATCAAATTTGTCTCTGTGTAAGGAGCAAGTTACGCGAACCCTGGTAAGGGAATGTCCATTATTTACGTCACGCAAAAATGACTTTTTACAACCCCCCCCCCCCTCCCCCCCTTGTCACGTTTTTTGTATGGACCTTCAAATTTTTTTTGTATGAATCGTCAAGTTTTCTCAAAAACCCCCTCCCCCCTTACAGCGTGACGTAATTAATGGACCTTCCCTAAGGGAGCTACACGAATAACATCTGCACGTCGGACAACGCGGTCTGCTATCGATTGTACGAGGAATTTTTGACCAAATTATTGTGGATAGGCACAATAAGGTGCCCAGTTTTTGAATTTCTCTCATTTATTTAGTTCAAATTAAAATTAAAGCATGCTCTCCACCAGGTTCGTTAGGTGTTGTGGATCAAGCTCTTCCCAGGCGCACTTCAAGGCTTCAAAATAATTAAATTTATTGGTAACACCAGTTTTGTCAACCCTGGCATCTAGTTTCGCCCGCAAATTCTCGATGGGGTTGAGGTCCGACCTTTGTGGAGGTCATTCCAGCGATTTGATCCGACAAGATCGGAAGAAATACTTGGTCTTCTTGGTAGCATGCTTCGGGTCGTTGTCCTGCTGAAATACGAACTTCTATTCGAGACCCATCTGGATCAGCGAAACCTCCAGATTTTCTCGCAGGATGTTGATGTTGTAATCTGCCGTCATTATCCCATCGATTTTCATGAGGCTACACACTGCACTCCACGACCGTGCCTTGGATGTGGCGTTCCTGAGGCTCCTCACCCGATCTACACACGAGCCCGCCGCTTTCAATTAAAAAGCTCGAATTTTGATTCGTCCGTCCAGAGAACTGTTTTCTAGAACTCTACTCTATGATTTCAAAACAGATGTGTTCCGTCTGAGGATGTTAATGACTCAATTAAGTTGTTGAATTGTCGACCGACCACGTCGGAAGCCAAATTGTTCGTCGAGCAAGATGATCAGCTCGTCGGCAGGTGAAAGAAGCCGACGGTAGATCGCTTTCTCAAACAGCTTGGATAATCCTGAGAGAAGGCTGATGGGCCTATAGCCTGGAACATGAAGGATCTTTCCCAGGTTTCTGGATGGGGATGACTTTGGCTGACTTCCAACTCGAGGGGAAGTAGCTTAGTCGGAGGCATTGGTTGAAGACCATCGCCAGATGGTTATAGAACTGGGGGCTCAATTGATTGAGCTCCAAGTTCATGATGTTGTCGAAACCTAGGGCCTTCATGTTCTTTGAACATTTGATATAAGTCAACAATTCGTCAGCTGAGATCTCCAACTCCTCTGTGAAGTCGTTGGGGCTTATATGGATGTTAGTAAAAAGCACGCTAACGGCAGCTACGTGCGGACTGACGATGTAATGTCCGAGATTGAGGGAGCTGACGAAATGTTGACTTATCTCAGCAGCCTTCTCTGCAGGAGTTATCAAGCGATCCTTGGTGCCATTGTTGTCTAGTGAAATCAGCGGTGGAATGGGCCTTGGCTTGGTTTTCAAAATTTTTGTCATCTTCCAGAACGGCTTTGCACAATCTGGGAGAGAGCGGATCTTGTCGGCAAAATTGTTATTCTTGGTTGGTGAGGAAGATGTCGATTGTCGAATGGACCCCGGATCTGCTCAACCGGGTGGAAGTATCCGGGCCCAGGACGGTGTAATTTCCCTCTTCCAGGTCTTCCTGCAGAATTATTCCGTTCCGATTCCGCCGGGTGTTCCCCCAGGTTTCGTGTTTCGCATTTAGGTCGCCAGCGATGATAAATTTCCCCTGCCTCCAAGTGAGCTTGCGAATGTCGTTCCGTAATACCGTTGTTGTTCCGTTAGCGGTGCTGGCTTGCTTGGGACAATAAGCCGCGATGATGGTGATAGGGCCGATTACAGTTGCGACCTCGATTCCGATGGCTTCGATTGACTGCAGCTGAAGACTCGGAAGCAGATGGTAGTTGATGTTGTAGCGCAGGGCGATCGCAACTCCTCCTCCACTAGAGCCGCTACGATCAAGTCGCACTGGGATGAAAATGGTGAGTTCCGGCTTGAGATGTGTCTCGGTGACGATGGCGATGTCGATGGCGTTCCTGTTAAGGAAGTTACCGAGCTCGATTGTTTTGTTCCGGATGGAACAAGCATTCTAATTTACGATGTTGATGGTGCGATTATGGTCCATATTTGAAAATAAATTTCATCGTCACGGATGTGGCGGCTTTGAGCTGTTCCTCGTTGGAGCGGCAGGAACGTAGTTGGCAGTAGAGCTCTTGGACGAACTCGACCATTTGCTCCGAGTCGTAGAGCTGTCCATCGGCGGGTGGTTGCGTGGAGGTACTGCAACCCGTATTGGCCCAGCCTGGAGGAGGAGCCGGCGTGGAGGCGGTGGCGGCTGCCGCGAATCGATGCTGAACGGAGGCCGATGGGCGGTTTGCTTGGCGGTAATTCAATGGGATGACAAGGTGAGCACCAACAGCACGGTAGTCAGCCTCCGCCGAGCACATAATCTTGGTACCGGTACTGCACAGCTTGAAAAGCGGTTGAATTTTCATTACAGCAAGCTCAGTCCTAAGAGCAGAGATGAAGAGCGGTGGTACCTCCTGTACCGGGAGCACGGAAAATTTGTTGCTCGCTAATAGTCGAGCGTTAGGGTCCGCTGGATCGGCGTCGTCTTGGCGCAGCCGCTTGGAGCTGCTCGGTTTCGGTAAGGCGTCAGGAGCTGATGCCACTGGCGTGGATGTCACCACGTGTTGATTTTTTCGACCCATTGCCACGGCAACAGGTCGAGCGAAAAAACTTGGTGAAATTTGCAGCGCTTGCTTTTGCCTTGCCACCACCAAAAGATGAGCAAGCGCAGGTGATAATTCGCGAGCCGGACACGCAATCGCGAGAAAGTGGGCGAGGGGGAAACACGGGGAAAAACTTTTAAGGCGATGGAGCGAAAAACACGTCCGTACGTGTCGCTTGTTCGAACTGAATGTGAGCCTGCTTCGAGGGGCTGCGCCCCCTTTTAATTTGCTGAGTCATGCCTCCTTTCAATATAGGTTAAGCCTTTTAGGCATTAGAAATCACTTTGTAGGATAATTAATGATAGAATTAGGCTCTAGGGCAATTAATTATAGGATAAACAATCAACCGATGCAAGGTGTACCGATAGTAGGTGCGCATCGTCCCTGACGTCACAGCCAATACGAATCCATGGGGTGACGCCTATCGGATAGTAATGGCCAAAACCAGAGGATCGTCGGCTCTAACCGAGCGATCACCAGAGCTGCTGCAGGTGATCGTTGGGAGACTCTTTCCGAACCACGACCCGAGTCCATGACCCCCCGCCGCCGTAGATATGTCCCATGACCAGCGTTCCAGTATCCCAGACCTTAACGCTGTCATAGCGACGGAAGGGTGGACGGCTCAGCCGAACACCCGCGACCACGTGGGCATGGACAACGGCACAACGGGAGCCCGAGACGAGGCGACGGCGACGAATGAAGAACTCATTGCGATAGCAAGCTCGGGGCGTCTTCCCGGACGCCTGGAAAATTCAGACCCTTGTGTTGTTACCAAAGAGAGGGAAGTTACCAGGGGATCCGTCGGCATATAGACCTATATCGCTTTGTTGGAAAAGCGGGTAAGGTGCTCGAGAGGGTAATCCTCAACAGACTGACAAAATATACGGAGGGTATAGGCGGTATGGCTAACAACCAGTTTGGCTTCCGTAAAAGGAAGTCGACGGTGGATGTCATTCTGTCCGTCACCAAGACGGCTGACGTGGCAATCCAAATGAGAAATGCATTCAATAGCGCCAGTTGGGTGGCTATCGCTGACTCGCTCCAACTTCAGGTTCCTGGGTACCTGTGCAAGATTCTTAGAAGCTACTTCCAGAATCGCGTACTGCTATACAACACAGAGGTAGGCCGAAACGTGTCCAGATCAGCACAGGCGTCTCACCTGTGGTTCGATCTTAGGTCCGGTGCTATGGAACACGATGTACGACGAGGTACTACGGCTTGAGTTCCCGAACGGGGTGAAGATAGTCGGGTTTGCGGACGACATCTCCCTGGAGATATGTGGTGAATCCATTGAAGAGGTCGAGCTAACGGATTCGCACTCCATTGACATTGTGGAGAGATGGATTAGCTCCAGGAAACTGGAGCTAGCCAACCATAAGACTGAGGTTACGATGGTAAATAACGGAAAATCGGAGCAACATGCGACGATCGGTGCAGGTAACTGCACAATTGAATCGAAGAGGTCTTTGAGGTACCTTGGGGTCATGATCGACGATAAGCTGTCCTTTATCAGTCACGTCGATTACGCCTGCAAGAAAGCCTCTATGGCTATATCAGCCGTGTCGCGCATGATGTCGAATAGCTCGGCGGTGCAAGAGAATAAGCGTAAACTCCTGGCTAGTGTTGCCCTGTCCATACTTAGGTACGGCGGGCCGGCTTGGATCACCGCCTTGAGTACCAAGAGCTACACTAGTAAGCTAGAGAGTACGCACAGGCCTAAAAGCGGTTAACACATACCGAACGGTATCATGCGACGCGGTCTGCGAGGAATGATCTGCGCGGTCTAACGAGGATGATACCAATATGCATTGTCAGAAAATAGCATGTAGAGTGCTTCGAGCAACGTGGAACAAGAGATATTCGAAAGACCACTAGAGCCGCATCTATGGTTAACTGGCAAAGGGAAAGGTCGGTGGACCCACCGACTAATCCCGGAATTATCCGGTGAACTTTCACTTAATGCAGATTTTGTCAGGCCACGGCTGTTTTAGACAATACTAAAGCCCCAATTAGTTAGACATAGTGGGTGCCTAACAAGCACAACAGCCCCCTTCCCGAAGCAATACCGAAAGGTGGTTCCGGGAGGGTCCAAGACTGGGAAAACGTGACAATTCATACAAAAAAAAAATTATGGTCCATACAAAAACCGTGACAAGAGAGGGGTGATTTAAGGTCCATACAAAAACCGTGACAAGGGATGGGGTGGTTATAAAAAAGTCATTTTTTGCGTGACATAATTAATGAATGTTCCCTGGAAACGTACGTCAACACGATCATAGCAACCAGCCATCAGTTGCGTGCAGGGACCTGCAGTATGCAACATAACACGGGCTTTATTTGAATAAGGCCCGTCTGACGTTTGTTACTACGGGTAGGAACGCCAGCATTTTTTACAAACAAGGCATCTTTTGACGTTTGGTTGTTAGAGATGTTGGCTAAAGGAAAATCGCTGTCCGTCAGGTCCCTGGTTGCGTGGGAAATTCCGGAACAGTGATTTCGTGAAGACAAAGCTGCTGCAGGAAATGTGTGTGTCGTCGTCATCGTCAGGTGAAAATCGAAGTAATGAAGCAAATCCTCAAGGAAAGGCTCCAAATGTCAACGTTGCTCTTCTATGGAATGTCCACAGAAGGAGTCCAAGAAACGATCGCCGAGAACGCTGGCAACTGGAAATTCGATTCCAGTGCGTCGAATCATTTTGCAAAAACGGAAAAGTTGTTGGAAAATGTCCAGCGCCACCGTGGGACGGAGGGTGAGAAGTGCGATGAAGGTGGTTCCTGTTCCTGATGACAACGTGACTGCGCTCCCGTCGCACACATCCTCATATCCGCCTGAGTCACCGGCGTTGAGGCGAAGCGGTAGGGAAGCTGAAAGATTTCTTTTTTCCAAGCACTGGATTGCCTTCCGATCGTTTTGATGCTCGTGATGACCCTGAAGCTGAAGCAAGCCGCTTGCAGCAGGGACTTGTCGTCGCCAATGGAACGAAGCGTACTAGTGATCCATGGACCCCATCCGAGTCAATGAATGTTCAACATGGCGACCAATCTATCATCGGCAACGGTCTCATGGTAACTGGTCGAGTTGCCGCTATTGGATGTAAGTGGCTCTTCTAGACGAAGGGGCCTGGTGGCATAAGGATTTACGCAGAAGTTAGGTGTAGACTTTGACGAGGTTTTCGCTCCTGTTGCCAAACAGGTAGCATTGCGTTTTCTTTTTACCACTGCAAGCCGCCTTCCCATGCTAGTGAAGCACGTGGATGTGAAGACCGCGTACCTTCATGGAAAGTTGGAAGAGCCGATTTACACGAAGCAGCCGGAAGAATATTCCACGGGGAACCCGAACACTGTTTGCTCGCTGAGAAAGAGCTTAAACGGGCTAATCAATCCGCCCGTGTTTGAAATCAGCAAATCGCCGAAGTGTTTCGGAAAATGGGGTTCAACCCTTCAACAGCAGATCCGTGTCTTTACGTTCTTCGTGGAGGAAACTCCCTCACGTTTGTCCTGCTTTATTTCCACGATATGCTAATCGTTACTCGAACAGCTGAGGAATTTGATGCAATGTTCCGTGAACTGCAGAAAAACTTCGAAGTTGCCAATCTGGGAAACGCGAAGCATTTCCTTGCGATTGAAATCGAACGTGAATCCAGTTCATTCAAGCTAAATCAACGAAGCTACATCTTGATGCTCGCTGAGAAGCATGTCCTGAGAGATGCCAAGCCGTCCAAGATACCATTGGATCCTGGATCTACATCAGAAGGAGGAGGAGAATCGATTACCAAGCAACACCGAGTACCTTAGTCTGATGGGTGGTCTACTGTTCGTTGCAGTTCATTCGCGAAGTCGAGTTGTCCTACACAGCAGGGTTGGCAGGAAGCAAAAAGGGTGCTCAGGTACCTGAAGTATACATGTGACCACTAATTGCAACTTTGGCTCGACAAACGCAGGTTTGGAGCTGTTTGCACATGCTGACTGGGCCAGCAACCATCGTGACCGGAAGTCAAACACCGGTTTCTTGATCCGATTTGCCGGAGGCATCATCAGCTGGGCGTCCCGAAAGCAAGGCTGTGCCCCTCTATCTTCCGTAGGTGCAGAATTCGTGGCATTGGTAGAAGCATGTCAGGGGCTCACTTGGGTGAAGCTGATAGCTGATTTCGGTGCCAACCTTTGAAGACAACTAAAGCTGCATCAAGCTAATCAGCAATGATCGAATCGAGAAGCGTTCAAAACACATTCAGACAAAGTACTTCTATGTTAGGGACCTGGAGGAGAAGAAACAAATGTTGTTAAAATATTGTCCTACCGAAGATTGCTTACAGACTTTCTAACTAAACCTCTGCAGCATTGCAAAATTAGATTTTTAAGAGAGCAATTAAGGCCATTGCTGCATAAGAGCGAGGAGGAGTGTTATAGTAAGCGATCAATACCAGCAGTAGGCTGTGACTTCAACTTGTACAATCTAGAAAATAGATTCTTTCTTTCTCAGGGTCGCTCCCAATTTCCAATACTACTGCGTGCAACACTGTGGCAACGCCAGCGGATCCAGGGCAGAAATTGAACAAACAAATGAGCCCTAGATCAGAAGAAGAGCGGAAACAGATGTAGGAGGTTTCATTCCGAGAACTGGTAAGCGGTTTTCAATAATGATTGCATTAAAAAAAAATGGACAAAAAATGCCGATTTTCCATGGGTTTACCTTTACCCGCACTGACAAAACAACCCATGCAGCATCAATCATAGTAACCCATGAGTCAGCAGACAACATTTGATAGCTCTATCAATCGAACTCCAACCGTGATGGCAAAAACAGTGAAGCAACTCCGTTCAGAAGTGTGCGCGTTTAAAGAATGGCACCCCCGCCGCGTCGAAAACGGACATCGTGCGGCACTTTGTGGACGCCGGATACGCCCGTTCCGGCATCTACAATCTTGGAACTATTAGACAACAATTAGAGCATCGAAAGAAAGCCCGGTCCCGGACGGCCGATGACCATGAGCGACAAGAGGCTCCAAAGGATGCTGAAGAGGAAGACCGAGGGGAAAGTGGCTACATCGCTGCATGCGCTTGGCCGAGAGATCGGTTCAACCGGCAAAACAGTGAACAAGTACCTGGCGAACATGGTCCACTAGTTTCGGAGCTGCAGGCAATGACGCAGCGGTAGCGGCTGAATAAGATGGTCAACTCGATTTTCCCGGCGAATCGCGACGAAGAGGTGGTGATGGACAACGAGACTTATCTCATCCTGGATGGCAACGATTGGCAGGGCACGTATTCGTATTTCGTATTTTACTTCCCCCACGAAGGAAGTGAGCTCAGAGGTGAAGTTCATTTCACAAACCAAGTTCCCCAAGAAGGTGCTGCTGTGGCTGACAATCAGCAAGAAGGGGATGTCAAAGCCGCTCTTCTTTCGCTCCGGACTGGCGGAACGGGGAAATTTATAGTACGAAATGCCTGCCGGAAGTTGCGTCGACCGATCTAGCGTCAGTCCACTACTCGAAGCGATCGTTGGAGGAGATGGAGAGGCTGAATACCGATGTGGTACCTAAGTCGGCGAACCCGCCCAACGTCCCCCAGCTGCGTGCCATCAAGAATTTCGGGGCCAAACTGAAGCGTAAGATCTACTTCAACAATTTTGTCGCGAAAACTGAGGAGGAATTGATAAATAAAACGAAGAATGGACTCAAAAACATGCCTACACACATGTTTTCGTCCACCATGGCGAATGTTCCGGTTAACTGCCGGTAGACCGCTCGCATGGGCGTAGAATTTTTTTCGCAAGTAAGCTTAGCTAAGTCTTGGCTTTTTTTTTATCACCATCCGAAAAAAGTTCATTTTTTTAATGCAAACGTTATTTGGCGCAAGAAACTCGTCCAGATATTAGTTGCGCTGTAAAAGCTGGAAGCCTTTTCTGTAAAGACCCTGGAAAAGCTCACTGGACAGCGGCGAAACGAATTTCTTCGTTATCTGAAAGGAACGAAACAAATGAAATTGACGTGGAAAGCTATTCAACTGGAGCTGTCAGGGTGCGCAGAATCTGTAACCACCTTCTGCGATAATCAGAGTGCTATCACCTGGCGGGAAAAGAAATCGGTTACTCGTCAAGGACCAAACATATTGACATTGTTCATCACTTTGTAAGGCAGCATATTGAGAAGAAACAAATTCAACTAGAAAGTGTTAGTGCTGAGCATCTAGCAGCGGACCTGCTAACCAAGGCACAGCCGATCAACAACAAGTTTGAAGACGGACGGACGGACGGAAGGTCCTCGGAATCAGAGACATTCGTGGTTAAGGAGGAATGATAGAATAATATTATTGAATTGTACTAGTGTAGTAGGAGAACAATCAATAGAGCTCGTTTTGAAAACTAGGTTGAAAGATTGCTGCTAGAGAGTTGAATCCGAAGGCGATTGAGTCTCGGTTAAACAATTGATAACAATTTGTCCTCGTATTCGGTTTGTTTTTATTTTCGCGTTTTTCCACCATAGAATGGAACATTTCCTTCAGTAGGCAGCGTGCAATACAATGCTTACAGTACTCAAGTATATTGCAAAATGAAACAAATAACTGCCACATAACTATTCCACACAGCACTGAGGTCAGCTAATCTAGCCAAACACTTACCCTGCGAACGACTTTGAATGTTGACCGCCAAGCACTTCGTCGTCTTGATTGCCCATCGACTTTTTGACGTACTAAAAGAAGGAAAAAAAGTCATAATTAACATCGTTGTCCTAACCTCAATAATTTCCGTGGAAAATACGCACCACTGGATTGAGCATGATTTCCTCTTCCATCTTGAGAATCTGTTTGTTCAGTCCCATCACGCGTCCGATTTCCTGCTGCACCTTGTGGAACATGTCCGGGCTGTCGTACTTTTCCGGATCGTCCTTGAACACCACCATGCCGTCCTTTTGGTTGATCGAAGCGAAAATTTCACCAGATTTGATCTACAGCCGAAAATTACAAATTGATACAAAGTCATCAACATTCTTCCTCAACCAATCAACTAGTTACCATGTTTAGGATGTACTTTTCGGCCTCAGCCGGCCCCGACAGTTGCACCCGGCTGGCCACATCGGCCAACGATAGCGTTAGGAACGTCTTCGTCAGGCGCTGAATGTTCTTTTTGTACAACGAAGAAATGACCTGCTTCACCAGGCCCATGTTCGTATCACGGATAAACGAGTCCCGGTACTTGTTGACAACGTTTCGCACCTCATCACTATTGGAACTATTGTACGCACCGGACAGATCGTGGTACGCGTGGCTCAGCGGTTTCATAAACCGCGAAATGACCTGGGAGGAATATTTCGGAATCGGAACGACCTTCCCGTGCAGTATCAGCGAGATAAGTATGTACTTTTTGTACGACTCTAGCATAATGTGCGACATGGCCAAGGCCGGTGTGGAAACAGCCACTTCGAAAAAATAGAGCGCACGTTCGTAGTTTTTGACTGCTGCATAGATCATTCCGCCGTAGTAGTAGTAGAGCAGGAAGTACTTTGTGTCGTGATTACTGTCCTCGGTGGTGGCGATGGAGGTAATGTCCACGTCTAGGAAGCGTAGCGCCGGACTAAATACTTTGGCGCTCAAACATAACTGGCACAGATCGGCATGGACGGGCGTTAGCTGGTTGTCGCATAAGCGGATCTTCTCCACGGCCAGCGATAGCACCTGGATGCCCTGGATTGTGCGCTGTTTGTTTTTAACCAGCGCCGAAGTAAACTGGTGACAGAGTTCGAAGTCTAAAAAGAAAACCCATGAAGATCAGATGCCCGTCTTCCGCTTCATCACATGTGCAATACTTACATGGCTGTGTGGCGAATCGGACCTGTTCTCCATTGCATAAGGTTATAAACTCTCTCACAACCCGTAGGACATTTTCCGTGTCATCGTGATTCTAAGGAGGATCGGTACAAAACATTAAAGTTACAAAAACAAAACAAAGCGAAAAAAGCCTCCTACGTTTGGTTCACTGAATTTAACCACCAGCACGAATAAAACCCCTAGCGAGTGCTGCTGGATGTCGAGCGTCTCCAGCACATTATCCAGTATGTTGCCGTTCTTCGCCAGCAGTTCCGTCGCTTCCAACAGATATTCAACCAGCTCCCGGAAGTTCCCTGAGGATAAACAACGAAAATCAATGTTGCTCTCTTTTCCCCCTTTGTCAACACCCAACTCACCGGCATTACTCATCGTCCGGACATGATTGACGTAATGTTCCAACGGTGAAGCCATGATTCCCCACAACGCGCTATCTACCGAATCACAAAAATCGCACCTTCGACGTTATCCTTCCCGGATTCCTGGAGCACGAGTGGCAACAACAAAGCTGCCCACCACCGAACACGCAGCAAGGGACCTGTTCCTGAATGTGTCAAAAACCTCTTGTTCTTTGCACTCACTCACGACGGCAGTCAAGACACAGCCGACAGGGAGATGCGAACGATGTGCAAATTTTTAAAACTATTTTTGCATAGCTTACTTTCAGGTTTCGTTTCGGCAAACACCTCCACCGGAAGCTATTTTTATTTGTGCACACACTGCTTGCGTCAAACTCACTGATAAGATGCAATTTTCCCTGCTAATTTTAGTATTCTTTCTACGGTACACTACACAACTCTCGCAGAAGAAAGGTGGAAAAGTGACATTCAAATGCGAAAATTCGTCGACGAGCGAGCGGCGGCCTTTCGGAATGATGTTTTAACCAACACACACGAATCTCAGGCAGACGGTGTTGTTCAAACGGCGGTGATGGTGTGCGTGCGGCGACGGCCAGTAGAAAAGTTTGACATGCGCGAGGTTAGCCCGCTGTTTACGTTTGTTATAGAGTGACCAGAAAGCTCTGCACGATCATCCCAAAAAACTCTTTTATTACTAACATCAGGGACTGGATGATCGCAAAGTAAAGGCTGCCCGGATAAAAATAACCATACAATTACAATACATTAGTATAGAATAACATTAAAATCTATTTCCGACCATGAATCTTATTGTTCATGAATCAGATAAATGAAAAATGCATATTGTCATTACAATAGATCTACAATTCACTCCATATGCTTGGATTATCAATAATTGTGAAACAATACAATTAATAGTTATTGGATCAAATTTGTTCGGAAAATAATGATTTTTTCTATAGTTAAGATACATAACAACCCCCCTTTTCTATTGTCGATGTCTCCGTTTACATAAGATTCTATTGTGGTAAATATAACTCTTATTGTCATCTTATAGTTGTGAACAATAAGATTAAGTGTACATACTGTAGATTCTATTGTATGGTTACAATACATTCAATTGTAAATCTATGAGATTTTTTTATTCGGGTGGGCTACAATGGGGAGCGCAACGGCGCGGTGCGGCAGCTTTTGATAGTTAATCCATATATTTTATGTCAAAAACTGCCGCACCGCGCCGTTGCGCTCCCCATTGTAGCCCAGCCTTAAATGGATGTTGCGGGAATTTTCCTTTCTGAGCTCCTTGAAGCAAGTCGACTGATTGATGATGCGACAGTTCAAAGCTGTAATATATTGTATTATTTATCTTATCATAGTTCAATATCAATGTATTCACAATCGGTCTCATACTCAGTAATTCACTAATTCAATATAAAGTACAAATTAATTTTAGGATAGAATCTGTAAATACTTTCAATTATTAATTCTAATTAGGTATAATCAAGTTAAGGTTTTATTTACAAGATCAATTTTGCTTCCTTTCTCTTCTTACACAATGATGACGTATTCAATACCAATAATGACGATTTCTTATTGACGTTATTTCAACACTATCCATTGTCTCCCACATTATCTTCCACAACGTTACAATAGGGGGTTTTAATTTTAAAAAAAAAACATGTTTTTTCCATCTGTATCGATGATGGGTGTTCTTCCTAGCACAAACATATTTTTTATGAATCTCAACTATTTTTTCTCGATTTTTAAACAAGAAAAATCTAATCAATTTTTTTCACAAACCGACATGCAGTTTCACAAGGTGACATTTACTTTCAGTAACAGGAGGCTCCCGGCACTTAATTATCAGTCACAGGGGCTCCCATTATCACATAAATAAATGTCAATTTTTGTATGCTAGAAATCAATGGTTGGTTCGTTGGTTTAGGTAGTCTGTTTTTGTAGCGTGTTTCATGGTGAAATAGGATGATGTTGTCTTGCAATCAAAATGTTTTCATAATATTTTGAAATTGTTTTTTCAATAGTTACGCGCGTCAAAATTAAAATGTAAATTAACTATATTATTAACTAAGTAAATTATTATATTTGCTATCAAACAATTTTATAATCCACATAGCCCTATAATACCCTATTGTACGAGGGGTCGTTGGATTTAATTACTCGTTGGAACAATGGATATCACTAAGAAAAAAGATTGGTAAACGCAAACACATGGAGAACAGACATACAGGCTGTGTAAACTTTTAAAAGCAAACCGTTGGAAAAACAACGCCGCCTAGTCTAGGTTTCACCAAACTAAAATTGACAGGCTATCAAATTGTAAGGTGGGCAAGTGGCGCCATCAACATACGATTCACCAAAACTAACGGAAACGAGCTGTAATTTTAAAATGGCAGTTACAGAAATTTACACACGGTGGGCACTCCAGCTTGGATGTCTGTTCTCTGTGTTCTAGCTTCTTTTAACTGAAATTGCACATTGAATTGGGCACAAATCTAGCGAAAAAAAAGTTCATTTTGGAATATATATACTTATGCACTGGTTGCCATCATTGGGTTTTTAAAAAACACTTATTTCACTTAATCACTGTTTATTACTTTTTACTTAGCGCTACAGCTACTCTTCACGGATCTCGAAAACTAACTGAGCTGAGTACCCTGACTATTACCATCTAGAAACCTAGTTTCCTAACCTAGATTGCTGAGGTCAGCTGGGAACCATTTCTGTCGCCGCGATATCTGTTCTCTTCGTCACGTTCCAGGTGCTGGGTTACGATCGTCGTGGCAATTTCGTCTGCCGCTGCTGGGAACCACGATGAAGAATCGATGAGCTGGCTAGCTTTGCGTGCTTCGTAGTATAAACAGAAGTTGCTTGAAGATTGTAGTGTCGATACAATGTTCATGGGAAAGTTGTATGTTTACAATGTTGGAATGTTCTATGTTTCAGCTAAGTTGTTTGTGCATTCTTAGTAGTTGATAATAGGAAGATAACGCACATAACATTTCTATATAAATTGCTTTCTTTTTCAACGAAGCCACGTGTTTCAATTTGACAGTTCTACAATTTGTTCAAGAAGTTTCATCTTTTATATGTACAGAGCAGATATTTTTAGAATTGACGATTTGACGGTATTTGTTTAGAAAGGAAACCTCTTTCTAGAAAAAAGAACCAATGCAGCTATTCAATTTTGACAGTGGCTTATTTAATTTTAATTATTCTTTGCGTGCAGGACAGATCATTTTAGGGGGTTATTCGTAACTAGTCATGATTTGAGGAGTAATTGGAGGATTAATTTGAGCGAGTAATTGGGTAAGCTTGGGACTGAGCATGGGATCAGTGTGCTGGTACTTCCTGAGTTAAATAAAAAAAATTATTTTCTTCTTGACTAAAGGGTGTCCACAGTTAAATTGCACAACTTTCAATAAGCTGTAACATTTCACCCATTGGGTTGATATCAACGAAATTTTGGGTGAAATGACCTCAGCGTGTATTTTTTACACCGAGGTTTACACTGCGTGAGTTTCACCGTGAAATGTTGCGTAGTTTCGAAAATGGAGTCGAAGGAACAGTAAGTGCGCGAGAACATTTTGCACAAGCACCTCGACAACCCACTTCTTTCGCACTGAGCCATCGGAAAGATCTTCAAAATTCATTAGTCTACAGTGTCCCGTGTCATAAAACGTTTCAGGGAACGTTGAACTGTGGATCGGAAGAAGGTGAATGGTAGAAAAAGTGTTCCGTACTGTGTAAAGGATCACAAGCGAGTGGTTGCTGGCTTTAAACGCAAACCAGGGGGTGAGTAACTCTGCCACGTTGTGTTTGTGTTGATCGTGTACGAATGTGTTTCTGGGGTGGCAGAAGGTGTTTTTGTGTTTTCACAAACTACAATCGAAAATTTATGCTTATTGGCAACCATGCACGGTTCAGACGTTTAATACATGCTCACATATGCATCGTCTGAATTACATTCGTGTAAGCGAGAGGGAAATAAAAACAAACAATCGATTCGAGTAAGTGGTGCCAGATATGAATATATCTTTCATGTGGTGGCGAGTGTGTTTGAAGTGTGGCGGATTGTGTTTTTTAGGGTGGTAACACAAGGTTGGCGAGTGACTTACCCCCTGACGCAAACCCAACTGTCCCGTTCAGGATATCGCAAAAAAGCTGCACTTGACCAAAAGTTTCGTGTAGAAAGCCAAGAAACGAGCCGGGCTCCGTTTATTCAAATTTCAGAAAGTTCAGACGATGAAAACGCTGGAGAATGTTCATCCCGGCGCTTTTGTGTTCGTATGGGAAAGAAACCTAAGGATTATATCGCTTCGATAGGATTCGTTGCCGGAGGAATTCAACAGGCCGGAAAAAAGAGGACAAAAAGGAAGTGAGTGAAAAACGAAGACGGCGAAGACGATGTGAGCCGAGCACGGTTTGGAAGTGCTCCGAGAGGAATCAGTTCCGAATCGGAGTCGGAAGTGGCCGCAAAGGCAAATGACTTTCGATCGATGGCAGGATTTACGCAGGAGAAGGAAACGGTTGTGATAAATCAGAACATATCGGCCAGCAGTGGAGGAAGGACAAACACAAAGGGAGATACTTTTGCAAGAGCCTAGAGAACGTAATTAAAAAGGGGAAAAAGGACGTGTACTGCCTTCGATAAAAATTAATAAGACTAATAAATAAAATAAAATAAAATTAATAAGAGTGGTCCTGAAAGTAGGGTGCTAAGTGGTTATCTGCAAGGAACGAAATGTCACCTTCACTTACGGAATAATCGAGCGGAAATTTTTTTTTCCGAAAGTAAAGTGACAACTCCCATAAGTTTGCGTGGGAACCTAACAAATTCCAATTTTATTTTTAGTTCTTTTCAGGTGGATACTGCTGCAGAAATTTCTTTTCGATTCTTTACTTTTCCGTTTCAGTAAACGGAATTTAACATGGGTTTGGGATAGAAAAAACAATTTCTTTCGCACACGATACCGACCTTAAAGGCTGGTTTACAGTTCGGAAATAGCGTCACGGGATTTGCGCACCTGTGTATTTTAAATGGAGCCCGGGATTTGAATTCCCATGGCGGGAATTAAGTCTACACAAAAATTACAGTTTTCTCGAAGTGTAAACCCATTCGCGGGATTTACTCCGGGAAATGCAATTCATCTCTACACACTTCTTGTTTGGCGGGAACAAATCATTCCGAATTGTTTCCGGGCGGATTTTGAAAGTTTGAACTCGAACAGGGAAAAAATGTTGAAATGCCAGAAAGAGAGCCGAGTTCGGAAAGATTTTTTTTCGATTCTGATTTGCTCGAAGACTTTGATGGGTTTGTCAGGCAGGGTAAAATTCTCGAGTAATTCATGTTAAGGGCCTAAAAGCCATTTGTAAACAATGACTTTAAATGTTGATTTCTCTTGAATCTTGAATCATTCTCTTGAAATAAAAGCAGCATCTGGTAGAAGAATGTTAGGTCTACTATATGGAGTAGCTGTAAAAAGTAGTATTCACGTGGTTCGTGAGCGATCAACGTTTAAAGTCATTGTTTACAAATGGCTTTTAGGCCCTAATCATGAATTACTCGAGAATTAATGAAACCAAAGAAACGCGTAGCAAAAACGATAACACGGAACAAGGAGATTGTTATTAAAGTTGCTCTTTGCCAAGACATTTTAAAACATCCTTGCTTGTTATTTGGTACATCAAACCATCGTTTAAACTTAAATGGTTAATTTATTGTATTAATAAATTATTTGTATGAGTGCACATTTCATAGCAGCCATATTGCTGCCTCTGCCTCGGTTTTTCTAAAGTAAGTATAAACAGTATAATTTGTAATACAGATTATCAACTAATTATTCTCTTTGTAGATAACTGGAAAAACTTCCGATTGAAGACGATTTTGAAAATAAGCTGCCATTATGACGATCTTTCCCTAACTGTACTTCCCGAGTCCTGCATCCAACCACATGCACAAGGCCATTTCCTGCCATGTCCGATTAATGCTTTCCAACACGCCGGTCGGCTGGGGGAATATAGCGCGGTAATTATTTTAAAACAATAAAACACGATTCTCAGTTTTATAAAGCATGAAGTTTTATTTCAATCAAATGGTTTTATTGTATTAGTTCTTCGATGTTTATTATTTCGACAAATCAAGCAAAACAATGCATTAGGTCCTAAGTACATTGAGAGACTCTCTTTGTTGACTTTCTCTTTGCGTTCCTACGGCTATGTAAGAACATGTTCAACTATTTTGAACTTGCAGTACGGTAGTAATAAGTCTGATTACGGATCCAATACGTCGAAATCGTCAGCAAATCGTTTAATTGACAAGCTATTAACCAAAGAGAAAGTCGACAAAGAGAGTCTCTCAATGTACTTAGGACCTAATGCATTGTTTTGCTTGAAATGCGTTTAGTTGATTTAACAAAATATTTTGTTTTGAACAATAAAACACGATGTTCAATTCTATAAAGCATGAAGTTTTATTTCAATTCAATGGGTTTCTTGAATTAGTTCATCATTGATAATTATTTCAACAAATGCGTTTAGTTGGCATAACAAAACATTTTGTTTTGAGCAATAAAACACGATGTTCAATTCTATAAAACATGAAGTTTTATTTCAACTCAAAGTTTTTGTTGAATTAGTTCATCAGTTTTATTGGTCCATATATAAACCAAAATTTTAGTTGAATTGATTCCTATTTTGAATTGGTATAACTACGTATTTTTTTGCATGAATCAGTTGTACTATTTTATCGTCCCTGAATAAATCCATCAGTGTCCAGGAGAGCCGGAAGTACTGGGATGCTTTGAGAGAATCGACTAGGTAAAACCATAAATCGTTGAAATAAACTGAAATAAAATAATTCGTAAATTTCTAGCATTTATTTTTACAAGATTTGTGAGAAATCCGGTGCGGTCTTCAAAACTGTCCATTTGACAATGCTTCATGCAAGAAAAAACTTACACTAATGTAAACAATACGCAAAATCTGAGACGCAAACTTTGCTTGTCACTTAGTGTGGTGAAATGTGGAGAAACGTCATCTGGAAAATTTCCCATGCCAAATCCCGAGCAAAGTCCCGTTTCCAAATCCCGTGATGCTTTTCCCGAACTGTAAACCAGCCTTAAAACCGGACTTTAAACAACTTCCCGGCAACCAGTACACTACTGTAAAAAACCTTGTAAAGTTCACTAAATAACCATATAAAAATTATCCACAAGGAAAAGGATTGAATATCATAACAACTCGAATAAATAATTCTCATAGGTTTACAATTAAATGTATTCCCAAGTAACTACAAGCATTATATTGTCGCACTTTTTCAATCCAAAATCAACATCGGTAATGCGAGATCGCATCAATTCTACAGTTGTCAAGTAATGAAGCATTAGATTAGCTTAAGAATGTAGTGATGCATTACCAATGCAATAATGCTACATTAGCAACGTCTTATGGCATTACAAAAGATATAGCATTAGTTCGATCTTAGTGGGGCCCTTTTCAGCTTTAATCCAACTTCAATGATGCACTAGACGCAATGCATATGCCCTATATATGCATGCTATTACAGCCTCGTGATTACTTGGGCTGTAACCATTCAATAGAATCTGTGGTATGTGCATTTAAAAGCATTGTTCACAACGATAAAATGGCAATTGGAGTTATTGTTCCCATAATAGTTTCTAATGTTTACATTAGAGTAAATTTAATTACACTTAATTTACATTAGAAAATTGAGGCTTCGACAATAGAAAAGGGGGGTTGTTAACTAAAGAAAAATCATTTTTTTCCTAACAAATTTCAGTCAATTACTATTAATTGTATTGTTTCACAATTGTAGAAAATCTTAGTGTATGCAGTGAATTGTAGATCTATTGTAATGACAATATGCATTTTACATTTATCTGATTCATGAACAATAAGATTCATGGTCGGAAATAGATTTTAAGGTTATTTTATATTATTCTATTGGAAGTGTATGGTTATTTTTTCCGGGAATACCTTATAAAATGCCATGATTTTTGTCACAACTGTCGTGATCGGGCGTCATCATTTCGTTAGATTGCCTTGCGCTCACTGCTCCGTCGTTGAATCAGTACGAAATTAATAATATCTAACTCTTTAGCCCTGAAAAGAGCCGTTGATAAAACCGCTACGACGCTTCCCGTGCTGCTGCTGTTGACGACACACCAGGAAAAAGGATGTATCGCCTGGCTGCTTTACTGCTGCTGGTGGCTCGCCGGATGCTCTGCTGCTCACTTGTTGATTGCTGGGGTGTCTTCTTCTCCGCTGCGATTCGATGCTGCTTGTACGGCGTCCGAATATTGAATGAGCTCCTCAGAGCAAGCCATGTTTCTTTTATAGCTAGCGCTTACATATCGCAACCAATCAGAATCAACGAAAGAAGAATTGCAAAAAGGCAATTCTTCTTCATATATTTTTTCGTATTTTTTATTCTCAGGGGAGTGAAAACAGATGTTTTCTTTTTTTATTTTCTTTAATAATTCGTTCAGAATTCATTGCTGGATTGAATTTCTGTTGCTTATAAGACTGTAATATTTGATGCTCCTCTTTCTTATCCTACAACAACCACTTTCAATGATTTGTTTATGGAAACCGTATAAGTTTCATTTATTCATCAAATTTATTTATTAATTCTATGGACGTCATATCAGGGGGTGAGTAACTCTGCCACGTTGTGTTTGTGTTGATCGTGTACGAATGTGTTTCTGGGGTGGCAGAAGGTGTTTTTGTGTTTTCACAAACTACAATCGAAAATTTATGCTTATTGGCAACCATGCACGGTTCAGACGTTTAATACATGCTCACATATGCATCGTCTGAATTACATTCGTGTAAGCGAGAGGGAAATAAAAACAAACAATCGATTCGTGTAAGTGGTGCCAGATATGAATATATCTTTCATGTGGTGGCGAGTGTGTTTGAAGTGTGGCGGATTGTGTTTTTTAGGGTGGTAACACAAGGTGGTCGAGTGACTTACCCCCTGCGTCATATGGAATGGTGAAACTAATTATTAATTTAATATAACTATTATGTTTTATATTTTTCATTAAATTCTTCTGAATTATGGATTCTACTTATTCCAGGGGGCAAGTCACTCGGCCAACATGTGTTAGCACCCTCAAAAACACAATCCGCCACACTTCAAACCAGTCTTCAAACACACTCGCCACCACGTGAAAGATAAATTCGTTTCTGGCAACATTTACACGAATTGAATGTTTCTTTTCTCACTGTCTTGTTTGCCTCTCACTTCCACTGATTTAGATGATACATAAGTGTGCGTGTATTAAATTTCAAGAGGCACATGGTTGCCATTAAGCATAAATGTTAGATTATAGTATCCATTACACAGTTTAATTACACAGAATGACTCAAAAGCCGCTTGGTGCAATCTGGCAGAACCCCTAGGGGCAAGACATTGAGCAATCCTGAGTAACTCTGAGCAATTTTGAGCATCTCTTATTCACAGGATTCATATAGTGCTATTCAACATTCATACCTTTTGTAAAGCTTGATTTTGACAGTGAAATTGCATAATCCAAACAAGAAAGTGCTGTCGTGAATGGTTACCGTATCAACGTTGTGATAATTCTCACACGCTATTCATCATATTAATATGTAGTTGATAATAATTTGTGTAGATTGTGTTGTTTTCAGCTTGGTTTGAACTTGTGTAGATTCCCCAGCCCGAGCTCAGCTTGTTGCTAGCCCACATCTACTATTAACCTGGAGCCATCCCCGTGTGAAAATTAATTGGTCGCGCCATCATCGCCCCCCCCCCCCCCCCACGCTATGAATGCATCCTTAAATGATCCTACAGAACATTCGCTTCTGGACTCCGGGACTTCTACTTCTACTTCGTTGTTTTTTCGTTTTCGCACACATTTTTTTGGCATTCCCATCACTCTATATCTTGGGGGAGAAGAAAATCATAAAGTGTGCAAATTTGATGAATCCTGAGTAATTTTGATGGAACAAGTTACTCACAAGAAAGCTGTCTTGCCCCTTGCAGAACCCCGACCATTTGTTAAAGCTTGTAGTACACTGTTTGTCTAATAGCCAAATATTTGGCATAGGCAGCTAGACAGCTGACAGATATCATACATGTTTGTCAGATGCCTATCTGCCTATGACAAATATTTGGCTATTGGACAAACAGTGTACTACAAGCTTAAGGCTCCACCAAACTGCAGCGTTTTATTTTGCCGCCGCGGCAGCGAAATCGCTGCGGAAAATCGCCGCGGTGAGATTACATGGCGGCTTATGGGAGCGCACAAACCGACGCGATGCGTTTTTTAATCGCGTTGGTTTGTGCGCTCCCATAAGCCGCCATGTAATCTCACCGCGGCGATTTTCCGCCGCGATTTCGCTGCCGTGGCGGCAAAAAAACGCTACAGTTTGGTGGAGCCTTTAATCGCATTGCAAAAATGCATGTGTCTGACAGTATGCTCGTATGTTAGCCAGCCAAGTAGCCAGCACTGTTGTGTTTCGATCTGTGCTAAAGTATGGAAGAATCCAGGTTGAAAAGAAGAAGATCACCGAGCGGTGATAATCTGACAGCCCCATGTAAAGTATAGACGATCATTTTAAAATGCTTCTAAAATATTCAAATGAAATTCTAATTAAAAGCGGTTTGTTGTATGATGTAAGAAAAATCCAAAACTACTCAATAAAGATATTTTCAGCAAAATAAAAAATAAAGCAAAATAATGCCCCTATTTTGCAGTTTAGGATTTTTCTTACATCATACAACAAACCGCTTTTAATTAGAATTTCATTTGAATATTTTAGAAGCATTTTAAAATGATCGTCCTATACTTTAACATGGGAGCTGTCAGATTTATCACCACTCGGTGTCTTCTTCTTTTTTCAACTTGGATTCTTCTATTCCTCGAAAGTTTTATAATGGCGCTGTTATAAATGAAAGAGAGCGAAACAGAAGAGAATCTCACATTGTTAGATTCGCCCAATTGAAAAAAGTTCCTTGATCAGTAATAAAATGAGTATTCCAGATTTACCGTGAGTCGCCTTCGATCAATTGAATGAAATTATAATTGAACATCACTATTTTCTAGTGTGTGTCATATTGAAAGTTTATTCTATCAAACCCGGTGTTGTGTTTGCAATAAAACAAGAAATTATCGAAAAGTTCAGAAGAATACTGGAATTATCAAATATAATGGCCAAATCAGACTGTGCAATCAAAATGGAACATTCCATAGAATCATTCTGTCGATTATGTTTGTCACCATCGCTGGAAAAGTTTGCTTCCATCACCGAATCAGCAGTGCATTGCAAGATGAAAATTGTGTTCAAATTTGAGGTACATTTTCAAAAATTTGATAATAAATAATATTTTCTTCAGAAAATTAACAGGGGCAACTACATGTTCGTTATATGTTTTTCCAGCTGACTCTGGATGATTCGCTTCCATGCATCATCTGCCTGAAGTGCAGATCCAAAGTCGATGATTTCTACTCCTTCCACGAAACAGTTCGAACAAACCAACTCCAACTCAACACGACTTCTGAAATGGATGCCAGCATGCTTCTTTTGGTTGAAGTCAAAGGAGAACCAATGGAGGAAAAGGAGGTAGACGAAACAAATTTGGAAGAACCTTGTACTGCTGATGCTGCAGTGGAGCAAAATGACAATTCCGATGATGATGCCTCGACCAAGTCCGGCCCAATCAAATCCGAAGAAAATAAGGATGCTCTTGACAAAAAGGCCAACAGAATGCCAGACGACAACTGGAGAATCGAGCAGTTTTTCGACGGCATCAAGTGCAATATTTGTTCAGAGAAATTTGAAACGTTTGGTAAGCTAAAGATCCATAGCAGGAAAATTCACAACCAAAAAGCAAATATCTCGTGTTGTGGTCGAAAATACTTTAAGAAATGCTATCTTATTCAACACATAAACTCACACCTTGATTCTAAACACTTTTACTGCGAACTTTGCAAAAAGAATTATGGCTCTAAGTATTACTTGAGTGTTCACAACTTGCAAGTTCATGCCAACCCAGAAGAACTGCCCTACCAATGCCAAATATGCAGTAAAAAGTTCTCCATGGAATCTCTCCTGACTGCTCATCTTAAAAAGCATGTTCAAGCTAGCTGCTCCGTATGTGACCGAACGATGGCCAACATTTACTCGTTGAAGGTTCATATGCAGAAAATGCATAGTGAACAACCGCGAAAAAGTGTTGCGACTCATGTTTGTGACACTTGTGGTCAAGTTTACCACCAGAAAGAAAGTCTCGAGAGACACATCAAGCTACAGCACCTGGGCGAAGAGGATACAGATCGAATCCAATGTCCGGTGTGTACCAAATGGGTCAACAGTAAGCAATATCTAAAAGTTCACATGCGGAATACTCACAGCGGAGAGAACCTACAAGTAACGTGCGACATTTGCCAGTTGATATGTGCAAACAAGCGTGCTCTCTACACCCATAAGTATAAGGTACATACAGAGCGGAACTTGGAGTGTGAAGTATGCGCTAAGACGTTCAAACTGCCGAAACATCTCAAGGAGCACCGGGCAATGCACATGGGCCAACAGCTGTACACCTGTACCGTTTGTGGCTACGGTACGAACTTCAATGGCAATCTATATTCGCACCTGAAAAACAAGCATCCGGTTGAATATGTCGCGGCAAAGGCCAGAGGGGAAACTTTGCTGAGAACGCAGGATGATGCATCAGAGTTAATGTAAATTATGCTAAGTTGAATTAGAAGCCTACTTTGAAACAAATTGTCTTTTTTTTTCAATCTGGCAAAGTGATGATCACATTCACAAATCACCGCACAATGGGCAAGAACTGATGAAAACTAAGGAAAAAATCTGTAACTTTTGTCGCTTATGAGCGCGGCCTGTAAACAAGGCCATTTCCACTTGAAAATTGTTTGGGAAATCGAATGAACTGGTTTCAATCACCGCACGGATATGGTTGTGGTGTTATTTGGCTTATTTTACCCCACTTCCCCTTATATTCTTGAATAATTTATAGACATCTTTGCAAGGAGAAGCTCAAGATCAACCACATAGTTCTAGTCCCATGTGAAATTTCCTCGAGAACCGAATAGAGGTTTTTTCAACCACCGCACGGCTCTGTGAACGAAGATATAGGTGGTTTTACCCCACATCCCCTTGTATTGTGCAATGTTTCGAGTGCTTTGGATCCACTTTGATTTCAATCAATGTGACTTCGCATCGCTCAATGCATTAATTTCTGTTGTTGACTGGGAAGACTGCCTAATTGGATGTGACATGGACGAGGCAGTTTCCAACTTTTATCAACGTATGTTTTCTATTGTTCGAGATGTTGTCCGGGTTAAGCAACAAGTGGAAGAAGGCAGCCATGGTGGAACAACGAGGTACAGTATTTGCGAAATCGTTTACGGAAGGCTAGGAGACGTTATTTTCGGTCGAAGGATGAACAGGACAAAGTTGTGCTGCGTGCCTTAGAGAGCAATTACAATTCGTTAAATGCACGTTGTTCCAGCTGCTACATTCACCGTACGGAGGATAACATCAAGCAAGATTCGAAATCGTTTTGGTCGTTCGTGAGAAGTCGTAAGCAGACTAATGGAATTCCTCATCATGTTTTTTACAACGGTACTACAGCCGATACTCCGCTCGAATCAGCAAACTTGTTCTCGTCATTCTTTCGAAGTGTGCTAAGTAATAACCGATCGCCTTCATCTGAAGCGTACTTGGACAGTTTGCCTCGGTATGATCTGAATATGGCCTTACTCAATTTCGCTCCGGGGGATGTGCTCAGTAAGCTACAAGGGATAGATGCTTCCAAAGGAGCTGGTCCAGATAATCTCTCTCCGCTTCTTATAAAAAACTGTGCTCACTCGCTAACTGTACCTGCAACAATACTGTTTAATCGTTCCTTGGTGGAATGTATTTTCCCTAGCGCTTGGAAAATTGCAGCGATTTCTCCCATACCTAAAACGGGCAGCATACACAACATAGAGAATTACCGTGGCATCTCTCTTTTGAGTTGCTTGCCGAAAGTATTTGAAAGCCTTAGGGAAGGTCCATTAATTATGTCACGCAGTAAGGGGGGAGGGGGGGGTTTGAGAAAACGTGACGATCCATACAAAAAAAATTGGAGGTCCATACAAAAAACGTGACAAGGGGGGGAGGGGGGGGGGGTAAAAAAGTCAATTTTTGCGTGACGTAATTAATGGACGTTCCCTTATCCACGATTCACGTTACCCACACGTTCATCACATTATTTCCGAACTCCAGCATGGATTTGTGAAAAAGCGCTCGACTACAAGCAATCTTATGACATATGTTTCTTCGCTGATAAACGCACTTGAAAAACGACAACAAATTGATGCCATATATATCGACTTTACCAAAGCGTTCGATAGAGTCCCGCATTTTCTGATGGTTGATAAATTGAATAAAGTGGGCCTGCCCACCTGGTTGACTCGCTGGATACTTTCCTACCTAACCGAGCGAAGAGCCTACGTACGCATTGTTGGAACAAATTCGGTATCATTTGATATTACTTCAGGTGTTCCTCAAGGCAGTCATTTGGGCCCACTTCTCTTTGTGCTGTTTGTAAACGATCTTTGTGGATCGATTAAATCCCCGAAGGTTATGTTCGCTGATGAACTAAAGTTTTACCGTGTTATTTCTTCGCCAGTTGATTGCTGCGCCATCCAAGCTGACATCGATACGTTGCTGAACTGGTGCTTGCTAAACGGAATGGAAGTAAACGTTCGAAAGTGTAATGTCATCACTTCCATCGGACAAGGAATGCTACTATTTTCAACTATGGGGCTACCCCATATGGCATAAAGTCGTTTGGCATAAGGTCGTTTGGCATAAAGTTGTTTGGCATAATGTCATTTGGCATAAGATGTTGGATAAACAATGGTCATTTGGCATAAAGGCTGTTTGGCATAATGACCATTTGGCATAAATATTGGAAAATGAAAGCTGGTACACACAAAGAATAATGATTATTAAAATTAAAAAAAAACATTGCCAAAATTGAAAAGTTGCGTTGGTTCTTTTACGTAGAAAGCGGTTTACTTTCAAAACCAAAACCTTCAAACCGTCAATTCAAAATTTTGCTGCTCTACATTTAAATGTTGAAATTTTTAAAACAAATTGTGGAGCTGTAAAATCGAAACCGTGGCATCGTTGAAAATAAAAGCCAATTATTTTTATTCCAGAATAAACTTTCATCCAGAAAGTGTCACGCAATTTGAATAAAAGTATGCTGTAAAAAAACTTTTAACATAAAAAGTTTTCTTTTCAGATAAATTGTAGAACTGTCAAATCCACTCCGTTGCATATTTCAAAATGAAAGCAAATTATTTTTATTTGAAAATGAACTTTCAACTAGAAAGTATTGTGCAATCAAAATAAATGTATGCTGTTTTGATTGAAAGATAAAATGGTTTTCACATAAAAAGGTTTTAATTTTCAAATGAATTATTAAAAGTTTCATAGAGACCGGAGGTTGGCGTCGTTCAATCGCCAATGTTTCCATCCCGGAAGATGCAAGTCGAAACATTTTCTCCATATCTTCCGAATTCCCCTGAGCCAGCTCTAGCGTCTGCTGCCGCTCGTCGTCGCTTGTGGCACCGCTGCAAAAAAAATGGGATTATTATCAGTGCCTATTATTATATGGCCTATTCCGTTTGCATGGTCCGTTCGGAATTTAATAACACCGAATGTTTGTGAACTTTCCTGATGAGCGATTTCTTGGGGCGAGGAACATTTTGAATGTGGAGCTTATGTATTATTTGACAGTATAGAGTAAAAATCCATACGACGACTTCGTTTGTGTTGGTGGATTTGACAGTTCTACAATTTTCATGGTAAAAGAACATACTTTTAAATTTACACACTGAACCGAAAAAATATACTTTCAATTCAAACACAAAACTTTCGCAGTAGATGATTTTACTTTTAATTTAATGAAAAATAAACTCTTTTTAGAAGTAAAGTGCTAAGCTTTTAATAAAACAATGTTTCTTTTTTGTGTGTAGTTGGCATAACTTGAACATTCAAAATTCAGTAGACAAACAGTTGGAATAATGGCTATTTACCATTGATTACTGTTTGAAAAATATTGTTTCGAATGAAAATGTGTATGTTAATTTTTCATCAGAAACATTTGGCTTAATTACAGTTAGGCTCAAATACTGGAAACGCAAACAGACGTACAAGCTCAACAAGCTGACAATTGATACGCAATCTCAACAGTTAAGGGTCACCCACAATTGATACGTTGCGGATGCGTTGACGTAAATTTGACAGAAAACCTATGGGAAAACTGTCAAATTCACGCAAACGCATCCGCAACGTATCAATTGTGGGCCCGTCATTACACTGGACAATTAACGAATAACTCCGGTGTGGACGATTTACATCAACTGTTATTGTTTTGTTTTCATGTTCGGTGGTTATGGATAATCATTATATCATAGAATGTGAAATAATTTAAAAAAAACTTTAAAGAACAACCTAATTAATAAACAAGAAAGATTACAATTCCTCCCATATTCGCCTATTTATGACAATTCAAATTGCGTTTCTATCGGTATGGAATAAATTGTGCCAAACATAACTAAACTATACATTTAGTCAATCCAAAAATTCACTGTTCAACATCAGAGAAGAAAACATTTGATTTTCAAATTTCAATTTTAATCCTGAAACCTAAGAATGCCCTATTTTGATGAACTGCCTATTTAGAAAGAAAGGAATATAACTATGGAGAAAAACTTAGATTAACCAACCTAGCGATGATAATGTCTTATGTTCTGGATATTGTTTTCTCAGTCTACACCCTCGTTTCATTTTACTCAGTCACTGAGTAAAATTGAATTCTTATCTCTTTTTTCTCACACGGAAATGTTACTCAACTTTCGTAAAATGTGAATAAGTTCAAAACTTGAGTAGATCCACTTTTTACGAAAATTGAATAACTTTTTCGTGAGAACAAAAGAGATAGTATTACATATGAAAGAAAGTGTGTTTTGAGCGTGTAGGTTAATTTGTAGTATTAGATAAACTCTAGATTTGAAAACCATATCCAGGAATACCAAACTTTCCAGTCGATAATCATTTAAGTAATGTCTTACTTTCGCATTTTTCATGAACAAAGAGTAACATTATGCCAAATGACCACTTGGATTCTATGTTATTTCAAAAGTGTTATGCCAAATGGTCATTATGCCAAACGGCATTATGCCAAACGGCATTAATCCAAATGACCACCTACCTCAAGTTATGGTTATGCCAAATGACATTATGCCAAACGACTTTATGCCATATGGGCTGCCCCCTTCAACTATACTATGACATCGACCAGCATCTCCAGAGTCAGTACCGTCAGTACCGGCTGCCGTGGAATGACCCTATTCGGCTGCCACCCTACGAGCATTGATGTTATTTGATAGACCAGCCGACTCTGTCTAGTAGGAGAGTACTTTTGCAACGCCTGTTTATATTTGACATCATTAATAACAACGTTGACTGCCCGGCACTGTTGAGTAACATTAACATCAACGTCCCAGATAGAAGAACTCGACGCGCTGATTTTCTCCGTATTCCTGTTCACCGTACTCATTTTGGACAGAACAATCCGCTTGATGTCTGTTGCCGTCTTTTTAACGAAGTTTTTGACCAATTTAATTTTAATACGTCTAAGTCAATATTTAGGAGTAGAATTAGTTAATAGCATCTGTCTGTACCAGGGGGTGAGTAACTCTGCCACGATGTGTTTGTGTTGATCGTGTACGAATGTGTTTCTGGGGTGGCAGAAGGTGTTTTTGTGTTTTCACAAACTACAATCGAAAATTTATGCTTATTGGCAACCATGCACGGGGTTCAGACGTTTAATACATGCTCACATATGCATCGTCTGAATTACATTCGTGTAAGCGAGAGGGAAATAAAAACAAACAATCGATTCGTGTAAGTGGTGCCAGATATGAATATATCTTTCATGTGGTGGCGAGTGTGTTTGAAGTGTGGCGGATTGTGTTTTTTAGGGTGGTAACACAAGGTGGTCGAGTGGCTAGTCCTATGTGAAATTTCCTGGAGAACCGAATAGAGGTTAATTTATATACCGCGCGGCTCAATGAACAAAGATTAAGCTTATTTTACCCCACTTCCTCTTATATTAGGGAACGTCCATTTATTACGTCACGCAAAAATTGACTTTTTATAAACCCCCCTCCCTCCCCTGGTCACGTTTTTTGTATGGACCTTCAAATTTTTTTGTATGGATCGTCACGTTTTCTCAAACCCCCCTCCCCCGCTATTGTGTGACATAATTAATGGACCTTCCCTTATTGGGATAAATAATTCAACAATATGGGTTGAACTGGGGTGAAATCAGCCATATCTTTGTTCACAGAGCCGTGCGGTGGTTGAAACAACCTCTTCGATTCCCCAGACAATTTCCAAGCGGAAATGGCCTTGTTTACAGGCCGCAATTAAAAGCGACAAAAATTACAGATTTTTTCCTTAGTTTTCATCAGTTTTTGGCTTCTGCGACACCGGCTTCTGCGACATTTTTCCCTGCCGAATCTCCCTATCCCTAGCAAAGGAAAATAACAAGCTGATATCATATACGTTACAAGTTCTGTTATCCCAGTTATCAAAAATCGGGCGACTACGATGGGCTGGGCATGTCGTAAGAATGTCGGACGACAGCCCTGTTAAAATGGTTCTCGAAAACGAACCGTCGGGTACAAGAAGAAGAGGCGCGCAACGAGCAAGGTGGATCGATCAAGTAGAAGGCGACCTGCGGACCCTCCGCAGACAGCGAGGCTGGCGAGTGACAGCCATGGACCGAATAGGATGGAGACAACTTCTTTGTACAGCAGAGGCCACGCCGGCCTTAGTCTGATTGGTAAGGTAAGGTATGTGGTTACCAGGCAACATGGACAGCTAAGATCGAAGCAATTCAAAGAAGATTCGTGAGATATGCCCTGCGTGAACCCGTTGAACCTTCCACGATATGAAGATAGATGCAGATTGCTGGGACTACAGACATTATTGAATATGGCGCAAGCTGTTTTCGTTGCCAGTACAACTACAAGTGGAATTGACTCATCGGAGCTATTAAGACAGCCCAACCTCTACGCTCCTGAACGAAAGCTTCGCCAACGGGACTTCTTGCTGCTTGAACCCCGTAATTCATTATATGGACTTCATGACCCTGTCCGCTTCATGTCAGCTAGGTTCAACGTTGTCTATTTTCTGTTCGACTTCAATTGTACTCTGGCAACATTCAAGCGCAGACTGACAGAATGGCATGGATAGTACGGAAAGGATAGATTAATGAGCAAGTTTTTGTTCCTCCAATTGATTGACGACGACGACGACTGCTCCGAACTATGGATGTTTCTTTTTTTAATACTTTGACCATACTCTACGTTTGTAATCTTGTTTATTTTAATTATGTTTATGAATGTGCAACCAAGCAATGTTTTGTATTGTATTGTATTTTACTGAATTGTATTGCAAAGATATGGGGTTTTTACACCAAGCCAAAACGGCGTTTCCCCGTCATAAACAAATTCCTTAAGACCACCTTAACTTAGATGGAATATGTAAAATAATAAATAAATAAATAAATTTAAGTTCCTGCCCGTTCCTGAATTGATCCCGACGGGTATTCTGAACTCTACTAGAGGATGAAACACTGCTGCAAGTACGAGAGACGGCGATGGTGCAGCTACCAGTAGAGGCGGTGTGCGGCCAACAACTGCCGTTCGGACCTTCGGAAGCGCAGTCAATCTTTCTGCCATGGAGAAGCTCAAAGGAAGACCGTACTGTACAGCGTAGGCATTTTCAACGATACATGAAGATACGTGGCGTGCAGTGAAACCCCTGGAGAATACGGTTGCTGATCCGGACATGAACAATCGGGCGTTGGTGACCATTTGTATGAGACTGGAGAAGCACAACTTCAGCCTTTTCATGAACGTACAAACCGAGGAAGCATGGAAGAACTTACAAAAAGCTTTCCAGGACGATGCATTGGTTCGGCGTTTTGATCTTCTGGACAAACTGACTTCCATCAAGCTGGACGTATGCGGAACTTACGTGGACCAGTTGCTGACAACGGTGGACGATTTGAGTGGAATTGGTTTCGAAGTCAAGCTAATACCAACAATCAATATGTAACTAGTGATTTGAAATTGGTTCACTGTTGTAGAACCCCTTGGTCCGAATTACACCTTGAAGCCAGCACCTTGTTATACATATTTGCGCCTTTGTTTTGATTTGCGGTTATTTGACAGAGTATTTGAGAGTGTGTTCATGTGAGTTCATTATAAGGGGCATTATTGATTGGGACCGAGCTGGGACGATGTTCTAGTACTGACTGAGCCAGAAAATCGTTTTGTATGGGACCTACTGGTCTTAGAGTTAGTCTATGCTAATACCCCTTTCGCACCCAGGTTCGCACTACAACCTATATTACGTGATATAGAGAATCTTGATATCAAACGCCATGCAAATTACTGTTGTAGTGTGAACGGTGTGCACCGTGTCCAATATATTCTCATACACTTTTTCCTTGCATTGGTGTCGTGCAACTACTCAACAAGCTTCACGTATGTGTTGGTGTAGTTTGCACTATGTTTATACAAAAGCTTTTAGGTTATGTCCGATTGTTTTCATTCGGTGTTTATCTTTTACCAGCGATGGAGGAGTTTCGAGCTGTGGTGATAAAAAAGTTTTTGAAAGGTGAGCGCCCGGACGCTATTTTCAGAAATTCGAAAAACCTCGGAGTAAAGCGGGATTTTGTGTACCGAACCTGCTCGTTGGATGACCGGAAGAGATCCGGTTGTACTCGTATGTTACGGACAGCACGAGTTGTTAAAGTGGTCAGGGATCGGATTAGACGAAAATCACAGCGCGTTGGATTTTTCTTACATCACACATCAAACCGCTTTAAATTAGAATTTCATTTGAATTTGTTAGAAGCATTTTAAAATGTTCGTCCTATACTTTAACATGGGAGCTGTCAAATTTATCATTACTCGGTGTCTTCTTCTTTTTTCAACCTGAATTCGTCAATTTTGAAATTGTTTTTCAATAGTTACGCTTGTCAACATTTAAATAAAAAATATATGCCGGTATATTATTATATTTACTATTCAACAATGCTATAATCCACATACCCCTATAATACCCTATGATTGTATATTGTATGCGCTATAAAACTTAATTTTTCAACTGGTTCCAGTCTACCGATGATGGAAAATTGGCTCTAAATCGCTACTCGATTGTCAAGTCTCAGCGTTTGAAAGTTTGTGTGGCAAAAAATCAATTACCTCAGTTAAATTCACTTTAAATGATCCATGTTTTCGGGAGGAAATGCTTCTGCTCAATTAATGGCATTTGTTTCATGATTATTTCCACAATTCAGCATTCATAATAAACGTTTGAAGCGATTTTTTTAATCTGAACCTATGCCCGCCTATAGAAAGATCAATAGTGTTACGTCATCACTCGTCGGCTCAGCAATGTTTACATTATTTTTGCTTCCAATACAAGCTAGCAGTGTGCTGCCCCAGACCTTATATAGACGTCATTGGGAGGGGGGGGACTCAGTTATGATTTTTGCAGCATACATCTGGCACCACTGCGAAAAAGTCGGTGACAGTAGTCATAAGGGGAGAAGATTAACGAAAAATGTTGCTATTGTGCCGTATATTATTTTTTTAAATAGTTTTCCTCTAGAATAATCACCGTAACTACGAGTGAAAGATATTTTAAATCATTGTATCGTCTGTTTTCAATCCCGTCTTCAAAATGTTTGTGACTGAAAGTAGGAAAAATTATCGAATTAGTGTTAACTGATCGGGTGGTTTGTTTTGTTTTGGCTTTTAATTTTATGTTTCTGGCTGGAAGACGATGGAATCCGGGATTGCTGTGAGTATTTTAAATTTGCCGGTTGAATGTTAACTGTTTAATAATTGAAATGGTGCATGGTAACTACTAGGCTTTCGATCCGAATGACTTGATTAGCTACTCTCCAGAGGAATCCGAGGATGAAGAGGAACCTCCGCCAGAATCGGACGCTGCTGTGGCAGCAGCAGAAGCAGTGCCGGAACCTGTTGTTGTTTCGCAGGACAACCAAGCTGAAGCTGTTTCGGCAATCGATTTAGCAGCGATTTCCGGAGAAGAGATTCAGCTAACAGTTCCATCCGTTTCCGTCGGCACTGCAGCAGGACAGTTGCGCAATCCCTTGCAAGGTGCACAGTTCAAGTGCAAGTTTTGTCCGGCGTTTACCACCACGGCGGAGGATTTCATCAAACATTTTATTATGCACTTTGGACGGAATCGGATATCGTACAAGCAGATGTCCCAGGAAGAAGCTCGTGCTCTGCCTAATGCTTGTGAAAAGTTTGTCTGCGGTATTTGTGCTCGGTGTTTTGAAGGGCGGGATGATGTGAAGGAGCATATGATCAAGGATCATGGGTTTAAGGAAGCTAAACCCAAGGCATCCGTAGATGCGCCCCCACCAACGGTTCCCACCACTTCCGGGGTCAAAAGGAAATTGGATGACGAGTTTGTTGATTCCCAAAAGCTTGACCTGAGTGGAGCGAGTTCGTCAAGCTCGACGGATGAGGAAACTAAAGAGAACAAAGCTCCCTCATCTTCGAAAATGTCCGTAGCAGTAGTTCCTCAAACCGCCGGATCAGGAGCATCCGTGGCGGTGGCGGCGGCAGGAACAGCAGTTGCTGTCGTCAGTCCTATCGCTCCGCCGCCAGTAGTCTGTGATAGTGATACGCCAAAATCATCCGGGAATCAAGCGTCTGTAGTGGGAGGACAATCGTCTGATCCGACAGGCGGTGTTGTAATTTCTGCGCCCATAGTTCCAGTGCAGGCGTCAAAATTGGCCGATGGGGAGGATGCCGAATTGGACGAATTCCTTCAACCGATGACTCTTAAAACCTTGAAGTTGAAACTGTTGGCCGGATTGAAGCTGAAGTGTCCTCAAAAAGGTTGTGTGTACAAGTTCGAAACGCGAGCTAAAAGGGATATTCATCTCAAGTGTCATAATGTGGAACCGGTGCTGATTGGACCCGGTGGACCACTGCCCAGTGGCACTGGTGCCGGGAAGGAGGAAAAGAAGGACAATTTCAAGTGCTACCAGTGTGGGACAGAGTTTCCCCGGTGGAGGGAATGCTCCCAGCATCTGTGGAAGCAGCATAAGATCGATGTGAATATGCTGAAGTGTCCGGTTTGTGATGTGCGGTTCGATTTTGCCGGTAGGTACGGGGATGAGGTGATGTTTGCGGGAAGTTATGTTTGAAATGTTTTTCCTCTTCTTCTTTTTTGCAGTGAAAGTGTACCGGCATTTGCAAACGCATCGTCCGGTGAAGGCCTACACGTGTCCGTCGTGTAGCAAATCGTTTGCGACCCATTCTCAGTTGTTGGTTCACGAGGCGCTTCATAAGAAGCAACTTATGCAACGAACCAAGCAGCAGATTGCCGTCGCCAAAGAAGCAGGTGCTGGGGAAGACGGGAAGGAGGGCGATGCCGACAATGAAGGAAACGGAGACGATGAGGATGACGAAGAGGCAAAAGAGGCTGAAGGGAAACCGAAGGCTGAAAAGTTACCGTGGTATGCCGAGAGGAAGTGCGACATTTGCGGTCACATGTTTAGCACTTCGAAGATCCTATCCAAGCACATCAAAACAGTTCATCATAAAATTAAGCCCTTCATATGTAGCGTTTGTGGATACAAGTCGGCTCGGAAGGTTACTCTGACGGTGAGTGCGGGCCAGGTAAATTTATTCCATAGTTACTATAGACTTCTTTTCCCTTTCGAAGATTCATATGCGTCAGCATTCGGGTCAAAAACCTCTGGAGTGCAAGGAATGCCCTTTCCGTACGGCAGATCCCAGTGCGCTCAAGTACCACGAGAAACGCCATTCTAAGGTAGGCTATCGATTGGGATACGTAGTTACAATATACTTCTGTTTTCCAAACCTCCCCAATAGGACAAATGGTACGAGTGCAAGTTCTGCGGTCTCCTTACAATCCAAGCCAGTGGTCTTAAGACCCACATTCGTCTGAACCACCCAAAGGAGTACGAATCGCTGAAGTGTGATTTGTGCAACTTCACCTCAATCAATGCGGAATTGCTGGCCCGACACAAAAGCGACCACAAGGCCGGCCTGATCAAGAGTGAAGATTCGCATGATTCGGTCTCCTCGAAGCGTTCCAAAAATGCACCGGAAAGCTCGTCCGACTGTTTTCTTCCGATCGAAAGTACCGATTCGGTCGTACACGATGCCGGTGGGTTCACCATTCCGGCAGTGATCAACGCTCCGGTCGCTCACTCGGAGGAAACACAGTTTCCCACTTGATAGAAGGTTTGTGAACACATACACACACTCACACATTTTACACCCCTACGAATACGAATACAGATTCTCCATACATGTATGTTAGCCTCTACAGCAAGCAAACAATTTATATACTACGCATGCATATGAAAGTCAGCCGCTTCAAAAGCCGTTTTTATTTATTAGAATTTTTTAAACGCAACATATTACACAATCTAGTAATATTGGCCGAGTAAAAAGTGTTTAACTCTCAATATCTTGTCAGATCAACACGTTCAGCTTTTCAATCTCTCGTTCCTAGTTTGAAGAATCTCTCTCACAGCACCTTCGTCAGTGTTCTTGCCTCCGAATGTGGTGCCTCGGCGAGAAACACCTGTTGTCCGTGTTCATCTCGGAAATCCGCATAGGCCAACACACAGCAGCATTCCATCCCTAGCTTCTCAAACAGTTTCACCGAGTAGACTCCCGTCGCATCCGTACTCACCACCTGAATCGCGCACTTTCTGGCGTACTCGAACTGTTTCTCTACCATTATCCGACCCAGCGCTCTCCCGCGGAAATCCGAATCAACCGCCAAACAGTGCACGTGATATGCCCGGTCGACTGCGAATCGTTCGAAGATGTTCGCTTCCCTCGATAGATGAGCCAACAGCCGCAGGATATCGGCAAACTTCTTCGTTTCGGTTCGCTCGGCCGCATCCAGCAACTGGTCGGCTTCTCCGCGCTCGATCAAAGAACCTGCGGAAATTCCGATTATTTTCCCGCTTCCTTCCTGTATGGCTAGCCAAACGAATCCGTTCTCGATGAGGGATAGCGCGAAATCCATATCGTCCTTTGTAACATCCTTGCCGAGATGATAACTAATGGTCAACGGTTCCTCGGGATAGAAAAATCGCTCCAGAGCCTCTCGGAAGGCTTCCCTATCCGCTGGGATGGCCTGCCGGAATTGGATACCGTCAACCTCGTTGGGCGCTATCATCTCTTCAAGGATGAACTAAACTCACAAGGGTTAAAGCAAAGATTGAGCTTAATCTAATCGAGCGAAAGATTAAAACGACAATGATGATTCGCGTTGCAGCTGAAAGGCGGAAAATATATCTATCATGCTAATCTCACACCAATCTCTCTATTAGGCACTATCGTAGAACAAGATTAAAATCGCTTTGCTCTAGAGTAGTTTCTCCAGTTTTCAGCTGAAATGAGAACATGGGGAATTACAACCAACATTACATAGATTCGGTTGAACTGTTGCGATGCGGCGAGAGATAGCATCAGTATTTTCCCACGGCACCACGTTGCTAAACATGGGGAGGGGGTTATTCCGAGAGTCGAAGTGACTTTTGTTATTTGATGAAGTGAGAAAAGTCACGTCACAGTGAAGCGATTCTCAATTTGCTTTTGCACAAAAGAGTTGCATCACTGCGAATGATTTTTCGCACACTTCGACTCTCGGAATAACCCTCATGGTTGCTTATAGATGCTCACAACACTCAACGGGCTTCACCGCGTGGGTCAGGCAATATTTATTTACATTGAAGTAAGCGCTTTAATGTATTTTAATTTATGCAGATAAGGTAGACATATGTTGTCTAACTAAAGCTAGTTTTCAGGTTCGAGAGAAAATTGTTCTACTAACAATAAATGGAGTTGTCGATGTTGGGATTTGGATGTTAGGTTACTTTGATATTATCGTTCTACGTATAACTGTCCCATGTGCTATGGGATTCTCTAGATGTATGGAACAGTTGGGGCTAATCATAAATCACCTAGACATTTCTTGGGGGATACATTTTTTTTTAATTAAATGAAGAAAAGTATACGAGGAGGGAGGGGGAGGGGGTTCTGAGAATTTCGAAAATGAGTTCACGTGGCTTATGAACAGGACCTTATGCTTATAATGGTATAGATCGCAGTTAACCTTTTCCCATTTTTAAAAGGTTTGATCGGATCTAGAGCAATAGTCGAGATCGACTCATTTGTCAAGTACTGCAGAGCAAATAATAAATCATTGATAATTGGCTGTGATGCCAACGCACATCATACCGTGTGGGGTAGTACGGATATCAACAGTCGAGGGGAGTGCTTATTGGAATATCTCTCATCAAATAATATGAATAGGAAATCAAGCAAAGATGGGACTGATATGCGTTTCACGGCAGTATAGGAGTGCAATAAAGAAATAAGAAAATCTAAACAAAGATGCTGGGTTCTAACGTGTGAAAACATAAGCAGTAGTCCGGAAGTCGCAAGACTTCAGAGGGCTCTTGCAAAGGATCATACGATTGAACTTGGGAATCTGAAAAATGAGGATGGAGATTTTACAAAAACTCCTAGTGAACCGTTAAAGCTGATTATGGAAACACATTTTCCTGGATCAGTTTTTTGTGCAGACCCAATCAGAGATGGATCACTTGAAGGTGAAAAAAGTTCTACAAGGACATCTCAAATGTCTACTAGAGCGAAAATTGCTGCAAATGACTTGGCTGACAAAATCTTTAAGAAAGCCTGGGTAGAAAATGCGTTGAGATCTTTTCAGCCTTATAAATTTGCAGGAATGGACGGGATATTTCCAGCATTACTTCAAAACGGCGAAGCAGTGTTGATCTCGCCAATAATTGAGATTTTTAAGGCAAGTTTAAGACTCAACCATATTCCAACTTCATGGACACAAGTAAAAGTTATCTTCATACCTAAAGTAGGAAAGCGAGACAAAGCGCATCCTAAATCATACAGACCCATTAGTCTTTCATCAGTCCTATTAAAGACTATGGAAAAAGTGTTGAATGATTATATCAATTCAAATTACATGAACAAGCATCCACTATCTGAGTTCCAGTTTGCTTACCAGGCTGGTAAGTCAACAGTTACGGCACTGCATAGAGTGGTTTCAAAAAGCTCTATCGGTAAAAGAAATAGCACTTTGTTCTTTCTTAGATATTGAAGGAGCTTTCGGCAACGCTTCCTATTCATCTATGGCTCATGCCATGAGGAAAAGGAACTTTGACATGAACATAATTAATTGGGTTCATACCATGCTCGCAAAAAGCAGGGCTGGTAGCAGGTCACTTTTTAGTGACTTGGTCACTATTTTGAGTCTAGTCACTAAAAAGTCACTATTTGCATCCAAAAGTCACTAAAGTCACTATTTTTCGGGAAATGGTCACTAAAGTCACTATTTTCGCACCGCCAATTGTAGACGAAATACGCGTATCTGTCAATATAAGCAGAGGTAGTTGGAATTAAATAAAAATTACTAATCTTTCTTCTCATTTTCTAGTAAGATTTGATTGTTCGTATCCAGACAGTCAAGCAAACTCAATTCGATCATAGGTGAAATCGGGATACAGTGCAATTCGACCAGTTTGTAAAAGCGTTATAATTCAGAATCCTATTAAAATTTCGGAGACATATAATCTTAGTTATGATACAACAGATTTAAAAAATTCATAATTCATCAATTATTTATGTTCATTCTGACTTTACTTGACTGCTGCCAAACCGAATATTTTTTGGCAAAGTTGTAAGACTTGTTAATTTTAGTTTGATTTGAATGTTTTTGATAAAGTTTATGAGCTATTGATAAGCATATTGATCTATTTGAATGCTTTTTTTTTCTAAGGTTTCTTCTAGAGGGAAGAACCACTCATACATCTTAGGTACGCTGGAGAGGTTGGTGCGAACCATCGTCGGTCGAGTTTGTAAGCCTAATGTGTGGCTCGCGAATACTTTACTTCCATCTTTAGGACAATATTGAGAACTTTCTACATGCAGAAAAAGTGTATGTTGGGGATGAAACAATGGCAGAGCTGGTTAAATTAAAGGAAATCGACAAACTCCACTTTTTCAAGAATGCAAATAAGCATTACGTATTTACGTTGCTGCTGGTAAGCACGTAATCAAAAACTATAAGGTACAGCTTCATTGGGTTGTTCGAAATGATAACGTAGGACTACGATACTAAATGTAAGCCATTTAGATGGTTTAATGCAATGTTCTTTGAATCAACCCTTTCAGGCCTAATTCATTCAGCCAATTTGGTGAATTCTGATTGATTTGGTGCTCAATAACATAGAAATGATTGAAATAAGTAGGAAATATTTGTTTGAGATGTGCTGGGTTGTCCAAACTGCCCAGGAGTTAAGAACTTAAGATCTACAGTTATAACAGAAGCTTTATCCGCTATACAATGTTTTGATATGTATTCAAACATATTCAATGAATGTCATGGAAGACCAACTGACATTATGAGATATGGGATATTCGATGCAAAACAAACTAATTTAACTTTGTAGCTCTAGGCCAAAAAGCTACTGTTACAATTGCAGACCTTAAGTTTTGAAGGACAGTTTTAATGACCTGAAACTAATGATGTCTGTGGGTGTTTCAGAATATTCATTGAATAGGGTACAAGCCCATACATTATTAACATTTTTCTATCTAATAACTACAATAGGCCATAGTAGGGAACATAGGATATTCTTGTGAAAACATGGTTCGTGTTTCTTTGTGAATAGCTACTTCATACCGTGTAACTATTTTCTCAACATCTAAAATGCATCATTATGCATATCGGTTAAATTTAAGCTAATTCAGGTTATTCGAAGATCATGAAGATATTTTGTTCAGCTTCAGCAGTGAAAGCAAAGTGGCTAAAAAGTTGAGGAAATTGAAAATATCACTGAAGTATATAACTATTGATTGATGAATAATGCCTCAACTGCAAGAACTGAAAGAACTAGGCTAACATTACATTCCGTTACCCTATGTTTGAATATTTGTCGTAGCTTTGTATACCCCAAAAGGCTACGGTTACTACTTTACATCTTAAATCCTGAACTCAAGGTCAGTTTTTATGAACCTGAACATCCCGAGATACTCTGATCATGACTGGTGAGCATACAGCAGCTTCACTGAATGTGTTTGAATGCATATCGTTACCTTTCATTACAAAATATTCACTGAAAATGCTTGAATACATGACGTTACTTTGTATAGCCCAAAAAACTACTGTTTCTACCGTAGACTTCAAGTTCTAAACTCCAGGAAGGTTTGGATTACTTAGAGGATCTAAAAGATATAAAATAATGACTGAGCCTTCCAAAAGATTCATTGAATATGTGTGAATACATATGGCCATCATACAAAGCTCAAAAAACAACTGTTACAACTGTAGATCTTATGTTTGGAACTTAAGGACAGTTTTGAGTACCTAGAAAATCCCAACATTGTTGCATTATGTATGTTGGCCTTACACAATATTCAATTAATATTGTTAAATACATATTGTCCCTTTGCACACTCCAAACACCTACTGTCACAATTGTAGATCTTGTGTTCTGAACTCAAGGATAGTTTCGATGACCAAGACCATCCCCGTTTATCTCATGTTTTTTTTATGCATTCAAAAATATTCACTGAATATGGTTGAATATGTAGCTTAACTTTGTATAGCCCAAAAAGCTATAGTTACTACTGTAGATCTTAAGTTCTATACTCAAGGACATTTTGGATGACCCACAAAGTATAAGGAGTATTGGAAGCAGTTGTTTATTAAGAAAACGGCTGTAGGTGAGCCTGAATACCCTCAGGTGATTGAGGTAGTGAAAACAGCTTCACATGAGAACAGCTCAAAAAAGGAATTGAGAAGCAAGTGCAGGAGGTTGTGGAGGGAAAAAAGTCGCTTAACTACAGGCTTCTTTACGAAAAAAAAATTAAAAAGTAACGCTGTTCCGCAGTATTATTCATAACTGCAAACGGGGGTGATCTAAGTGATCAGTTCATTTTGCTGTACTTAAACAACTAATGTATAAAAGATTTTTAAAAAGTAGTAAAATTTTGAAATCATTTTTTAGTCACTATTTGGTCACTATTTTTATTATTTTAGTCACTAAAGTCACTATTATTGATCCATAAATCCGCTACCAGGCCTGAAAAAGAGAAATCACTTCAGAGCTGGAAAGTTCGTCTATTACAATACGGGCAACGAAAGGTTGTCCCCAAGGAGGAGTCCTCTCACCACTTATGTGGTCCTTAGTTCTAAGAAGCTTAGAGGAAAAAGGTTTCAAGGTTGTAGGTTTTGCAGACGATATAGTCATTATAGTGAGGGGAAAATTTGACAACATCATTTCAGAAAGAATGCAATGGGCCCTAAAATTAACCCAGTCTTGGTGTATCAGGGAGGGCCTTAGCATTAATCCAGCAAAAGTAGTAATTGTACCTTTCACTAGGAAAAGGAAGTTTAGTCTAAAAGCGTTCCAGCTAGGAGGATTAAAGATCCATCTTAGTGAACAGGTTAAATAGTTAGGAGTGATACTGGATGCCAAACTGAACTGGAATGCTCATCTTGAGTGTGTGATCGGTAAGGCAACCAGTGCTTTCTGGATTTGCTCAAAAACATCTGGCAGAACATGGGGTCTAAGACCAAAAATGATAATGTGGATTTATACATCAATAATACGTCCAAACGTATCGTATGCTTCTCTTGTGTGGTGGCCAAAAACAAAAGAGGCTACTGCACAGAAAAAACTTACAAAACTTCAACGGCTAGTATCCATTGCTATTAAGGGAGTGATGCGCAGCACTCCATCAAATGCGTTGAATGCAATCCTAAATCTGCTGCCTTTGCACGAATACGTGCAACTAGAAGCGGAAAAGAGTATGCTTAGACTTAAACGGTTGAAAACTTTTGTGTCTGGTGACTTAATCGGTCACCGGAGCATTTCACAAAGTAGAAATTAGACGAAAAATTAGTATTCTCCATTTAATTCCAACTACCTTTGCTTATCTTCGACAGATACGCGTATTTCGTCTACAATGTGCAGATTTCTTCAGTGTCTCGTACTAATAACTCGACTTAAAGAAAACCTTCGCCACCTGCCGTATATATACTATTTTCTAAATACAAAACATTTACCTATCATTATTTTGCTTATACCTATCTTATTATTATTTTGTTTATACCTATCCTGAGTCAAAAACAAATGTACTTAATATCACAAATGGTCACATACTCGGGTCTACTAATAGAGCTAATTTAGGATATACAAAACAATCGTTTTTAGAGAGAGAAAATGCATGCTAGCTACTTACGTTTAGTTTTCTTCTATCATTAATTTGCCCGTACTAGTTACAACAATCAGTCCGTACTAGATGTAATTACTGTAAATGTGTTTTGTTAGGTTAATTTTTTGCATGAATTATTTTTAATATTAGCATAGAACATGAGTAGATGTTGCATAAGTTAATTGAGTTGCTTTATTAAAAAATTTACGCATGGTTAACAAATCCATATGAAAATGAATTAATCTTCTCGTTGTTTTCCCCCAAAAATGCTTAATTCCGATGTTCCCTGATTTCACATTCGTTGAACCATACTAAATAACCAATTCGTTTTGATAATATCGCTTTCTAATGACTATATATCTGTTTCTTTTTTGGTATACTGGAGTCAACAGGAAAGCTGGATCCGCATCATTAACCTTATCTCTTCAGACACTTGAGAAGTGGCAAATGCTTTCAAAATTTTAATCGACAATCAGTGGATGAGATCGAAGAGCAAGTTGGATGGCAATTACTTGCGGTACCAGTGCACCAACAACCAATAGGAGATGAAACAGATGAGAACTAATTCATACTTGAACTTATACATTGCAATAATGTACTAATCACCAAACTATTATTCCGTTTTCGTTGCAGCAATCCATCGCCGCTCTCTCTCTCTCTCTCTCTCTCTCTCTCTCTCTCTCTCTCTCTCTCTCTCTCTCTCTCTTGCCTCACTTTCTGCATCCTATTATCCTCTAGATATAGAATTTCCTTCACTCTGACTATCCCCTATTTTCTCAACTTCTACCCTGGTACTGTATAGACAGTGATTTTCGTCGCTGGAGACTTGGCCGTATGACCCCCTTCTGTGCTTGAAAATAAAATGTTGTGAAATAATTTTGCTTTGTTGACGGTGTCTATCCCGTCCCCTCGGTGTAAGGCTCCCACACTTTAGGGGCGGTTCCTTAATGAGTTTCACTTATTCTTTCGACCAACATGGACTTAGGGTAGGGAACGGCTTCAGCTTCCCGGGACCCTATACCATGCACGGGGTAAACTAGTGTACGTAGATCGCATTAACTTCTCCTAGCAAAATTCAAATGAGTTTTTTAAAACGTTTTATGTGAAAGGGTGCATGGATTTTATTTTTTCATAAAAAGGTTAGTATTGGATTTTTTGTATCTTTTCATGAAATAAAACGATAAGTGTAAATAAGAGGTTTTATGTGTACTATCATGAAAACTTCATCACTTTTTGAAGCTTTTGCGGGAATGGCAAAAATGATCTGAAATATTCAAAATAAACACTGTTAACATGACACAGAAGAACATCTATAGTAATGTATTACCATAGGCTAACTCTAAGACCAGTAGGTTCCGAACAAATACGATTCTTTTCTTGGCTCAGTCAGTACAAGCACATCGGTCCCAAGCTTAATAATGCGCCCCTAATAATGACCTCACACGAACACACTCTCAAATGTTCTGTCAAAATAACACAGCAAATCAAAACAAAGGCGCAAATATGTACATCAAGGTGCTGGCTTTAAGGTGTACTTCGGACCAAGGGTTCTACAATAGTGAACAAATTTCAAATCTCTAGTTGCATATTGATTGTTGGTATTACCTTTAAAAAAATCAGTGACTTCCGCTGGCAAACCAAGTACCTCAACCACCACACGGTAAACTTCAGTTTGCTTCTCCATTTAGCAGTTTTTTTTCTCTTCTAGAACGACAATAAATTTCCCCCTATCCCTATCCAATGCACGGAAGCTAATGGGACAACAGAAGATTAATCACTAATAAAATCCTATCGCACACATGAACGGTAGTAAAAAAATAGTTTTAAGCACCAAAATATTTTTGGCCACCTATTTGTATGGGACCTTCCCACAGTGCAACGGGGCCCGCTAGTGGAAGTGGCGGCAAGCTATACGGATTAGTATGCACGAACGCTTAGGCTGAGTAGGTTCTCACTCAGCTTAGATGCAGATCGGTGGTTAGTTGCCTGCCAGAGTCGGGACTGAATTCTAAAAGTTGACGGTCACTTAGACATCCTTATGCAAAACGCTGTTCGAAACGGTTTGCAATTAATTGGTAAAGGGTTTATCCTTGAGCAGCACTCCGCTAAACTGTTTTGAGGATTCGTTCAAGACGTGGACCAAAACGGAACGTTTTCCGCCTTGGTTTGGCCCTCGCAATCACCGGATCTAAATCCAATCGAACTGCTCTGAGGTGAGCTGGACGGTAACACGAGAAAAATGCGTCCTCAGAACCTTGAACACCTGTGGGAGTGCTTACAAATAGCTTGCAAAAACGCATTGAACGAATGCCGAAGTACACCTTGCACTAATTTTTGCGCTTTTTGGTACTAGTATCTTTGTTGTTGTTTTGATTCGCTATGTTATTTTAACACAATATTTGAGGGTATATAAGGGGCGAATCAGTAAACTTGGGACCAGTGTGCTAGTACTTCCTGAGCCAAAAAAATATATTCATTTTCTTCATGACTATCCACCCGCTGTTTGTAGTGCTGTCATGAAAGTAAACGGCGGATATTTCGCGGAATCGAAAATTTAATTGATAATTACTACATACTTCAAATTTTCCTACGGTACATAAAATGTCCTACCTTTGAGTACAGAGAACAGACATCAAAGTTGGAGTGCCCTCCGTGTGTAAATTTCTGTAACTGCTATTTTAAAAATACACCTCTTTTCCGTTAGTTTTGGTGAATCGTATGTTGATGGCACCACATGCGTGCCTCTAGATTTGATAGTCTGTCAATTTTAGTTTGGTGAAACCTAGACTAGGCAGTGCTGATGTTTCAACGGTTTGCTTTTAAAAATTTACACAGTAATTGGGGGGAACAATGTTCGTGCCTGGATGTCTGTTCTCTGTGGTTTGCATTAAAAAATGGATTTTTTTTTCGGATGATGACAAAAAAATGGCTAAGACAGATAATTTGTTTTGATAAATTTCCCATGGCAGGTAATTATTTATGTTTACTTTCAAAAAATTCTATGGCCCCACGACCAGTTAACCGGAACTTTCGCCATGGCGGACGAAAACATGCGTGAAGGCATGTTTTTGAGTTCTTTCTTCATTTTATTTATCAATTTCTCCTCAGTTTTCGCGACAAAATTGTTGGAGTAGATTTTAAGCTACAGGTTGTCCCAGAAATTCTCGATGGGACGCAGCTGGGGGACGTTGGGCGGGTACCACATCGATATTCAGCCGCTCCGTCTCCTCCAACGATCGCTTCGTGTAGTGGGCCGACGCCAGATCCGGCCAGAACAGCGCGTCTTCGTCCTTATGGTATTTCTTGATGAACGACGCAACTTCCGGCAGGTGTTTCGTACTATAAATTTCCCCTTTCATGGCCAGTCCGGAACGTAAAGAAGAGCGGCTTTGACATCCCCTTCTCGCTGATTGTCAGCCACAGCAGACACGCCAGCCGTTTCAACCAGTTTGAGTCGCTTTGACCACTTTCGTCATGGAGTCACTCAACTGAGTAAAGTACTGGCATTGACAAGTCGACAAATCAAAAACATCCATCTGATTTGAGTCGATGTTTTTGATTTGTTGACTTGCCAATGCCAGTGATTTACTCAAATTTGAGTGACTCCACTAATGACGAAAGTGAGTCAAAAACGACTCAAAACTGAGTTGAAACGGCTGGCCGTGCACCTTCTTATGGAACTTGGTGAGTGAAATGAACTTCACCTCGGAGCTCACTTCTTTTGTAGGGGATGTAAAATACGAAATGCCCTGCCAGTCGTTGCCATCCAGGGTGAGATAGGTCTCGTCGTCCATCACGCCACGACGCGATTCGCCGGGAAAATCGAGTTGACCATCTTTCTCAGCCGCTGCCGTTGGGTCATTGCCTGCAGCTCCGAAACCAGTGGACACGACTTTCGCTTCCTCACATTTATGTTCATGTTCGGCAGGTACTTTTTCACTGTTTGGCCGGTTGAAGCGCACGCAGCGATGTAGCCTCTTCAGCATCCTTTGAAGCTTCTTGTCGCGCAGAGTCGTCCGCCGTCCGGAATAGTGCCAAGATGTTGTAGATGCCGGAACGGGCGTATCCGGCGTCCACAAAGTGCCACACGATGTCCGTTTTCGACGCGGTGGGGTACCGTTCTTTGAACGCGCACACTTCTGAACGGACTTGCTTCACTGTTTTTGTCATCACGATTAGAGTTCGACTGATAGAGCTGTCAAACTTTGTCTGCTGACTCATGGGTTACTATGATTGATGCTGCATGGATAGTTTCGTCAGTGCGGGTGAAGGCAAACGCATGCAAAATCGGCAATTTCTGTCCATCTTGTTAAATGCAAATGTTAATTTGAGATAACAGCTAGTGCTACTGCTAGTGCAGCTAACTCTAGTGAGAGTAACATTCAACAGGGATTTCTCATTACATTCCTGGTAAAAATCATCGATATTCTCTTCCATTTTTATTAGCTTCTGTACGTATCCTCTTAGAACCTAAGCTTTGTGTAAAACGAACTTGTTTAAATATATGTAGAATTGATTCGCCATGATTTTCCTTTCCAGCTAGTAATAATAACCGTACAATATTATCCAATCAATAGACATCTTCTCCGGGCCTCTAAGTCGGCCGGAAACTCAACTAATTGCTCTAACTTTGCTTCTGCTGTTGCGGCTGCCGTTGTTGCTTCTGCTACACATGTTCTATTAGTTTCTACCTAGAAGAGTTTTCAATTGAACCCGAATAAAATGTGTTAACCCAAAAACAACTTGTTAAAGTCATAAAGAACCTAGTTCGTAAATTATCTTGTTATTATCTGCGCTACCTGCTAACGTTACATTTGCCTAAAAGTTAACTGTTTGATGGGGGTTAGAGGGGTGATGAAATGAATGAAGCAAAAACTGGATGCTTCTAATTGAATGGAGGTGCATTTTTTTGTTTAGTTTCATGGGTTAAAGAACGGTGCTGCCTGAGCGCAAAAGAAATAGATTCTTCCCGCGATTCTACTCAATCGGTCGCTTCTAATGCCTACGTTTGCTTCTGATTCTTTTTTTTTCCCTAGCGGAACTGGTTATTATCAATTTTGGATTAGTTTTGTTAGATACTGATGCTGGTAGAATGGTACCGAAAAACGTAGAGAAGGGCTAGTTGCTATTTCTATAACTGTTGTGTAGTAGTTTTTGCTTTCTAGTTGAAACTGCGGTTGGATACGAGAATGGGTTCATACTCGGTTGAAAGGTGGGATCTAGGTAGGTTAATGGAAAAGGGGGAGGGTAAGACAATTTAAAACAGTAACAACAATCAACCGGGAAAGATATGTCTCTGAGTGAGCGAAGAATGCGTTCCGCGTAGAAAGGTGGGTTAGTCTATGACAACCCAGTTAGTCGTTCTAAGCATGTTAACAACGTAAAAGTGAAACTCTCTTCCTATATACTATATATCAGTTAGTAGGTAATATTATAATAAATCGTAGATTAAGGTTTTTTTTTCGTAAAAAAAAGGTCCAGCCTTTTAGCTAAGGTGAATCAGCTTGATCGGTTTGGTTTGCTCGCGGTCTTCCCGGGTTTTTGCTTTTTTTATTATCGGCTCTAAGGGAGACGACTGAGTGGTTCCGTAGGGTATTTTTCTCTAACAGAATCCCGTTTCCTACTGGTTTGATAAGAAACATTAGAATGGTTTTGTTTTTGCAACGAAAGAATTGATTTGTGGTTATTCGAGTAAGTTAAACGATGTCCACAGTTGTTCGAAAATGAAGGAGGTGAGCTGCTCGAAGAAGGACCCAGTATATTCGCAGTGTTCGGTATTGAACCATTTCATCGTTTACGACTTAATTGTATTTTCCATACATTGGAAGATGGTTCAAACCGGGAGCAAGAATATGAATTAAAAACTGGGGTTTTATTCGGCCGACTGGGTATAGGGCGTTCCGAAAAACGTGGATCTGAATGTGTGTGTGTGGCCATTGGTTAGATGTCAGGTTACCGCATATAAAGAGAATCGAAATGGCTAATCCAATATAGCATGGAATAGTTTAACACAAATTCAATGCCGGTGAAAAATGAATTGTATGTTAAATAAAGTTTTGAAAAATGACTACCGTGATGTTCCATTATTCTAATCAGCCCCTAATTCCGTTCACTTGAAACAAAAGAATAAATTATAGCTACTTGACAGGACCATTCTAATCAATATGTTATCCTATTTTTGTGTGTGATTATATGCTTTCAGAAAACTGGAATAGCAACTCAGCATGTCATGATTTACTGTTTGAATATAAATAAATATTGATAATCGTCAGGTCGGACGCCATATTTGTTGCTAGCTTAGAGGAACGAGTAACAACCTCGATCACTTTCTAAATCAATTGATAAATCTTGATAAAAATCGCAAGATTCGGTGGAAAAGCAGCAGTAACACAGGACAAAATAAAGGTATAAAATTATGATTTTCGTGTATTTTTTCTTAGTCAATGTCAAATTGCATCGGCTGTGACGAAAATAAACATGACCGGAATAAGGATGCGCACATTTTTACGAATTCCTTTTTCCAATCATCAGATTTCGACAGCTGGCAGAAACCCGATCGGAAAAATATGCGCTATGAACGTGGAAGACTCGTTGATGCTGTTAAAAATGCTGAAAGCTGGATACATTACATACAAGTGTTTGTTCAACATCACATTTTGGATAAGACATAATTAACAATAGTACGTCACAATACTCGGTTTGCGGCTGCCGCCCTCCAACCTCGGTCACGACCAATGCTCGCCAGATCACGCTCCCTCCTGGTCCGACCATCGTGCTCTCTGCGCTCCACGCCTTCTTGTGCCCACCGGATCAGTAGCGAACACCGGCATTCTTGCAACATGCCCTGCCCATCGTATCCTTCCGGCTTTGGCCACCTTCTGGATGCTGGGTTCGCCGTAGAGTGCAGCGAGCTCGTGGTTCATTCTTCGCCGCCACACACCGTTCTCCTGCACACCGCCGAAGATCGTCCTTAGCACGCGTCGCTCGAAAACTCCGAGTGCTTGCAGGTCCTCCTCGAGCATGGATCTTTTTAGACCGTTGTAGAGCCCGTAGTTGGCACGACTTCCACTGACGATGCGCCTTCGAATTTCACGACTCGTATTGTTGTCAGCCGTCAGTAAGGATCCGAGCTAGACAAATTCCTCCACCACCTCGAGGTTATCCCCGTCTATCGTGGCATTACTTCCTAGGCGGATCCGATCGTGTTCGGTTCCGCCTACCAGCATGTACTTTGTTTTCGACGCATTCACCACCAGTCCGACCTTTGCTGCTTCGCGTTTCAGGCGGGTGTACAGCTCTGCCACTGGTCCAAATGTTCTTGCGATAATGTCCATGTCGTCCGCAAAGCACACAAATTGACCAGATTTCGTGAAAATCGTACCCCGGCTCGTCGCATTACACCTTCCAGAGCGATGTTGAATAGTAGGCATGAGAGTCGTGTCGCAGTCCCCGACGGGATTCGAGTGAACTGGATAGTTCGCCCGAAACCCTTACGCAGTTTTGCACACAGTCCATCGTTGCTTTGATGAGTCTGGTCAGCTTCCCAGGAAAGCCGTTTTCGTCCATAATTTTCCATAGCTCTGTGCGGTCGATACTGTCGTATGCCGCCTTGAAGTCGATGAACAGGGGATGCGTTGGGACCTGGTATTCGTGGCATTTCTGGAGGATTTGCCTTACCATGTAGATCTGGTCCGTGGTCGATCGGCTGTCCATGAAGCCGGCTTGATAATTTCCCACGAACTCATTCGTTTTAGGTGACAGACGACGGAATATGATCTGGGATGGCACTTTATAGGCGACATTCAGAATTGTGATCACTCTGAATTTCGCACATTCCACGTTTGTTCGGTTTCCCAGATCTAGGCTATCATCCGTTGCAAGCAGGTGGCCAACTTTTCTGGGCCCATCTTGATGAGTTCAGCTGCGATACCATCTTTACTAGCTGCTTAGTTGATTTTGAGCTGGTGGATGGCATCCTTAACTTTCCTCAGAGTGGGAGTTCGATCATTTCCTTCCTCTGCTGCACTGACGTAGTCGTTTCCTCCGTTGCCTTGGCCTCCCATGCCTACATTCTCCACGCCATTCAGGTGCTCATCGAAGTGCTGCTTCCACCTTTCGATCACCTCACGTCCGTCCGTCAGGAGGCTCCCATCTTTATCCCTGCAGATTTCGGCTCGCGGCACGAAGCCGTTGCGGGATGCGTTGAGCTTCTGGTAGAACTTCCGTGTTTCTTGGGAACGGCACAGCAGTTCCATTTCCTCGCACTCCGCTTCTTCCAGGCGGCGTTTTTTCTCCCGAAAGACGCGGGTCTGCTGTCCGCTTCGGCTTATAACGTTCCACGTTCTGCCGGTTCTTGCGCCAGCATTACCGCCCGCGCTGCATTCTTCTCCTCCAGAATCGCTCTGCACTCCTCGTCGAACCATTCGTTTCGTCGACTCCGTTCCACGTGCCCGATGGTACTCTCGGCTGCGTCGTTGATGGTTGCTTTTACTGTACTCTAGCAGTCCTCTAGACTCTGTGCGTATGCTGAGGCGACATCCGGTTGCATCAGTCGTGAAAGCTCGGTGTTCAATCGGAAAAGCGGCGAATATGCACGGAATTCCAAATTCAACACTTCGCGAGAAAGTGATTGAAAGGTATTCCCGACACAATCCTGGAAAGCCAACAGTTCTCAACGAATCAGAAGAAAAGCGTATCGTTGATTGGTTGCTGGTCAGAGCAAAAACTGGATTCCCGGTGGACAAAAAGAGCTTGGTGGCATGCAAAGCGCGTTTTGTGTAGAAATCAGCACGGCCCAATCCATTCAAGAACGAAAATGAATTAATGCATTCATTGATCGCCATCCAGAAATCTCGCGACGGGTTCCAAGCGCAATGTCAAAGCATCGGGCTGCCGTTTCAGAGCCACATATCAGGTCATGGTCCGGCGAAATTCATAAATATTTTGAAGAAGAACAGCTGTCCCAGGTTTTGAAAATCCCTAAATCAATTTTTAACATGAACGAAACAGCGGTGCGAACAATTCCCACCAAGGAAGTGGTTTTAGCTGGTTCCGGCCAGAAATACGTCCATGCTGCGGTAACGCTGCTAGACAGTTGGCTCCAACGCTTATGCTGGATCCATACAAATCGCGAATGCCCGCGGAGACTGGCAGAAGTTGCCTGAAGGATGGGCCGCTGGGAAAACAGAATCAGGATGGATGAACAGGGACACAGTTTTCCTATTTCTCAAGGATGTATTTCATCCATGACTTGTTAAGCAGAAAATACCGTTCCCTGTAATAGTTTTTCTCGATGGACACAAGTCTCACGTCTCCCCTCAAACGACAGAGCTTTGCGTAGAAAAACACATAGGGGCTTATTACGGTTGTCATCTTCACGATCACTTTCACTTCACTTACACATCACCGCACTTTTTCAATGCTATTACTGGTATCACCGTGATGAAAACTGAACTCCATGAGGTGGAAGTGATAGTGAAGTGAAAATCGTAGTAGCCCTCCGAAAACGTACGGTTTGCGTCACTTTTTCGGTAGCGTGATGATGCCGTGGCAACCATAATAACACAGAGTTCATTCAAATCGTCACCTCCGATGAACGGTTCCATATTTTTTCACTTGGGTGACATTCGTAATAAGGTTTTTTGTTTTCGCTTCGTTTTCACCGTAAAATGAAAACCGTAATAAGCCCCATAATCCTGATATGTCTTCCACCGAATTCGACCCAAGTAACACAACCTCTTGGCGTCAGCTTTTTAGACCACTCAAAACTTTTTGGAATCAAGTTTCGGTAGAATGGAGGATTGAGAATAATGGTGAACTGCTTCCCAGTAAAGATATTGCACCAAGATATTAAAACAAGCTGTAGATCGAACGACCAAGCTACGATCGACCTTGATCAACGGTTTCACGCGTTGTGACTTATACCCGTTTGATCCCGATGCAGTCAACTGTGCAGCTCTTATCGGCAAACACACTGAAGCATTGTCAGCACAACCTGTGGTTTCAACAACGGAAACGAGAGAACCGGAAAATGATGCTGATGATTATTTGTAAAGCGCCTCGAATCGTTCTTATCACCGGACCAACTAAGAATGTTCGAAAGCTGTCGTTCCGTTGGAGAGTGGCATGGAGTTTATCAAGTGTGGACAACAGCTAAAGGAGCTGTGGATAAAACATCTCTCAACCAAAACAAATTCAGTCGAGTCATTGTTTCACGGATTTGTTGAAGGTGAGCATGAATCATAATTGTTTTAAGTTATGTCCTTAACATATTTTGAATATTTTTAGAAGCATCTCATCCGACTTCCCAAGCACCGGAAGGCTCAGAGGAAAGCAATCATGATGCTTTTGATGCTTCATTCGGAAAACCATCTACGTCAACAGCTGGTCCAGGAAAACGATGCTTCGAAAAGCATTCACCACCTTCGGTAGTTACTAGACAGGCCTATCGTCTACAGGGTGCGGCAGAAAATAATACGAAAATGTTCAAATTTGAGTATTGGGTTAATTCGTGTGTAAAGCTAGTGACTAATTCCTGTCGAAAGGGTATTTGTTTATGTTTACTTTGCAGTGCTGCATCCAAACATTCTATTTGTTTTATTGCAAATTCGTCATAATGTTCACGAAAGAAGTGATCACCAGTTTGTTGCTCGCCCAGAAGAAGCCGAAAGAGATTGCCAAGGTGGAAGGGTGTCATTTGGCAACAGTTTACCGCATAAAAAAGCCCTGCAGGATGGTCCTAAGCAGCGGAAGCCGGGAAGCGCTTGCACGCACGCCGAACGTGATCAAATCGGTCCGTGCAAAAATTATTCGCAACCCGGTGCGTTCCATGAGAAAACTTGCAAAGGAAGCCAATATTTCGAGAAATCCATGTGAATTCATCAAAGAAGTCCTGCATGCATCTTCCAGAGCCAGAGTGAAACGCCACTTGATTACGGACCGGGTCAAGCAACTACGAGTGACTTGTTCCAAGAGATTGCTTTCCTTGTTGAAGAAGGAGAAAATGATAATCCTGTTCTCCGACGAAAAGCTTTTCAGCATCGATGCTGTGGCCAACAGCCGCACGGGCCGGTTCATTTCACCGCAGAAAATTGAGAACGTTCCGGAAAAGGAAATTGAAATTTCAAACCAAACATCCAGCTGGTGTCATGATGTTTGGCTTGGTGGCGTCCAACGGTTTGAAAATGCCACCTGTTTTCATTGATGCTGGAGTTAAAATCATTACCGAAGTGTATATCGGTATTTTAAAGGACCAAGTGCTTCCCTGGATGAAGGCCAACTTCTCCGAGGACCTACAGCAGAATGGAGCGCCGTGCACACGTCCAATCGAACCCCACAATGGTGGAACGAAAACATGAAGTGTTGGCCGAAAGATTTGTAGCCCCTAGCGTCAGATCTTAATCCGTTGGATTATTCGCTTTGGGCATATGTTGAAGCACGAGCCTGCAAAACATCACACCGCTAGTGTGAAAACCCTGAAGTCAACCATAACACGCACATGGCAGTCAATGTCGGTGGACTCGTCCGAAAGGCATGCTTTGGCTTCCGGCGTCGGCTGGAGGATGTCAATAATAAAAATGGAGACACATTGCATCGTATTCTACTTACCAAGCGAACCACTGTGAGCATTTCATTTTCAGATTTTAATATCAAACGAAAAAACTGCTTTAAATTTTTGATGATGACGGAAAAATGATGATGAATCCTTCAACAAAGGACTTTATAAAGATAACTGCACTCGAAAATGTTGATATTATTGCTTGAATTAGTTGAAAATGGAATTTGAAAGAAATAGAACAAATTTTCGCATTATTTTCTGCCGCACCCTGTATATATGGAAAAACTTGAAAACGCGAAGAAAAAGGTAGAGATGGAAAAACAAAAGAAAAGAGATAAAGGACAGAAAAAAACAGTTGAAGGTTCTTACCAAACAAACAAAAGAGCAGAAAGAAAATAAATTGCCGAAAACTTGTTAAATTGGTTTAATGTTAAAACTATTTCTTCATTAAAATTCACTTCTAAGAAAATATAGCAAATTGAAACATTGGCTGCTATGCTACATAAAACGTTATTTTATCATAAACAACTTCGTGTCTGAATAATTATGGGTGATTGGAATTAGGAACACAAATGAACGGATTTAGGAACAATGCTATTTTTAGCGATTGGAATTAGGGACAAATTGTTTTCAAACTGTTTTGGAAAATATGAGAACGTTGATTTTGTGATCCTGCTAATGAATAGAAGAATAAATTTAAAGCATATTGTATTATAAAGGTCATCAAACGGTTTGAACATTGTTGTTTTGACAGCTTTAAAAACATTTTACAAAGCCTTAGGCGAACGGAATAAAGGTACATCACGGTAATACAAATAGTTTTCGCTGGGCATGAAAATTTAGCATTCTTTTTTAATCTGTCTGAGTTTGACAAGCCATTTATGAATGCATATAGTTGGTAAATTTATCATGAATCGGAAACAACAGGTCGTTGGAAGACGTAAAGAAGTCCCGTAGGAAAAACCCATTAAGCTCATGGAGCTTCAAATGGGATACTCTTCGAACGAAGACCATTGAGTAGCAATGGTATGACGTAACTTTTTAAATTAGGAAACAAAACAGTGCAAAATAAAAACCAACATAACGCACTTGGTTTCCACCTTCTCTGAATCCAATGCTTTCCAACATACCTCATGATTATTTTTGTTTTGTTTTGTTTCGATAAGAAGTTATTTGTGCCTCGTTATTTCCTAAACACACAGCATCCATTGTTGTCGGTTCACATATAACAGCTAAAACGGAGAGAAATGTTTTTATAATTTAATCATTTTCGACATCTACACCCGTTCAGAAATCCTCCGTCGAGCGCCGAAATCTGCGCCGCTCCTCACCTAAATCTGCTTGTGCCTCATCACCTGATTTCTCCTGATTCATTTTCATCTCCCTCAAACTGATTTCCTTCGCAAATACGTCCCCTTCCGTCGTCCCACCCTCCCTTCCCTGCTTGACTGGCACACCGCACTCGTTTTGCAGCCACTAATATTTTCTTCTTCTTCTTCTGTTAATTTTCGTTACATTTTGAGATTAATGACAACTCTACTTTTGCGCTCTCTAAAGCATCTAAATACATCGTTTTGATGTTTCATCTACTAAAAAAGTTGGCTTCAAGTTTCTTCATCAGCACAAGTATCGCTCTCTCGCAGTTTTTTTTTTTTGTTTACTCCATTCATGCAATGAAACAACAATCACGGTTTCCAACAATACAATCATTACAGGTTTTTTTTTGCTTTGTTTTGTTTTGCTTTGATTTTTTCATATGTCCATAAAATATCTTTTTTTGTTTTGTTTGTTTGTTAAGTTGATTAGTTCTTCTACATCTTTAGAACGCACCATTGTATGTGTTTCCTCTCTTGATTTGTGAATTGTTTTAAAGTTACTTTGTCACGATTAGCTGAAAGATTTCCGTTACAAGTTCGTCCGGAGACTTTTTCTTATTGTTATAGCGTTTTGTTTTGTTTTTATCCTCTTTTCTCTGTCTTCACTCCAATCCGATTAGTTGATTAGTTGATCAGTTTGCTACATCCATTTATGCATGCTTGTGAAAACACACCATTATCCAGTTTTATTTGTCTTATTTGAAATGTTATGCGAGAGAAAAGATATCTAACTAATATTACTTTCCACTGCTACCAGTGCGCAGTTTGTTTTTCTTCACAGCGTGTCGGTTTCCAAAACGGTTCAGATACAACATTTCCAGTGTTTGTTTTGTGTTTGCTCTTCAAATTGTATTATACACTTATAATGATTCACGATCAGAATAGGATAACTCTGCGTAGTAAACTCGGCGGCGTTTCCTTGTATGCTAGTTATTGATAGAACGTATTTCATTTGCATGTGTTTGTGTGTTTGTATGAATCGTTCTACGATGCCTGTGTAATTCTTTTTTTTTTTATTTCGGCTCTTCGATGACGTATTGTTCTTTATTTTGTTGGATATAATTACATTATAGAGAATCACTAATCCGTAATCTGCAATTAAATGTCAAAGTGTGCTAATTGCTTCATCCTAACTTCTAAATTAAGTAAAC